>OY735281.1:3612956-4126379 GCA_963457715.1 Argyresthia albistria
AACCCCGTCCTGTATACAGAACATGATAGCACTGCTGTGTGGTTCGCTCAGGGAATTCTAATTTGGCAGGCGATGTAAATTCGGCGTTCCCTGAACGTGTTAAGTGCCATTTGGTGTTTGGTCTAAAGTGATTAACAACAGTAGGCTGATTCTGTACCGCAATATCTCAATCCCTTTAAATTGACGTTTTGAAGGATATTCGTCAGCTTTCGAGTTCAAAATCCTGAAGTAAAAGTCAAACCTAATATCTGTACCTTAGAGGTAGACAATAGTAAGTCCACTTTTAAAGGTAGACAATAGTAAGTCCACTAGAAGTAGATTCTGGTACAGAAAATAAATTTTCAAAAAAAAGACTCACTATTGTCTACCTCTAAGGTACAGATTTATTATAGGTTTCATTTGTGGGTCCTACCGCTGAAACGGTATTTTTAAATATAGAACTTTTTTTGCCTCTTCTCTAGGACCGATTTCTGTAATCCGGAATCGGTCCAGTTGTTAGGTTTCTACATGAAAATACTGTGAAACGTGACTTGTGACTTTGCAGTTTTCAGTCTTTGTCACGAAATAAATTCTGGCTGTTAGGATAATAACATAATCTATATCTATATTTTTCTGTTTTTCTAAGTTACTTGCCTACCTGTCTCTTGAATGTACTCTTACCGTCCTTATTTGACTATTTACATAGTGAAATCCTTAATTGGCCTAGTTATTTAATCTATATTATTGTTTATTTTTTATGTACGCCTGTGGATTTTTGTTAAATAAATAAAATAAAAATAATCGTTTATATTGTTTGTAATACGGATTGACGTCACTGTCAGGAGACATATCGTAGGCTCGTCAGGAGACATATCGTAGGCTCGTCAGGAGACATATCGTAGGCTCGTTTTCGTGTAATAGACGATGGCAACCGTGGTGAGATATACATCTCATGGTAAGCACATGGATTATAACTCGAATCTCCTGCGTGAAAGGTAAAAAACATCAAAAGATCAAATATAAATCCATCCCTCCAAATAAATTGATTACCCCCAAAAAGAATTCCCGCAATAAAAGTCTCAATTAAACACAAGTAATGGTCACCTCGGCCGCAAATTCTGGGGTTTATCTGACGAATAAATTTCAGCTTCCGGCCCTTCTTTGCGCGGGAAACGTTTTGTTTTAGTTAGTAAAAAAAACATAATTATTGGGGTACAGTGGAGCTTTGTTGTCTTGATGGCTGTCACTCTGATAGTGGTGAGTGCCCTCTGTCATAATTCCATGTCAGCTTTCCAACGACCGTTTGGCGCGTGGTGAGAGGTGGAACTAACGTTTGATGACCAATGGGGAATGGAAGGTCGGTGTCGATGACGGGTTCGTTCCATTAAGTTGCGTAGAAGTGGCGCCCTCTTGTAAACGTGACTCATATGCCAAAAGATCGTTGGAAGACTGTATTTGCCGGTTTGACAGATGCGGGTGATAGGGAAAGAAATGCTAGGCAAAAAAAAATGGCAACAAATATGACTTATTAGGGAACCACTGCGTGTTTTGATTGTCAAATCAAATATGTCATTAAAGAAAACAAGCAGTAAACGGCAAATGTTGGCATTACTTAACGTCTTGCATTTCTTGAAAAAAAATACGTCCATGTTTCACAGCTGTGCGATGCAAAATGTTCGCAAACGCAATGAGGTTCCCAGGCGTGAGACTGAAAATGATACCAATGATTATCTGTGGAATGGTGCCTCTAAAATTTAAGAGTATTTTTCTGACTTAGAACTTTATCAGAATACGATAAACACGCCTAGAGAAGCCGCTCCACGGGTCCGTCGTCTAGCCACGGCTAACTATCCAAAAAACACAGTCTTTTGAGTACTAACAAAAGGTCCTAAATAACGGTCCCTCAACTCTTTTATCCATTTGTCATCTGCAGTCTTCGAATCTATCTGTCATCCATTTAGTAACGGTTATTGAACTGGACTAAAGAAAGAAATCTCTCGCTTGAACAAACTTAGGAAAAACTGTGAGGTTTTGTCTAAAGAATATCGGGTTTTCTTTGTTTGAGGTTTGTCCTTAATACTGATGTTCTGGGTGATGGAAAATATCGTAACGGAGACCAAAGGGCCTTGTAACTTTTTCAACTATTTGTTGAAGAAGACGAAAGGCTGTTACGGAGAGTAGCTAGCCAGCTTAGCGATAGTAAGAGATCTCTTCCAGCAAACCAGTAAGCGTCAAATAACAGGCAGAACCCGAAACTGAACGTGGAATTTCATACTTTACAAACTTTATTGTTTTTCATATCTCCCGGAATTATCTAGCGGGTGCTTTGTAACTTTCTGCGGGTAATTTGCATCTTGGGAAATTTAACCTCGAAAATTTTATTTTTATCTAAAAAATACACACGCTGACACCACTATTTTTAAGCCTGGGCCCGAATTCTACTGTACACAAGCATACCACAAGCCTGGCACAAGCTTCAATACGACGCATTTGGTATTCTACTAAAACCGGAATCGCAATTCACAAGCGCCAGCGTAACGCTTGTGAATTGTCGGACAGTAGAATACGAAGTAGGCTGGCGTCAGGCTGGCACTTGTGAATTGCGATTCCGGTTTTAGTAGAATACCAAATGCGTCGTATTGAAGCTTGTGCCAGGCTTGTGGTATGCTTGTGTACAGTAGAATTCGGGCCCAGATATGTACCATTTTTTCATGAATTAATACTATATGATTTGATTTGATATCGGCACCGAAAAGCACAGGGCTTTTGTCGAAGATTGAGCCGTACTGAATCACGCTGGCTCAGTGCGTCTTGAAATAAATACTTCAGATGTATTTTTAATTAATTAGATTCAAGGCCGATATTTCGCTTCCCAGATAGCTGTTTACATGAGGAATTAAACATTTCACAAGTACTTGGAATGTCAAATAAAGGTATCTGACTGATTATCTGGGTCTTGAAATATCGCCTCTCAGTAGACTAATTAAAGTACCAATAAAAGAACCAGATAAATTCGAGTTAAGCTGAAACCGCGCCAATTACACTCCCATCACCACTTCCGGTCGGCTTCAGTCACCGGAAGCGCCGCCATTTCGACTTCCAATGAGCTTCCGGTATGAGAGCTGTACGCCGAGTAATAGAGAAAAATGGCGTAGAAAAGATTGAGCTTCAATAATAGCGTTACGCCTTTTCATATATATAAAGGGGGGGGGGGGGGGGGGGGGGGTTTGAGGCGCCATGATCAGCGTCGGATTTGAACCTGCATCTACTGCGCGAGAAAGAAGCTTCTAGACAACTGAGCTCTTCAGAAGTGCGCTAGAATAGTGCTACAAATAAAATATAGGTAATTTCTAATTGCATACCAAATATTACCTTTTTACTCATCAAAATAGGATCTGAAAATCCTTAAATCGTTTTTCGGTTTTTGTAGTTTGATGGTGTCTTGGTTTTTGTATTTCTATTACCTTTTTGCTCATCAAAATAGAAACTAAAATTGATTTTTGTAGTTCTTACGTGTCAACCTAACACCTGACCCACCACTTCGCCCTGAAAGGTGAGCAAATCAATATTTTTGAGTTTCGATTAAATATATTCCATAAAACATCTATTCTAGACGTAACTAGTTGCCACTGCGACAAAAGACGCTACAGATCCAGTATTTCGCGACAAGAATGAATAATAGCTCCCAATTCCAGTTCTCGTTAGTACCAGATGTCGCCACATTGAAAGTGCCAAGAATACTAAACTAAGCCATTATCGAGTGCCACATATGTCATTTTACAAAATGCTGTAGCTTTATGAATGAAATATGTCTGTCGCAGGACTATGACTATGATAAAATCAAAGATCCCGGGAAATTATAAAATAAAGACATAATTACCTACATATCTTTTACTAAACCAGTACGCTTAGCATTGGCACTTTGTACTCTCTCTCGACGTCGAGAGAGAGACTTACAAGTACTTGCCATGCCTATAATATAGATCAAACTGGCTTAAAACAAATCTTCTGTCATTGAACACATCAAAAACCCAATATATATGTTTCTCGATTTATAATAACTCGCAGCCAGAAAGAGACTTTAACATTAAAATACATGTGTGTGGCAATCGTGTGGATGACCATTGCAGATGTCTCAGCATTGACAAAGTAGATAGTACAAAATACCTTGGCGTTGTGATAGATCAGCGCTTGTCATGGTCTGCTCACATTGACCTGGTGGGTAATAGGATCAGAAAACTTACTTGGATTTTCAAAACCCTGAGGCATGTAGCTCCTGTTAGTCTTCTGATTGCATTCCAATATGGGGCGGTGCATTTAAGACGAAATTTATAGATATAGAAAGATCCCAAAGACATTTAATAAAAGTAATGTTCTTTAAACCATATAGATTCCCGACTGATAAATTATATAAAATGAGTAACCTACTAACAGTGAGAAAATTGTATATTCTGTTTACCATTTTGCGATTACACAAAAGGCTAAGTTATGATACCGCTATGTTAGAAAGAAGAAGGCACCATACAGTTGCACCTGTCCGTCGAAACTTTACCACTTTTGCTAAGAAGCAGTATGGTAATCAATCAGCACATCTATATAATCAACTTAATAAACTGTTATGCACATACACAAAGACCTTTTATGAAACAAAAAAAATAATTACTACATGGATTAAAACAATAAACTATGAAGAAACAGAAAAGCTGTTGGACTATACGAACTAATCTTCTATTCTACATGCAGATTTTACTCATAGGTACCTTTACACACATACACACACACCCTTACACACCCTCACACACACACCCACACACATAATATGTACTTAATTAAGTTTATTTCTGAAACTGAAACTGCATTATTTCAATGTATACTTTGTTATGGAGAGCGAGACCTCCTGGCACAGGTATTTTATACTTACTAGGAGGTCTTTACCTTGTATTAGTTATAAGTAAAAAGCTTTTGAAATAAACAATTTTTAATTTAATTTAATTTAAATTTTAACATCAAACGTCACTTGAAACAATGATGCCATGTTCAATTTGATAGTGATGTTCTCGTTCTAAATAGAATGAAAATGAATAGAGTAATTCTTTACAAAAAAAATAAAAAAATTCGTCCGTCTCCCTCTCCCGCGTCGCAGGAGAAATGACATTTGTGCATAGACAGGGGCCTTTCTCGAGTGTAGCATGCTAAGCGTACAGTTCCGGGATTTGATAAAATCTCTAGATCGGTTATGGGATATATTGAAATCGTGTCATTATTTTTATCATTTCCCGCGATTTGGTCAAATCCCTTAGAAATAATAAATTATTCATTTTGAGATAGAAAAATATATTTAAAGGTGTGCAAGGCCGTAGCTCGTGGAGGTCCTTATTCTCAGGCTACCTTTCTTCTGGTAAAAATAATAGGTTAACATTGTTAAGTTCCTCATTCATTCCTGAGGGAACTGACTGCCTCACGAAGTTTCTGTGAAAATCTCACTCACGTTTCACCATTTTTAGGGTTCCGATCCTTAAAAGGAAAAAAGGAACCTTTTTATAGGATCACTTTGTTGTCCATCCATCCGTCTGTCTGTCTGTGTGTCAAGACCTTTTATATCGAGAACGCGTGGACATATCTAGCTGAAATTTATATCAATTGTTAAAGTCTGTAGTCGCATAAAGCTGTGAAAAAATTAACCTTCTAGGTCAACGGAATCGAATGGTACGACCGTTTATGCTGTAAAATTGTTGGATTTTCATAGTAATCGCAATGGACCACATATAGGGTACTTCCCTTAGGCCTACAATCATAAAATTTGACACAAAGCAAAGTCTTCATAGCACAAGATAAGGGAAAATCTGACTGCAAATTTCTGTCTTTCTTCAAAAATATTTTATTTTGTTTACATGGATGACATCATACTTAAGTTTTTTATGAGGAAACCTAATTACACATGTTACGCTCTGAAAGTGTGATCGGAACCCTTGGTGCACGAGTTCTACAGGCACTTGAGCGTTTATTTCAAGATATTAAACATAGAGTAACTTATATTATATATACGTTAGGGTAAATATTAATATTAACATTTCACGGGATAATTTTCCTCATGTTTAGGGTTCCGTACCTGACGAGTGCGTAACAGAAACCTAATAATAATCCTTTGCTGTCCATCTGTCCTTTCTTTTGTCTGTGAGCAAATTAAATCTTATAATTATTAGTTAGTTCGGATGACAATACAATAATTTATTGAGCAGTGTGTCAAGTCTGCTAAACACATTAGAATTCATTGAACATTCAAAGATCCTTCTTAGGGTTCCGTAGAGAAACAAGGAACCCTTATAGTTTCGTCAAGTCGGTATGTCCGTCCGTCCGTATGTCACAGCAACTTATTCCAAAACTATTAGGACTACACAGTTGAAAATTGGTACGTAGATGTATTCTATGAATCGCTTTACGATTTTTATACAAAAACTAAAAAAAATAATTAAGGGGGGCTCCCAATACTCCCAATACATGAAACTGAAACCAAAAATTTTTTTTCTTCAAACCTACGTGTGTGTGGGGTGTCTATATGTAGATAGGTCTTCAAAAATGAAGTGGAGGTTCCTACAACCATTTTTCCTCAAAGTCAATCTTTAAAGAGACAGACCCATCCAAAGTGGAAAAAATTGTGTCCCCCCGCCCTCTAACTTTTAAAGTAAGAGAGTGATAAATCTATAAAAATATATGCTGTGTATCAAATAAGCTTTCGATGAAAATTGGTTTGAACAAAAATAAGCAGTTTTTAAGATATAAAACATTTATTTAAACCGCAAAGATAACTTTGTCATTCATACAAACACTATGAAAAACAAAGTTACAACACAAACATCAAGTCTTATAATTACTTGCTACCACAGAACCCTTCATGGGCGAGTCCGACTCGCACTTGGCCACTTTTTTGACATAGTTAGACTAGTGGACTAGACATATGTTTATTCACTGAAGAAAACATGGGTACATCGACAGACAATTTAAAAGGCAGGAAATCAACATTAAATTGTAGAAGTAAACACGTAAGTAAGTATTTTTCGAAACAGAAGAGTTTAGAAGATGACGTACGCATGCGTCGCCAGTGAAATGGATCCAACTCAGCATAAAGCTGCAACGAGGCTGCAGCGCTGATTTTCAGTCGAAACCATTTGATATCCGCGCAAGCACCTCTCACGATATAATGACTACCAATTATGTCAAACTCGGGTCTTTTAATGATCAATGATTCGTAATGTGTTTAGCAGACTAGACATCCTGGTGTGACGATGGAGCTCGAAGGTGGGGAAGGGAACCCTGGTGTTCTCACTTGTAAACCAATTGAGTTTGGGCTCATCTGCTTTGCCTTCGCAAGACCAATTGACTTTAATAAGGTGTCTTGAGTTTTTAAAATATTTTATAGTCTATTCGTGATAATAATGCAGAAAAGTCATCACTGTCCGGCGGCCTAGCCACGCCCCGGAACCAATCAAATCATTTCCAATTATCAAGCCAAGTTCACAGTGACCAGTTGAAGGCAAACTTTCGAACGCGAAGGTTGTGTCCTGTCCTGTGAGTGTGTTTACAGATTTAAATTTAAATTTCACTGCATTCTTATCGCGAATAGACTGTAATTAGTAGTTATGTTACCGCTACAGCAACAAATAGTGAAATACACGCGATTAAAGACTTAAAGGATGTATTAAAAAAAAATACGTGGTTTTACCATCGTACCTTAAAATAAACGCTGATGGTACGGAATCTTTCACGCACGAGTCCGACTCGAACTGAACCAATTTTCCCTGTTTCATATTTCCCCCGAGTTCCAACAACAAATGAGAACCAATGAATCTGCCATTAAAATGATGTTTTGACGTGAAAAATAAAATATCCATTTGCAAAAAATGGCCGCTACTTATTATTCCGGCGGCAGAATGCGAGCAATCAAATAGTATTCTGACTTGTTATAACAAGGGTGAAAGAAGTTACAGGGCCCGAACTCCCACCTCCAACCAAATCTGATCAGCTCGCTCTACCTAATTTGATCTGAGATGATTCACCAAGTTAAAAACTTAATATACAATCCTAACAGCCAGAATTTATCTCGCGACAATGACTATAAACATCAAAAAGGCTGGATTTATAATGTCATCCAGTGCCTGTAGACAATTTTAAGCGCTAAGGATAGCGAAATGAAACGATAACTTTTTATGTATGCGATTTGACATTTGGAATCGCTACGTGACGTCACCTTAGCGAAGCCAAATCTCAAATCGCATACATAAAAAGTTATCGTTTCGTTTCGCTAGCGTTAGCGTTTATCTTTGTCTAGGGGGCTGGTAAAAACAAATTTAACTTCACAGTTTTTCATTCAGAAACCTAACTACTATGGACCGATTCCTGATTTTCAAAAAATAAGACCAAACTATTGGGCTTCTCTTTCACTTTCAAACAAAGAAAGAATTTTTGAAATCGGTTCATAAATAGTACCAGTTTCGATGTAACAAACATAAAAAAGATTAAAAAACATACAACCGAATTGATAACCCCCTCCTTTTTTGAAGTCGGTTAAAAATACCATGACCGTTTTAAAATAACTCATAATATAGGTAAAATAAAGTTGAATGTGGAGTATTCGATTGAAAATGGTTGCCAATTGCCATGGTATTCATCTGATGGGTATCGGAATTGAATTTGAATTGCCAAAACATTTATAAATTATTAAATAAAAAATAATATAGCGTCACGCCTTTTTCCATACCGAGTTTTTACCAGTTATTGAATAGGTACTCTATGTTCTTGATATCTCTATTTTAGATGCATTCGATCAAATAAAACTAATAGAAACAGTAATTTTCTATAAAATTGAAGAGCGTTTTGCTACGCCATATTGATAAGAATATTAAAAAGTTAACAATAGAGCTGGGACACATACTAGTGTTGCCCAAAGATCGATTGATCCTAAACACTCTATAATCATTACATTGTTGTATATTTGTATTTGTATATATATTTATTGCACATATCAGAAAAAAAACACAAACAATACAGAAAAGGCATGAACAAAGGCAAGCTTATCTCTAAAAAGAGATTTCTTCCAGCAAACCCAGGATGGACAGGATAAATTTTAAAACTCAAAACGGGTAGGCCTATGTGCTAAAGTAAAAAAAAAATATAAATAAATTATATTACTAAATTACTGCATATAATAAATACCTAAGTACCTACATGAATACATATTAATCATATATATCTTAACATAAATAAACCCTAATACATATTTAATACATAACTGATCTTTAGTTTTATTCTCTTGGTAGGTATCACTCAGAGACTATATCCAATTGACTGTGCCTGCGGGGGAATGCGGCTCGCCAGACGTTTATCGTATTCAACAAACGTTCGCATACGCAACCTATGTACGATACGGACTTCCAGACAGTTTCGCAGCGGCCGACCAATCACAGCTCTCTTACCTCGTCACCCGCCGCCCGTAAATTGGTGAGTTGTGTTTCAAAGGAAAATGTATCTATGCGCTCTACACTGGATAAGTCCTCCCTGGTATCACTGAACTGTAAACTAAGTTGCTGTACCTCCACTATACACAGTAATCAAAGCTTTTGACAAAGGAAAACAAAACAGATTTTCTATTTGATATATTATGTTGTGTGATAGATAACTTCGTGACACTTGTCTAACAAGGTAAATACAAATACTCGCAACTAACAAGCCGACGAATTAAAAATTGATTTAACGACTAAAAAGTTTACCTGAGCGAAAATGCTGTTAGTATTTCAGTCGCTAATTAAAAATATTTATGCTGGTAGGTAACACTTTTTTTTGTTTGCACGTTCAAGGTCTATTTTTATTTTTTCAGACACTTTCAGTAACACCCTATCTGTACCTGTATTACAAGCTATAACTTGTAACACCCTATATAACTGATTCCATCAACGCTCCTCGACTCGTTAATATGCCCTAGCCACCTCCCATAAACAGGATATCACGTAAATAGCTGTAAAAATCGATCCATGCTGTATTTGTAGTTGTAGGGCCGTGTAAAGATATATGTCTGTGCTTGATGCTGTGTTTGTAGGGCTAGTAGACTTGACTGTTTACTTCAATAGAAAGCGTACTTGCCCGTTAACTTGACCAGATTATGGCTGATGTTGTTTAAATCATAATAGTAGATTGTTTACCACGGGAGTAAATAACAATTTTTAGGGCGAGAGTGTTTTTTAAAACCCGAGCGACCGAGGGATTCTCATACCTAGAATCCTGAGGGATCGAGGGTTTCAAAGTACATCACTTGAGCCAAAAATAGTTTTTACTACTGAGGTGGACACTCTACTTTTCATCACCCTCTATGTGGAAAGAAGTACTTAATCTATAAAATACCATAGATGTTTAGAATTACAATTATATATTTATTAACACAATTGTGATATATCCTCCACACAGTTAAACAGGGATGATATGATTTAAATCATTTGATTAAAATCAATGATTTAAATCGCGATTAAAATCGGGTGTTTTTTTTAGATCGTTGATTTAAATCAGTACTTTTTTACTGCAACCAAAACAGCCAAAAAGTGTCTAGGGACTTCCCCTGACATAAACTACGGTAGTGCATCGCTAATATGCCTATACCATTACACGGGTCGGGGCGGGGGCCAAATTAGTCTTCCTTCTGAAAGAACTAAATTCAAACAAATAAGTGTGCGATTGCGGTAGTTCTTTGTTCATTTGTTAATGTTGTCTTTTTTATTTTAATTATTATTTTTTGTAAGATATTACAGAAGTGTTTTTTTAATTATCTTTAGATGAATGTAATGTTTGTTGATTTTCGTTAATGTAATTTTTTATGAATTTAATTCAATATTTTTTGTTAAATAGGCAAATAAATATGCTACTTCGTTTTTTTAATAAAAGAATGACTTCATTATGTTGATATAAAAAACATATGTTGTTTTTTTAAATAAGTAACTGAAAACGATCAGAGAATAAAAAAATCAACAAAATCTGATTAAAATCAAATAAATCCGATTTAAATCAAATTAATGTGATTTTTTTATAAAAATCATGTTTTTTATCAATCACAATCGACCCAAAACCTATAGGGTACTTCCCGTAGGCCTACAATCATGAAATTTGGCACAAAGTAATGTCTTTTAGCACAAGTAAAGGGAACAATCTGAAACTGCAAATTTCTGTCTCTCTACAAAAATACTCAATTTGGTTTACATGGATGACATCGTATATTTCGTATATATTTATTGCTCATAAAAGACAAAACACAAAAAGATACTAGAGAAGGAATGTACAAAGGTAAGCTTATCTCTAAAAAGAGATCTCTTCCAGCAAACCCAGGATGGATAGATATGTGCTCAAATTAGTGAAAAATAAAAATAAATAAATCATATATCATCATTCTTTAGCGTTTTATGTGGAAACCTCATTACACGTGTGACGCTCTCCAAGTGTAATCGGAACCCTTGGCGCATGAGTCCTAATCGCACTTGACCGTTTATTTTGTTTAGGATTATGTTTAGGGCATTTAGAGCGAGTTTTACCAACGAAGAGTAATTTTTTACACGAGAGTATCGTCTACTATTTCATAGAATGACCTCATTTTGAACTGTCATTGTCATTCAAATTATCCCCGGGATAGTTATTTTCGCATAACTTTTTGTTGGTAAAATTCACCGTTTCACATGCTTCTAAAAGCAACTATATATTTTGACACTTCTCTGTGCTAAAGCTTAAACCTTTTGATGTTTGTGCGTTTAGAGCCAAAGTCCTTTAATTTCTGTCCAATTCAACCAATACAAGTTTACCCGGATATAACGAGTAAGATTGATTCTTATTCCATCACGCTGGATTTTATTTAATACACATTTTTACATGTATTTTTCATACAATGAACTGTTTACATATATAGCACATACGAAATATCGAACAAATTTTTAAGTGACCACACACATTTTATATGATTGAATCATTGCTTGCTATTTTCGAATATATCAAAATTATAATGATTTCTTCATTGCATACAAATAACATACCTACAGAAAAAATAAAACCATAAAAATAGATTACAGAGACGAAAGCTATTTTTCAGCAAACCAATAAATTATCTGGTAACTGATAACTATCAAATTGCTAATCATATTTAATTTTTTATCATTCTAGTACTGATACTAGTACACTCGACCATGCCAGCGCACTCGCCCCAGTTCACTCGCCCATGCCAACGCACGTGGGTCGATAATGACCTCCCAAGTCCGCAGTGAGCTCGCAATGCCGGGTTTCGTTCTCGGCTATTAATATTGTAATGGAGTTGGAAGTTTAGAAAAAATAAAATAAAACTTAACATAGCGTCACGTATTTTCCCATACGGGGTGGAAAAAGCACAGTTGCACAAGCTCTTAGGCAGTGGTTCATAAGTCCATTTAACGTGACTGGGGGCTAGCCCCTCGCCGCACCTATAGAGTAATGAAAGTTTCCTCACGACTAATTTATATAAATAAATGGTAGAGTTGTTGGCCAAAAATGTGGTCTGTCGCCAGTGCAGCAACAAAATAATGAACTTCATAAAAAATAAACGGTCAAGTGCAAGTAGGACTCGCGCACCAAGGGTTCCGATCACACTTGGAGAGTGTAACATTGTGTAATTAGGTTTCCACATAAAAAAACTAGAGTATTATGTCATCCATGTAAACCATTTTTTTTTTGTAGAACGTCAGAAATATGCAGTTATCAGATTTTTCCCTTGACTTGAGAACACCTTGCTTTGTGCAAAATTTCATGATTCTAACCCTACTACCATTTTTGGGTCCATTGCGATTACTATGAAACCCCAAGAACGAGCGTTGACCTGGCAAGTTGATTGCGTTGACCTGGCAAGTTGATTGCGTTGACCTGGCAAGTTGATTGCGTTGACCTGGCAAGTTGATTGCGTTAACCTGGCAAGTTGATTGTGTTGACCTGGCAAGTTAATTGCGTTGACCTGGCAAGTTGATTGCGTTAACCTGGCAAGTTGATTGTGTTGACCTGGCAAGTTAATTGCGTTGACCTGGCAAGTTGATTGCGTTGACCTGGCAAGTTGATTGCGTTGACCTGGCAAGTTGATTGCGTTAACCTGGCAAGTTGATTGTGTTGACCTGGCAAGTTAATTGCGTTGACCTGGCAAGTTGATTGCGTTAACCTGGCAAGTTGATTGCGTTAACCTGGCAAGTTGATTGTGTTGACCTGGCAAGTTAATTGCGTTGACCTGGCAAGTTGATTGCGTTGACCTGGCAAGTTGATTGCGTTGACCTGGCAAGTTGATTTTTTCACAGCTATATACATATACGCAAACGTCCACGCGTTCTTGATCTAAAAGGTCTTAACACACAGACGGACGGACGGACGGACAACAAAGTGATCCTCTGAGGGTTCCTTTTTTTCCTTTTAAGGATCGAAACCCTAAAAACAAAGGTATCCAGTCCATACAAGATACGCGTTTTTCTGTACTTTTTGTTGAGCTAAGGTCTAGGAGTCAGTTTCGCACTTGACCGATTTTTGGACATTCTAGATATCTATTGTCTATTGTATTTACGGGTACGGCAAATTCTTCTTAAATTATTTATTTGTAAACGCGTACATGGGGTACAGGGGCAGTGTAATTAATAACTAGTTAATGTGCACATGTAATACAGGGTGTAACAGAAAGGGGTGTCCAAGCCGAAAGAGGGTTGTTAGGGACATCATTCTGAACAACTTTTACTATGGGACCGACATCATCAGAGCAACTTTATTTTTCACTCCACCATACAGATTAGCTGAGCGCTGGGCCCGAAATGTACTGAGTTAATAAAATAAAGTTGCTCTGATCAAGTCGGTCCCATAGTGTAAGTTGTTCAGAATGATGTCCCTAACAACCCCATTTCGGCTTGTACACCCCTTTCTGTTACACCCTGTATATGATCGAAGGGTTTTGCATTTTAAAGGTAACATTATAACTCGTAGTGTGCAGATTTCTCGTTCATACTTTTCGCAATTTTGTCATTTTGCGCGACATATTAAAGTACCAAACATTTTCTACCAGGATATTATTCATGTTGTTGACACAGAGTTGTACTCTGTCTGCCTTTGACGTAACAGAGCAAACAAGAACATTCAGAAATGTCGTGCAAACACTTTTAATGAATATTAAACTTTTTCCCTGCCGTCATTGTACTATAGGAGTCATGTATAGTTTTTTTTTTGTATTATTTGTTAAAACATCAATAATAAAAAATGACTGTATACGAGCTGAGGGACCACAACAAGAACTGGTGGGAATCGGCTCAGGAGCGCGATGCATGGAAACGGGGAAGAGAGGCCTTTGCCCAGCAGTGGGATGCTATAGACTAATAATAATAATAATAGTACATAAATGACTTCCTTACGTCTAACTATGTACCTACCTAACTAGTTTTGACGAAGCTTTGAGTGGATTCCTGACATTGGATATGATATTATAAAAATTTTTGCTCTCCAAATAATTTCATGGCATTGTAAATTTGTGAATAAATACAGTGTAATGTAGTGTAAATCTTATTCTATAACGTACATTACTGATGGGCTTTACGGAAATGAGGCATATGAGGTTTGTTCCCATCCACACCCTTTGAAACTGGGGTTAAGTCTGGTGCCACCTCTAAAGCTTCTTGTGTGAGCCTGGATCGTGCTTGACCATTTTTTTAATCATGGTCTTTATTGCTAGACGCAACAATTAAATTTCATACACTATTGGCCAGTTTCTCGTACGATTTTAATTTGACGTATCAGTCAGCAGTTTGTCACAATTAACATTCTGTTGACAAGCTTTGACAAATAGGTAATCTACTGTTGACGGCTGATTTTATATTGGCTGTTTCCCTCTAGCACATAGCTTTGTCTCTATCCTTAGGCCAAACGTCAAATTCACGTTTGTCTGTTGAGTTGTTTACATTGACAGTTTGTTGAAAACTTGGAGAAAGGAGGAACAAAGTGTTTCATTGATCTGAGGTTGAAAATGCCGCCACGTAAAAACCATATTTCATTTACACTTTATTGCACAAAACCATGAAAAACACGTAAAATTTACAGAAAGATATGTAAAAAGGCGAGCTTATCTCTAAAAAGAGATTTCTTCCAGCATCTTACTCACTTGGTTTTGTGCAAACACTCCAGGAAGTTGAATAGTATGAAGTTAAATTCGAGATAATCGGGATAACACACCACTGATTGTTCAATATTCCCCAATCACAAATCGAATGTCAGTGGCCTGTCAAAAATCTGCTGACTTACAGAAAATGCTTTCAGAAACCCAAAAAGGGTCTAACCAGGCAATAAATTGGAGATCTTGAAAGGTTGCTGACAGTCTGTCAGTTGAATCTTCCAGCAACCCAAACTACATTTAAACGGAGTTTGACAATCTGTAGCGCAATTTTGATGAAAAATGGTGTACGAGAAACCGGGTCCTAGTCTTTTTCGTATGTTTAAAGCCCCAGGATCGGTTATATCAAGTTATATGTTATGTGGCATTCAAAGGAGTTTCAAGTTTCAAAGATTAGATTACACATTTGCTTTGATTTTCCAGTTGGCCTGCTGCATATTACATACAGGATGATTCGACCAAGTGACCTTTTGAGAAACGCTGTCGTACAGTATTCCTCAGAAAATTAGTTTGATGACCTTGGAAGATATCAGATGATTTAGATGTCGGCGGCCGATTGTAGAATTGGGCACGTCATGAAATATCATGAAACGATAAAATCTCTTAAGACAATCACTGCGGTATAGTAGACGCCAAACAACTTGAGCAAAATGTGACGTGGTGGGGGAAAGTTTGCGCATGTACACTTACGTGCCAAAAAAACGACGCACTTAAAATTCTCAAAACAAATCGTACCTACAGTATACTGCATGAATCTTAGTGCACAATATTATATACCTACTTACTTTGTTCAATCGGAAAATATACTGTACCATTTGCATGAGGGACTGAGCGGTAACAGGTGCACAATAACTGTTTGAGACACGCGAAGTAGGTAGGTACATTTGCTGCGAACTATACAGATTTAATGGTCTGTGGATATGACTATCAAAATAAAACTGTAAATTATTTAGCGACATATGTCGTCTTTATTGGTGTCTATTAACAAAGAATAATGATTTGACAAAAGACAAGATTTTTATGGGATACCTACGATTGAAATTCCCTAAAATTACGTTTTTCCACGTACACCTATAAAACATAATAATATCTCCATCGATAGAAAACTCATCATATACCATCTTTCTGGCTTGCCTTTTTAAAACTACGTTCGGACGTCGAGGCATTTTTTATCCGTGATTTCACTGCACGCAAGTGTGAACTCAAAGCGGGAAACGATGGTTGAATGATCTACCAATAGCGTGGCTAGGCGCGCTCGATGCGATGCTCCTTCCGCACGCCGCGTCCCGCACCCCATACCGTGGTGCGCAGTTTCATATATCAGATGGTTTCTGCGCATGCAAGGTCATTTGTTCAAGTTGTTTGGCGTTACCTATAGCTTAGGTGAAGATTAAAGGTCTCCGTGTTCGTTTGACATGTATAACACAAAGAAAAACATCACGTAGTGCTGAATAAAAATGTAAAAGTGTTTATATGTGGCATTTGTTTCGGGCGCTTCCCTGTTTCGTTTGACACGTTGAACTGTAGTTCCGGCGTCTCTAGCTACTCGGTGGTAGTACCAGGGGGGTTTCACTTCGCTGAGTAGGTATCTACGGCCGGCTATACGCGCCAGTCGGTCTTTGTCACATGGTTGTCGCTCGGCTCTCGGTGCGCGCGCTAGCCGCGTGACAACAATGACGCCGAAAACAACCGAGTGCGATTCGCAACCCTGTGTGATCGGCTTCGTGTCAGCGGTGTCTAATGGAATATGAACGCTCGTGTCATGCGATAAGTTTCAATTTCGCATGCGCACATATTATTATGCAGTAGCATAGAAAAATATTTTTTTGCACCTAAACTTGACTTTTGTATGAGAGTGAACCTTCTGTACGTAGTTACTATTAGTTATTCTGTGGCAGTAGTCGTAAAGCTGAGCGGCAGCTTGATATCTTCTGACAGTCAGGTTGGCCACTAGCGCGTCACCTCTCCACCAATCCGCACTGTGCCAGCGTGTTGGAGTATGGCTCAATAACATTGGCGTCCGATCCGAGTATAAAGCTCGTTGACGGTTGTGTATATAGATAGATATTTACATCTACAACCATTAGTCATTGAATATTTCGTTCATAAAAGGTGAAAGGTGACATCAGGTCATATCTTTTTGGACAAAAGTTACGCTCAGAAGTGTCACCTTGGATGTGATAAATTATGGCGACATGACTATCCAAAATCTTCTATGGGTCTACAATGTTTTGGTGAGTGGCAAGAAAAAACGATATTTGCTTTTAAGGGTTCTGTACCCGAAGGGTGCCAAACAGGACCCTATTGCTAAGCCTCCGCTGTCCGTCCGTCCGTCTGTCCGTCAGCGGGATCTATCTCATAAACCATAATAAGCAGAGGATTTATATTTTCACAGAATGCGTATTTCTGTTGCCGCTACAGCCACAAGTAATAATCTACACGGACTATTTAATAAAGGTTTTTATGTACTTCTTATTGTTTTTTGCCGTCTATGAAAACTCCTCGTTAATCGATCTTTCCAACATCGAACTATGCATGTACAGACGCGAAGAACCAAGAACTTCGATCTATCTCAAGTAATTTACTGATGAAGTTACAACGGATTCCATTTTAATACTCAGTTCCATCTTATGTTGACAAAGATAGAAAACAAGAGAATACTTTTACACCGCAGGGGTAATGGTAGAAGGGACCACAGCTCAACGTGATGGTAGTTTTTAACCGACTTCCCAAAGGAGGATGTTTACAATTCGTCCGGATGTTTTTTTATGTCTGTTCCCCGATTGCGCCGAGAGCCCGAGACGGATGGACCGATTTGGAAAATTATTTTTTTGTTTGAAAGGGTTTACCTTCCCATTGGTCCCATTGACACCAGGTCAGGATCTGATGATGGGATCCTGGAGAAATCGAGGGAACTCTTCAAATATTATAGGAAGACCAATAGTGATTTTTGTGTTTTTCATAATAACTCGTGCAAATGCACATGGTAAGCATAATATTGAGATGCGGAACTGATGATGAAGACCACACATGGCGACCAGATTTGCTCAATACTAGGTACAAATACAAACTATGCGTGGCTGACAGGCAACGCATAGCCTAAACCGGTGGACCTAGAGCCATGAAACTTTGTACAGGGGTTCCTTATGTAGCGTAGGGTAGCGCTAAGATGGGATTTGACGAAATTAATTCCCCAAGGGGGGGAGGGTGGGAATAGGGGGTTACAGTTTGTATTCAACTCAATCTAATCAAATAGGGTTTGTGGAAGTCGGTTCTTTCTAAAGTTTACTTTTTGTTTCAATTATAAGACTACTAAGTATATAGGATTGGTAAAATCCCTCCACAAACCCGCCTTGAGCCAGCGTGGTGGAGTATGGCTCAATCTAACTCGTATCCATGTAAAGTCCTGTGGCCCTGGGTGGGGACATTTGTCTTTTATTTATTCATATTTGAACCCCTTCATCGACACATCTATCTATTGTTCTCCGTGGTTCGGTTGGTCGACTGGTGTGCTTCTGAAGAGTGAACCGGTTAATAAGATGCGGATCAATATGAAATGTCACACCCTTCTCCAGTGTCTTTACAACTCAAAGCTCCTTACCGACATCTTTGCCGAAGCAGTAAGTAACGTCATTAACTCTGCCCGCCCCCCGTGCGCAGCGTAATAGAGCGTCTAACGCGGCAAATTGCTGGGAAAGGAAATATCGGTCGGCCATTACACCTTGGGTACAGTCAGGAATAAATTTAGCTGGGCTGGTCTCAATAACTGATTTTGATAACAATAAGAATAGAATATGAATAACTTATTGTGTTTAAGGTCCATGCCTCCCAAAGTAGGAAAAACCTGTACCATGGGAGACAGTTACTTCCCAGTGGGTAGTTAGTTATAGTTCCTTATTTTATTGATGAGCTCCGTGGTCTAGTGGGCTTCACGCTTGTAATTTTGATACTGACGTTACGGTAGTGACCTTATATGAAGAAACGATCAGTGTGATCAAAAAATTATGAAAAAATACTGAATAATGATAAAAAAACTACTGGCCGGCCGTTTGATTTTGTGCCAAAGCTAGTATGAAACATGAATGATCTCCTTTACTTTTAGTTCCTTATTGCGACCGATCTTTTGGCTGCTGAGTGACGTTTACAGGGGGGTGCCAGCTCTACGCAACTTAAGCCAAAAGATCGTTGGAAGACTGTACATTTCCATCGATAGTGGTGGAACTAAGGCTGACAGGTTCGTTGTGTTGATTTGCGTAAAACTAGCGCCTACGCAACTCCATCATGTTTGGGCTCGTTCGATTCGTCTTTATGAATACTTTGGTCGTAATAATAGATTTTTTAGCAAGGGAGTAAAGAACTATTTTTAGGGCGAGAGTTCTTCTTTAATCCTGAGGGAGCGAAGGTTTCAAAGCGCATAATTTCATAATTTCTTTAATGCACACAATTAATTGCAAGGACAAAAATTAAATAAAAACAGTGTATAAAGGCGTGCACATCACCGGAGCCAAAAATAGTTTTTACACCTGAGGTGGACACTCTACTTTTCATAACCCTTTTTTATACTCAGTTCCCAAATAAACTAATAAACAAACAAATAACCCTATGTATATGAGAAAAGGAGTAATTATGCTTACAGTAACTAATAAACGCGGTGAGATGTCGAACTAATTTGATGAGTAGTCATTTTGACAATGTTATACTGGCAACACCAATGAACGACTCGTACGCTACCGTCATACCACCCTTCATTCAGGTGCATAGTGATCCTAGACAAAGTTTAGAATTTTTAGGGGGTCATTCCGCTATTTACATTACAATTCGCTGACCATTCAATGATCCGAAATGGTAGTCCAGTCACTTTAGCTTAAGGGGTATCCTTGCATAAATTCCAAGAACTGGAAATTTGCATGAACGTTAATGAAATTGTGAAAAGTTCCCACCGATATAATAAGTGTTTTTTTTTTATTCAAGGTCAAAGTTAAAAAAAGAATATTTTTTTTGCACACTGGGATCGATGTGGACTTTTCACAATTTCATTATAATGGTGTCTCTAACGTTAATGCAAATTTTCAGACTTGCTGGGAATTTATGCAAGGATAGAAGTAATTTATGCAAGGATAGAAGTAATTTATGCAAGGATAGAAGTAATTTATGCAAGGATAGAAGTAATTTATTTTAAGCTAAATTGACCGGACCATAAGTTGACAGACATCTTTGAATGATCAATGAATTGTAATGAAAATAATGGAATCACGGCCGACGCCTTTTTCAAACTTTTTAAATAAACGTCATGCAAATAAATCAATTCACCGCAATATCGTTTGCGTATAAAATAGGCATTTTAGAATTTCACTTTATTTTGATCGACAGTCAAAGGCTATCTACACCGACAATTTGCATGCAAACCGAATTTTAATGCTAACAAAAGGATATTTTGACCGTGTTATTGTTTTTGGGCAGCGTATTTTCATATTTTTGAATTCGCTTTGTTCAAAAGAGAATAGAAAATGTCTGCTGGCTCGCGGCTGATGCGGCACATGTGGTAAATAAAGTCTTTTTAGGGTTCCGTACCCGAAGGGTGCCAAACGGGACCCTATTACTGAGACTTCGCTGTCTGTCTGTCTGTCTGTCACCAGGCTGTATCTCAAGAACCGTGGTATCTAGACAGTTGAAATTTTCACAGATGATGTATTTCTGTTGCCGCTATAACAACAAATACTAAAAAACAAAATAAATTTAATATTAAGGGGGCTCCCATACAACTAACGTGATTTTTTTTGCGGTTTTTTTTCTAGATAATGGTACGGAACCCTTCGTGCGCGAGTCTGACTCGCACTTGGCCGGTTATTTTAGGATACATGCTTTTTCTGAATGTTAAGTGTTTTTTCAGGCTGTAAAGTTAGCTAGAACTAAAAATATAACGTAGATAACTTTAAGCAGTCAGAGAAAAACGTATAAAACTTAAAGTTGCTGAAAAAAAATTATGTAACGTGTAAAAAATAATAATTGTGTTGTCTATTTTTTTTTCTCTGTCCTTCTGGCTAGACAGACAAACCATACAGCCAATTCTTAATTATTCATTTGGTCGTGGTATGCATGTGGTTGGCGTGTTTACTGCTAGCACGTTTTTTTGGGTTTCGTATGTCAGAAGGAGAAACCCAAGGATCACTCGTGTGTCTGTCCGTCCGTCTGTCACATCACAGGCCATTTACTCGAACATATTGGACCGATGAAGTTATAATTGGTACACATATCAATAGCTGTGACCCAAAGATAAAGGTGCAATGTAAATATATAATTAAGGAATATGGGAGCCAGTTTTGGTGGGCCAAATGAGAAAAATAAAATTTAAAAAATTCCAAATATGCCGTGTGACATATCAAATGAAAGCGTGAGCGTATTTTGAGTATCTTTAATATATTTTTAAAACCAATTTTGAAAAAGTGAAGCTCAATAATATGACCGATTCTCATGTCATCAAAACCTCATGCAAGCACATGTTTGCTCCCATATCCCATAAAAACCCCGAAATCCACAACTTTAATCCCCTCACTCCCTAAATCTGGTGTGCAAAGTTTGTATGAAAAACTGAATTTTAGGGTACGAAAGTTACGAAACCCTCTCAACGCGAGTACAACTCGCACTTGGCAGCATATTTAAGCAATGCAAAGCAAAGAAAACACCATTAAAAAATGCATCGTCCTCAGGCCAATGATCTTTAAGAGCAGTCTACACTTGGAAGTTTAAAGCTAGTTTGTTATTCGATACTCGTAGAATATTAAAATTGAGCTATCACCACCAGCGAGTACTGAAAATGAAATATTAGAAATTGGAAAAAGGAATATTTAATCCGCCACTATGATTTCAATAAACTTCTTTTCGAGTACTTATTTCTTTTATCTAAGTATTTACTTTTTTTTTCAAAAGATTATTCGTCTCCTATTTCGACCTCATGAAAAGGAGAATCAGTGCCTATAAATACATTTAACAGTTCTGCACCTCCAATCTTTCTAATTTTCCTATTGACTGACCTTTTTGAAACGGAAAAAGAAGATTTTTAAAGGAAAAATCTATTGAATTCACGGTGGAATGATTTCTTTTGAACTCAAATCTACGGAAAATTAAGGCGCGCGACAGTAAGCCAGTAAGTGGCACACGATGAAAGGCCAATGCAACGTTTGCCCTAAATATCTGGCATATTTTTTTCTGTTGGCCAAATCTGAAATCAAGACCAAAGATGGACTGTATGGGAAATCAATAGCAAAAAGAACCAGTTATATCAGCCAGTTCTATCAATGTCTTCACTTTAGTATTGAAACATAGAAACGCCTAGAAAAAAATAGCAATACTTCCCTAAATAACTTCGTTCGGATACGGTTGACAGTGCTGGTTCTTTTTGCTATGGATTTCTCAGTCCTCTAACATACATATAACCTATGTTAGGTATCATTTGTGGTGAAAGGAAAAAGGTAAATTACGCCAATATGCATTGGCCTTTATCCATTTTGTTCCTTTCCGGGAAATGATAGTAGGTATCAATCAATATTACAATATACATCCTTCATACCTACCTACACACACTAAACGCACAATCACACAACCTTTACATTCACTACTCTACCATATAATAACACTCTACACGCACAAACGCACACCTTCAAGTGAGAATCGTACTTAAAAATGTAATATTTATTGATTACCTGATTACCTACTATTGGGAACACAGGAAGAAACTGTCTCTCAAGTCAAGACACAGCTCAGCTAATTTGAGGGACAGGGTATTTGTAAATATACGAAATTTTTACTTACTTTTATTTTTATATATAAATTTATATATACATATATATATATATAAATATAATTCTATGGCCGCAAACGAAAAATATTAAATATATTCGGCTTTCAGTGCATTTTTTTGCAGTGCATTTGCTTCATCAGCTGATTACAAGTTAGTATGAAATACCTATTATATATTTTTTGCAATCCTAATGTTTAAATTAAATTTTATAACATTATATTAACAGTATATTACTAATAGAAAACAAATGATATTCAGGACTAATGAATTCATGTCTTAGTTATTCTGAATGTAAGCACATACAAAAAGTATCGATAAAATATTATTGTCAATAAATTTTAAATAATACTTTATACTTTACTTTATACTTTATTGCACAAAAACAGAATACAGACACTTAATAAAGAAAAAAACATGTACAAAGGCGAGTTTATCTCTAATACTTACATGTCAAAAACTTTTATAGGTGCCATTAGCCAGACAAAGTAATTGTACATATTTAAGGATCTTTAGTTGCATTTATTACTCTAAAGTTGTACCTACAGTGTATTGCTAAATAAAGAATTTTGAACAACAAAAACAAGCAATCCTAATGGTATAATAGTTTCTTCATAAAACCACTTAATTAATGGGCCAGATTTTGGCCTATTAGGTGCGAAGGGTATTTTATGTAGTTATACTTTTTAACCCCTAAAGGGTTTGCCCAGCAATGGGATAATACAGGTTCATAAAAAGGGGGTTAAACTATTTTAAGAATTTACGCCACTTCCGGCCACTCCGATAGAAACTTGTTATGCTCCGTTCAGGCCTCTTACGTCCGGTATTACAATGAACGAAAAGGGTTTACAATACTTATGTATATACTTGTAGTTCATGTTCTATACTTTCCGTTGAGTTTATCAATCCCTAGAGCCATATGCCATCCATTAGTTTAACAACCTACTACTAATATAATATTTTATTGTAGCTATAAACTATAGCTGTGATAATAAAGGTCACCTTTTCTCGTGTTTGGTTTAAGGCAGTGGTTCTTATCCGTTTTGAGATATGGGAGTATTATGCCAAATGCCCTATGTTTATAATTATATTATAAACTAGCTGACCCGGCAGACTTCGTACTGCCTCAATTTAATATGAACTTTATTGAATAGCAATAAAGTTAAAATTGACTCTAGAAAACGTTTGTATGGGAAATAGAAAAGGGTTTTTAGGGTTTTCCCGGAAATTATTCGATTTTTTCTCGCCTTTTAAACCTTCCCTAGACCTCCACGAACATTTCAAGACTAAGATAAGATAAATCCGTTCAGCCGTTCTCGAGTTTTAGTGAGACTAACGAACAGCAATTCATTTTTATATATATATATATAGATAGATAGATAGATTATATTGTTTCTTGACCCTTTCTTGAATTAAGTTTTTTAGTATTTGTAACAAGGATTTTAATTATTAAATAGCCTTTTTGCAATATGGATTTTAATTTCTTTCTTGCCATGGATAACCAACTCCTGGGTATTATTAAAGCTAATCCCGGATGCATTCAAACGCTACATGCTCAAAGATTATCGGAAACTCAAAATTTTCAACAAATGTATCAATTCCAACACGAAACATTAAATTTATATACTCATAGGAAACAATTTATATTCAAGACTAATGAATTCATATTTTAGTTATTCTGAATGTAAGCACATACAAAAAGTATCGATAAAATATTATTGTCAATAAATTTTAAATAACTCTTACATGTCAAAAACTTTTATAGGTGCCATTAGCCAGACAAAGTAATTGTACATATTTAAGGATCTTTAGCTGCATTTATTACTCTAAAGTTGTACCTACTCTGTATTGCTAAATAAATAATTTTGAAAAACAAAAACATTACATTTCTGAACATCTCTCGCTGCTCAAGTCCGACTCGCACTTATCGGTTTTGTTCTCATTTTATTCTGTTTTAAAGAAGCTGTCATGAAAACCAGACCGTAAACTTCGCATTTACGTAGGGCATTTACAGCAAAGACATTTAATTTATTTTATTAACTAACATAAACATAAACAGATGTACTCGTGAACGGTTTACGTTTATTTGTTTGTACAATTAATGTCATGGAATTTATCCCATGATCTAAAGCTGAGTTAACTTTCTGGAATTAAGACGGCGCCCGCCTTAGGCAAAAACAGCCTTAAGCTGCTTTAGCAAAACACAAATCACTCGGAATGATTGCTGTACATTTTTTCACTAGCTTGTTTATCAGCTTGTATTGATTTGAATTGTATTGAATTGAATTGTATTGAGTTATCATTTGTTATTGTATATAAACTGTTATTATGCTTTCACACAAATAGATAATTTATTGTAGAAAGTAAAAAAAAATCATAATGAATCATGGAATGCCATTAATTAATGTGTATTGTATTTGTCTAGCGCATTGGACGAACTAGTCTGTAATGCTAAACAATTTAATTTGAATAATTAATAAATAAATAAGTCACAAGTGTCAGCGTGACTTCGTTTTCCCATAAACGTAATTTTATTCATTTTGCTAGATAAAAGTCTCCTGAAGTTGACAGAAAATCTGTCTGTCACCACAATGTTTTATTTTACAATTTCGCACCGCATCTGAATTTGTGTTCTTGTTATTCATCTAATTATTATAAAAATGGCACAGTATGTTCCTCAGTTTGACTTGCTTAGCTTGGCTTTTTTAACCTTTCTTATATTTTTATTGTGAAAAAAAAAATAATACAATAATGAATAAATAAAACTATTTTCACTATAAAAATAGTATTTCATTATTGTTTTAGGTTATATTAAAAATTATTTTTAACTTTTTAGTTCGAAGTGCTTTAAAAGCGTGTTTTTAGATTTTTTAAACTATATTTTTTATTTAATTGGATGATATTTTTTGGTCTTGGATGTTTACATGTTTGTGATGTCGCTGTTTCTGGTTCCCACGACACAGGGTATCCTAGTGTGGGGCCAGAAGCATTGTATGTGCCTGTATTTAAAAAAAACCTCTAAAAGTATGTTAAGGATGAAATTCTAAGTATTAATCGGATGATACGCTAATCTAAACAGGATTCCAGCCCATCGCCGCAGCTATTGAAACTGAAGTTTTCCTCACGATGTTTTCCTTCACCGTTAGGACGTTCGTATAATACCATACTCCGACTTATTAACCCTCTTGCTCCAACATCTATTGTTCTCCATTGTAAGTTTGTTCGGCCTATTTGAACCGGCATCTCTTGCGTGATAAGCGAGCTTGATACCACTTCACCACGGAGGTTTAGAATAAAAATTACAATAATAATAGGAAGGGCATACCCACTCGTTTGAGTAGGTTCACAAAGCGTTTGAATTCGGTCAGCATAATAATATTGGGAAACTGGGAACTTTGAGAATTGCGTGAGTCATTCGGTTGGAATGGGCAGTGGATGGGACCATGACTTTATAGACGAGTTACAGAAAGTCTATTGAGCTGGTACATTTAGCAATATTGGTTTGGAAGGTGCCAAAACTACTAAACTGAAAATGAAAATGATTTATTGAGCCAAAGAATATCTTATAACTAATTACATTATTGTATTAGAGTAGGCTTCTAGATTACATTATATTAATTAAAATGACTCGCGAACTAGCTAAGAACTACACACCTGTATGTCGCGGGCCATGATACTCAGTTGTGGTGTGCTTCGAACAGTTGCCTCATTTCATTACTAAATAGATAAAAGTATGTCCTTTTAAACCTCCAATAAAATGACGTTTTCCGGATTTTTCAATATTATGAACTATTCATTCATATTATTGCGATGGTAAGGTAAATTATAACAAGCTTTTAGTATATTCTTAAGGACTAATCAATGTTTATTTTCAAGCTCAATATTTAGTTTTACTTTTATTGGTTTTCTTGATAATACTGTGACAGAGTAGTCGTTTTCAGCGAAGACGCCATTTCGGATTACCATCCTGTCACGTTTTAAAATATTGAACAAATCAACGAAAAAATATAACCAACAAAGATGAAATGCAGTGTACATATAGTAATAATAGGTAATTATTTAAAAAATACCGACCTATGTAACTAAAAGTCTTTAATACATCTCTGAAAACACGCGTTTTGAAATAAGAGACAAGTTATTGTAGGTTTAAAAGAAGAATGAATCTATGTACATATTATTTAGGTTAACTGCTTATAAGAGTTAGATATGGAAATGTGGGTAAGGGTTATTATAGTTTTCGTTTAAAATTAATTATAACTAAGGCAGTAAACTTCAATCCAACAGCTCTTGGGCCCCACAATAGGACACCCTGTGTCGTAGGAACCAAAAACAGCGACATCACAAAACATTTAAACATCCAATACCTGGAGCTTTTTCTTTGTTTTTCTTTATCTCTAACTGGGAATCGTACCCGGGACCTCTCGTATGGTAGGGAGAGCCACAACCAAAACAAACCTACACCAGACATTTTGTTACTTTTTTCTGCCTATAGTCAAACACAAACTTTAGGCTGAAGTGTCGGAATAAATCTAACAGGAAAGTGCTACATCAAAAGATATCCGAATTTTCGCTTCATGATACGTCGCAATGCAGATGTACAGGTGGAGAACGAAAAGTTAGGTATGTGCACAGTGAAGTGAATGAGCTTTAGGAAAGCCCGCCATCTTTAAAAAGAACAACCGTATTTTTCCAAGCTTTTGACACCCAACTGATGACGAAAAGGAGGAGTGTTTTATGTTTCGAGTAAGTAGGTGTGTTTTTATGCCTGTGGCACCCAAGCTCTCAAAAGAGAGAGATTTTGATGCGGTTTTCTGTGAAAGGTAGACTTTGAAATAACATCGAAACATGTAAGCCAATAAAAAAGAATGGACAAAATCCTAGCCCAGGAGCCGGCCGGCACAGTTGTACCTCTGCTAACCCATATGGGAAAAAATAAACTAAATTCATTTTCCTAAGGTTGAAAAACGCAAGCCATTGATTCGAGGCTAGCAATTCAGTGGTTAATACTATATTCCGAAAGCGACTCTTCCTGGAAGATAAAAGCTACAGGTACAGTACACCACACACTTGAGAGGCTTGATCTGCATAGAAATCAAGTTTACACTCGAAAATACGTAAAGGTTGCTGCTACAGCTCAAGGAACACATTCATACTACGTGACCTTTTTTTTTGCTGTTTTTGACCCCCCTGCCTGTCCACTTTAGTATGGGCCAAGACTGGTATTTTGTACTAGCTTGGTACTTTGAAGACTCTCCATACAAACTTTAGAGGTCTTTTTGACCCACTTAAGGTTCGAATTAAGTAAAATCCGTTCTTAGCGAGCGGTTTTGTAATAATAAGAAGATATTCCCATCGATAGAATCTTTCTAGCTGCAGCCGTTGCTCCGGTTTTTTGATCAGTCATGACTTACTGACTCTCCATACAATCTTTAGAGGCCTTTTTGACCCACTTAAGGTCCGAATTAGGTAAAATCCGTTCTTAACGAGCGGTTTTGTAATAATAAGAAGATATTCCCATCAATAGAATCATTCTAGCTGCAGCCGTTGCTCCGGTTTTTTGATCAGTCAGGCAGCACTTACTCTTTTATATAAAGAGAAGATTATAAAAATGGCAGTATGTTCCTCAGTTAGACTTGCTTTAACTTGGCTTTAACCTTTTTAGGGTTCCGTACCCGAAGGGTGCCAAACGGGACCCTATTACTGAGACTTCGCTGTCCGTCTGTCCGTCCGTCCGTCTGTCACCAGGCTGTATCTCATGAACCGTGGTAGCTAGACAGTTGAAATTTTCACAGATGATGTATTTCTGTTGCCGCTATAACAACAAATACTAAAAATCAAAAGAAATTTAATATTAAGGGGGGCTCCCATACAACAAACGTGATTTTTTTGCTCATTTTTGCTCGATATTGATAATGGTAGCAGGTAGACGCTTAAAATGTTCACAATATATTGAGTATATTATTTACTCAAAAACTAAATAATTAAATTAAAATTAAATTAATATTTAGGGGGGGCTCCCATACATTTTTTTGCGGTTTTTTATAGATAATGGCACGGAACCCTTCGTGCGCGAGTCCGACTCGCACTTGGCCGGTTTTTATTTCCATTTTTTATTTAAGGTACAATACAGGTCTTCCTAGTGTATGGATCAACGAGACCACATAACCGCCCTTAAACCAGCAAAGAAGTGTAGCATTACGTATCCTCGACTCTACTGAAAGAATGGAGCGTATGCGAAGAGCTTTTGTAAACGGGGAAAAATATCTGCCTGTGTTTTTTTTGTCGATTTGTTTTTCCATGGGTGATTGTTACCGGAATCCTGAATGCTTGAGCTCTTAAACAGGTAACATTTGTTGGTGAATGCATAATGGATTTTTTGGCAAATGTACTCACAATATTTAAAGCCGTTGTAATTCAATCCAATTGAATTATTTGAGAACGCCTTCATACAAGGTTACTTTTGGACCCCTAACCAAATGTTACTATTATTTTAGGGATATCATTTAAGCAGCTTTCACTAAGAAACCGATTTGATCAGAGCAACTTTGTTTTTCACTTCTCGATACAAATCAGCTGACCCACTCAGGCCAAAAAGTGCTGGGAAGTGAAAAATAAAGTGGCTTTGATCAAATCGGTTTCTTAGTGAAAGTTGCAGAGAATGACGTCCCTAAAATCACAGTAACTTTTGGCTAGGGGTCCAAAAATAACCCTGTATAGAAGTAAACGAGGAGCTGTCAATCGAAATACTAAGCATACGGGAGTCTGGACTCATGTAATCCTCGTGAGGGTTTGACCATTTACATTTCCGCCACTTAGTCGTCGGGAACGTCGTCTTCCAACTTCCAGTCTTCCAGTACAGTCTTTTGGCTGATAAGATGAGTGACTACAGGGGGGCGTAAGTTCTACATATCTCAATGCAACGAACCTGTCATCAACACAGACTCATTCCTCATCAAACGTTAGTTCCACCCACAGGGTGCTCATCCCATACAAATTAGAATTAGTAACCCTTCGTAAAAAAGAGATGGCTTGAGGAGTAAGATTTGTACTTTAAACGCCATGGTTTCACTTAGCATACTTCTAGGTGGCGCTAATCTTAGAATAAATCCTATATATCTTAGCGCCATCTCGTGGTATTTGCAATTTTTCGATGGTGCTGCACCAAGCGATAATGGCCTCGAACTAAAGAAGCTTTCTAGCATCTCGGTTTACGCCGGGGTCATATTTTGTTCTAGGTGGTCAATCTGTATTAGTATAATATTATAGTATCTGTACTTCTACGCATCAATGCAACGAACCTGTCATCAAAACAGACTCATTCCTCATTGGTCTTAAATAGTTAGTTTCACCTGTCACCGCGTGCCAAAAGATCGTTGGAAAGTGTACTTCTCGGTTTACCAGTTTACACTTGCCACTTTAAAAGATGTGTGTGTGACTCATCTACAGTTTTTTCGCAAGCAAAAAGACAGTTGACGGGCCGTAGCGACTTGATGGATAATAAAGCCGATTGTGAGAAAAGATCGTACGGTTTTGGGTCATTAGTTTCTTGGTCTCATGAACACAAAAGGACTTTCCCATACGATGAAGACTAATCGTTGAATTCTTAGGCTGCTGCTTAAATTGAGTGCTGCTTAAATGACGTACTGGAGATGTTAGTTACCGAGAGACTTGAGGTTGCCCGTTCAACTTGAGTGAACGTTCTAATTTTTATTTGTGAAAATCAAAATATTAGAACTTTGCCCCCTAAGTCGAGCCATTGTCATTCTCCAAAATTATAAAAAAAAAATTGACATTAAAATTAGTTTGACAGTGGGTACCAACGTCAAAAATTAGACATTCATTGACGTCTTGGTACCCACTGTCAAAATAATTTTAATGTATTTTTTTTTTATAATTTCAATGTCAATATTGTTCCAAGGACTCTTTTGTCCTTACGCTACAGTGGGTGTTAGGATTCCGTACCAGAAGTAGTAATTCTCCACGGTCCACCCGTGTTAGTAAGCCTCCATTCTTCATTATTCTCGTTTATGATTTCCGTGAAATAAAATTTCAGAACAATGGGTAAAAGTGTACCCACCCTTGCATGTAGCAACTACAGACCTATACCATTAGAAAGGCCTTCCGAAATACACAATTTCGTTGTAAAAGATAATATCGTAACTTGCGGGAGAAAAAGGTTACGATCAATTGAAATGGACGTACTACCCGTTCGCTATAAGTTTGCCGGTGCGTGAAATGCGGTTGCCCTCCCCCAACCGCCAACCGCACCCCTGAGTCGCCCTATCCGCACACCGTTAGCAACGTCATCGCTGACGCTAGTACTCGCAGTCGGGAGGCGTGATATTTTTATTTATTTATGTGTATTAATGTGTATTTATCGAAATAAAAAACAAAGATTTTGAAATAATGGTTTATTTATAGCAAAGTTTGTACAATAAATTGGAAAAAAATCTATGACCCCTGATCCTAATTAGAATTTGGAATATACACTCGTAGGTAAGCCTAACTGGACTAAACTATTTTTACTGTTGTAGATTATTTAATATCGATCGAATGTGTTAAATGTTGCCTGATAAAATGTTTTGTAAATTTTTAATATTTCTGCTATCCCTACCTCTGAGTGACGTCACATCGTCACCGGCAAACTTATAGCGAACGGGTAGTACAAGTACGGGGCCCATACATAATTACCCTTCGTGCTTTCCACTGATCGTCCAACCGTCCTTTTGTCCATCAGTGGGCTGTAGCCTGTGTATCTCAATAATACTTTTACTTCTTTGTTAAATGTTTTACTAAAAATGCATTTCTGTAGGCGCTACAGCCAAAAATAATGAACCAAACGTATTTTTCAAAATTGGCAAACCTTTAACGACATTTTGACACTTTACTTGAATCACGTGAACACGTATTTTAGACCAAAATAAGTGATGTACACACAAATATGTCATGTACACACAAATAAGTCATGTACACACAAATAAATTTTCTTATTGCCCTTTTTGTCCTTTGGGTACTTTACATTAAAATAAGGCCAGCTTCTCTGAGACTTTCTCAACACGGACAATTTGACGTCTCGTCCCATTACACAGGGCGCGACAAAAACAACGAAGAAGAAACAAAAAATATGTAGCAATTTGAACGCTTTATGTCCCTCCGTAGTGGAGCACCCTTTAGTAGGATGGGGCTGTGAGAGTAGCGATTTAGGAAAAATATGTATGATGTAGGTAAGTCAGGATCGTAGCAAGTGGAGGTCTTTAGTCTCTGCGTACCCTTCTTGCGAGAAAAAGGAGTGACGTGAGCACATGTACGTATGTAAAAACTAATTCAAACGACACGCTTCAAACGATTAAAAACAAAACTGTTTTTTTTCTAAATTCTGGATTCTTTTTTTGTCCCCAGCCGCGATTCGAGCCCGGGTCCCTTCGCACGGTAGGCAGATGCGCAACCGCTGCGCCACAGTGTATGTCGATCGATTGAGAATTAGATCACAAACAACAATTGTTCTTTGAAAAAATGACGCTGTAGACCTAGAAAGCAAAAACTGACGACAACCGGTTTAGAAAAGCGACTTGTAGAAGGGAACAGCCAACAACAGACATCGGGACAGACAAACGAAAGCATTTTTGTCGAACCTGAAACAGAGACACCTGCTCGCCTTCGGCTCGCTCGGTCAATTATTTAGACCTTATTATTATCGTATCCATGTTACCTTTCTACAAACCCCTTTAAAATTAATATTTTTACTCATTATGACTCATTAAAAATTAATCAATCATATCATCCAACAACTATCTGAAACAACGAGCGTGCGTGCATATACATATTTTACAAATTTTCCTGCGCTAAAAACTTTGTTTTTTCCGGATAACGGATTTTTAGATTGAGTCAATCCCACGTGAGATCTAATAACTTTTTGTCTCGTCTTGGCATTTTTTTTTTACATGAAAATATTTTTGGTAGGATGTATTTATCTTATTGGATCATAGCCAGTTTGAACCTGCAAAACACGCTTGACAGGCGTGCGATAAACGCTTAGAACACTAACGCTATTGCGTGGTTGTAGCTCAATATCAGTGTGAATCAAAATCATGAATTAGTTTTTATTTATTTTATTTATTTATTTATTATAGTTTACTTACCAACAGATCTTACTACACTACACACAAATAGCAAAAAACAGTACATACCGCTATATGTATAATATGTAGACTCAATTACTTTTTAATTGAAGCAAAATCCAGTCTAAATACGGACTAATCGGTGTATAAATTCCTACGATATTCATGCGTGGTCGTTTGTAGCTCCATATCTTCCTCGAACAGTCGTTAATGTTCGATGAGCTGACCGCTACGATGCCTGACGGATGCAACAGCGGGCCCCCAGAGTCACCCCCGCAGATGGAGGGCGAGGTGCCACAAACTGGCGCTAAGCACAGACCCGGCTTCACCTTTAATATGTCCGCCGTGAAACTATGGCATTTCTGTATCATTACCTTAAGAACTTGCAGTGGCAGTTTTAAATTCTTTGTAACGTTTATCATCAGCTCGTTATTCACAATGTCATGTGTCGTTCCGTAGCCAGCGATGTTGCCCTCGTGGCCGGTCAGGGTCGTGTAGTCCAGAGCGCTGACGCGCGCGAATGAAGTTAGATGCATTGGCTCCGACCGCAGCAAGCCAATATCGTTTCTGACTTCAGTATTAAATCTTTTTACAATATCTACACCAAAAACACTGTAGCTTGGATGAGGTACATAAGAGTTTATACGCCAGCCGTACTCCACGTCTTCAGTGATACTTACGACGCTGCGTCTTAAGTAACCTGCAATTTTGGAGGATTTGTTGCTGTTTATTATATTATGATAGGGGTTTTCGACTATGCAGTGCGCGGCGGTCACCGACCATGTGATAGTGATGGCTGATGCAGTGCAGATACTGTAAGAGATAATACGATCCAGCGCGCCCGGCTGTGGGACATCCATATCAATTCTCAAGATATAAGGAAACTCATTTTGCTTAGCATCTCTTCCTCCGACTATTCTTAAATAACTTTTGGCATCAGTCGAAAATACTGTTGTTAACAATAATACTGCCAGGTAAATCATTACGTTGGATCACGTATGTTTTTATGTACAAAGACCGAGTATTGGCTGCACACACTTATTGTGTCGTGTTTTTGTCCGCACACACGTCACGCTTTTCAGAAACCCGTGTAAGTAGTTACTTGTTATCGTATTATAATTTATATTGGTGCATTTCAAATTGCAAGTAGGGTTTATTGTATGGGGCAATGTGATATTTTTATTGTGTTACGAAATAAGAATGTGTTGGTAACATAGGAACTGGTTACTCTTATTGCGAAATATGTAGTTTTTTAATTTGTTTTTGTACATAAATCTCGCCGGAACATACAGAAATAATACAAAAGGTTCAGTAAGCATAACACTTTTAATCTTTATCTCTTTCAGAATCCGCCGTGTGTATACAAACGAGCATTCTCAAGTTATATGCTGCTGAGGTGTGATTAGCATGTTGAATTGGTCACGGAGAAATACGATACTGATTTTGTCAAAGCTGAACCATCAATGGTTCGCTGTCAGATCACCTTCAGAAAACCCAGGAACAAAGAATCTAAATTAATATCATTCGTCACTTTGTCGGTTTAATTTTCCTTCATCCTGATTACTTCACATGAATTTACTATTGTGTTGTTGTTTTGTTCCTGTCGACGGTTTGTCGACGATTGCAACTTTCTGATTGGTCCTGCCTGACGCACGAGATTAGCATGGAGATGTTCGAAAGGGGTAACTAGACGCGATCACGCGCACGGATATACGTATTTTTTATAAGATAGCATGAATTGTAATTAGATGTATAAGTACTTTGTTACCCATCGTTTTGCTAAATAAAAGAATTTGTATTTGTATTAATTGGATAATGTTATACTTCCCATTCTGTTAAATACTCCTTGCGCAATGTGTTAATAAGACGGCAAGTTTTTAAAATATCAATAAAAAATATTTTCATCGACAGCGATACAGTACCATCGATACTCAACCCATCACTGCTCTAAGGGATCATTCAACAATTACGTGATCACCGGAAGGGGGGGGGGGGGTTGGGTGCTTGTATACATCGGATTATTTGGGGGGAGGGGGGGAAGAATCCATGATTACGTCATCTGCGCTTCGTTTCCGAAAATAAATTATATTTAAATATTTACGTCCAATTTTGAAGTTTATTACTGGTAACACTTACTATTAGATAGATGAAACGGGATTTCCGGGATCGGGATCCCAAATTTAGGGTCATTTAAGACCCATAGAAACGTGTCAGTGCAATCAAGGCGAGGGGGGGGGTTAAAAACAATAGTTTACGCTGTGATCACATAAAGGGGGGGGGGGGGTTAAAAACGGCCAAAAATGATCACGTAATTGTTGAACGATCCCTAACCAGAAATTGTAGAATGGTGTAGAGTATAGAATACTGTCTATGATTCTGCTCCTCCACTCAGAACAATAACTAAAGCAGTGGGAAGTCGGTTAAAAATACACGTTGCTGCGAAACCTTGCGCTTACTAAAAACACTAATTCTTAATAACCACTTGTAAATATTTTACCTACCTATTAAAACATATTTAACTATTAATTTCTGAGGAAAGGCAGTCTAAGTGTAAACCATCGTATCTGAACCGCAGCTAACCAAATCAACCAACACCCTGAATTATACCCCTTGGGTTATCAGACCGTGATTGGTTATACCCAGAGACTATTATCGAATGACTGCGCCTGCGGGGGAATGCGTTCTATGTTTATGGGGGGTTTATGTATTCTACTCAATTATATATATTTTTATTTTATTTTATATATGTATTCATATTTAGATCTATGTAGCATTTTTATTGTGTAGATATATTATAGTAGATATATGTAGATTCATTCATTTATCTTCATTTTATTTATTGTGCACTAGGACTATTCTCTCAGAACAATCTGTCCTATCTCGCCTAGGTTTGCTGGAAGAAATCTCTTTTTAGAGATAAGCTCGCCTTTGCCTATTTACCTTTGTTTTAAGACTATGTTTTCCGTGCAATAAAGAAATTATGAATTATGAATCATGAATGCGGCTCGCCAAACGTTTGTTGTGTTCAACAAACGATCGCATACACAACCTATGTACGATGACGGGCCGTCAGACAGTTTCACAGCGGCTGGCCAATCACAGCTCTCTTACCTCGTCCCCCGCCGCCCGTAAATTGGTGCGTTGTGTTTCAAAGGAAAATGTATCTATGCGCTCTCCACTGGTTATGTGCTCCCTGATTATACCTCTTCACAAGTACCCACAATCCACATATTGCTCGCGTTTGGTAAAGACTTATTGACTACTTAGGCTGGATTTTACCAACAAAAAGTTATACGAGAATAACTATCTATAGAGATCTCATAAATGTTATTGAATAATCGAATGTATGTAATTGACCTGACTAATAATTTCATGTGGTGTTAATGTAATCTATTTTATAGTTTGGATACTTTGTACGACGAATTGGATTTTTCCTGTCATGTTGTACGAATTTACTTTAACTAAATAAATAAATAAATAAAATAAATAAATCTCTTATTAGAGATAAGCTCGCCTTTGTACACGTTTTGTATGTTTTTATTGTCCTATGTAACTGTTTGTCTATATATATATAAAAATGAATTGCTGTTCGTTAGTCTCACTAAAACTCGAGAACGGCTGAACGGATTTATCTTATCTTAGTCTTGAAATGTTCGTGGAGGTCTAGGGAAGGTTTAAAAGGCGAGAAAAAATCGAATAATTTCCGGGAAAACCCTAGAAACAGCGCTTTTCTATTTCCCATACAAACGTTTTCTAGAGTCAATCGTTTCTAGAGTCAATTTGAACTTTATTGCTATTCAATAAAGTTCATATTAAATTATAATCACTCACTGTTGTCTGAGCAATTTAGGTGTGTTCCTAACGTCAAAGAATTAATTTATACATAAGTTTAGGTCTTTTATTTATCGATTGAGGCAGTACGAAGTCTGCCGGGTCAGCTAGTGTGCAATAAAGAAATTATGAATTAAGAACTATCCCGGGGATAATTTGTATGACAATGACAGTTCAAAAGAGGTGATCTGTGGCATGATTCTCGCGCCTTCGATATACAGGTCAGCGAAGTCGGTTTTTTTTTAAGTTTTTAACTTGGTGAGTTATACAGGGTGACATTTAATTAGCTGACCATATTTTGGGGAATGATAGTACCCATCATTATGAAGAACTTTCCCCATGAAACATATGATCGCAACCGAAAAAAAATTTTGGGTCTCCCATAGAAACTTGAAATCAGCTGATCGGGGCAATGTACTGAGTTTGTTTTTCATTTGCGACTATATGTTTCTTCGTACTCTGACAAAGGTAGTCAGGTAAGCAGCCACACACATCTAAGCTAAGTGCCACTGCCTTACGAATAGAATCTCTTAATAGAGATAAGCTCGCCTTTGTCATGTGTTGTCCATTTTCAATTGTAAAATGTGTTATTTTGTGCAATAAAGTATAAAGTATAAAGTAAGTAAGTAAGAATAAAAAAAATATTGGCGGGAATTCCTTATTTTTTCTTTGCGTTGCATTTTGCAACTGTTTTTGCAATATTGCTGTTAAATTTCCTCACAATCGAAGTGAAAACCGGAGTGTATAACTCGTACATAAAACCCATTTTATGCACTTGTTGTACAATCTACTATATCGCGAAATGGTTCACAATCTGCCATCAATTGTGTTCGGTAAAAGCTAATAATCGTTGAACGAGTCATGAAGTTCCAAAGGTCAAAAATTCAATTACATACCGAATGGCTGGATCTATCCTCCTGTACCAGAAACGTGCAATACCAAGGCTCTCATGCACTAGCCAACATGTTCGCCGAACTAATTATATCAATCTTCAGATATGAATAGAAAACCAAAGTATGGTCGTAAGTCGTACCTGTGCCTCGGCTAATGGGCCTATTAGACTACGCTGTCGGCAGGGCCCTGTCTGACTCACTGTCTCTTTCTAGTCGCTCCATCATGAGTGAGACGTCTATACAAATCGTGCCCTGCCGACAGCGTAATGTAATAAGGAGTTGTCTGATATATGATTATAAAATAAAATCGGTCAAGTGCGAGTCGGACTCTCACACGAAGGGCTCTGCACCATCGTATAAGAAATAATTCACCAAGATAAAAACTTAAAAAAAAACCGACTTTATGACCGGGATGCGAATGTCGTCTAAAAACACGATAATAAGGCTATAAAATTTGTCTTCTGACTTCACAATACTACACAAAATAAACATATATCGGTCCTCAGCCAGAATTCATCTCAATGACAATGAGCATAAATGCCACAAAGTTACAGAAAGGGTAATTTTGGTTACTCGACAGTATTGTCCACGTAGAAATCAAATTACTGAGCCAATTTATACATTTCAAAAAATGGGACCAAACTGAAGTATCGCTCTTTCAAACAAAAAAAGTTTTTTTTTTTAATTGGTTCATATATAATACTAATTTCGAGGTAACCCATTAAAAAAAAATATAATAAAACAACCGAATTGATAACCCCCTCCTTTTTTGAAGTCGGTTAAAAATACAACAAAAACATTTCTTGTATATCCTTATTTTTTCAAAATGTAAAAAAGCATAAATAAGTATATACTCATTTAGTAGACATGCAACACAATCGCTAAATTGTAAATAACATAATTGAAACAAAAAGTAAACTTTAGAAAAAACCGACTTCCACAAACCCTATTTGATTAGATTGAGTTTAATACAAACTGTAACCCCTTATCCCCTCCCCCCCCTTGGGGACTTAATTTTGTCAAATCCCATCTCAGTGCTACTCCACGCTACTAAGGAACCCCTGTACAAAGTTTCATGGCTCTAGGTCCACCGGTTTAGGCTATGCGTTGCCTGCCCGGCAGCACAATATTGTGCTTACCATGTGCATTTGCACGAGTTATAATGAAAAACACAAAAATCACTATAGGTCTGCCTATAATATTTGAAGAGTTCCCTCGATTTCTCCAGGATCCCATCATCAGATCCTGACCTGGTCAATAGGTAAACCCTTTCAAACAAAAAAATGATTTTCCAAATCGGTCCATCCGTTTAGGCGCTATCATAAACTAGACAAAAAAAAATATCCAGACGAATTGTAAACCTCCTCCTTTGGGAAGTCGGTTAATAAGTAGATGGCACTAAGATTATTAGGATTTATTCTAATATTGGCGCCATTTAGAAGTATGTTAGCTGAATATGACTCCTAACGCCATATCTTTATTACGAAAGGCCACATTCTAAGCTCTATGAAATGAGGACACCTTTATCATAATAAAGGTGTGACCGTACTACATTTTTTTTTATTGACATACAAGCTCTAAAGCTGAGTTAAGTAGAGGTAACACATGTTAGATGATTAAAATTTAACAAATTATGTAAGTGTTCAATAAGTCAAGAGTAGGTAATTCAAGTTAAAGTTAAAAACTATTACGTAGAAGTATTAAGGCAGGTGAGGAGGCAAGTGGAGAGACGGTTTGGGCTGCGAGATACAGTAATCAGTATGCCCTACAGTTTTTATATGCTTTATAGGGTTCCGTACCCGAAGGGTGCCAAACGGGACCCTATTACTGAGACTTCGCTGTCTGTCCGTCCGTCCGTCCGTCCGTCTGTCTGTCACCAGGCTGTATCTCATGAACCGTGGTAGCTAGACAGTTGAAATTTTCACAGATGACGTATTTCTGTTGCCGCTATAAAAAAAATACTAAAAATCAAAAGATTTTTAATACTAAGGGGGCTCCCATACAACAAACGTGATTTTTTTTGCTCATTTTTGCTCGATATTGATAATGGTAGCAGGTAGACGCTTAAAATGTTCACAATATATTGAGTATATTATTTACTAAAAAAATAAATAATTAAATTAAAATTAAATTAATATTTAGGGGGGGCTACCATACATTTTTTTTTGCGGTTTTTTATAGATAATGGTACGGAACCCTTCGTGCGCGAGTCCGACTCGCATTTGGCCGGTTAATATATATATTGTTATTATTATTATTATTATTATCTTAGTTAGTCATTTGTAAATGCGGCGGCTAGCAACAAGGTAACGCCTTGCCGCTAGTGCTGTCCTGTGTCGGAGAGTTTGACAAACCCGATCGGAACGACGTATCGCGTTAGCTAGGTCGGGGTCAGTCAGCATGTTGGGGTGTTTACGCAGAATGACCTGCATAACGTACAGTTGTCTGACGCTGAGGACATTGGCGTCCTTGTATAGTTGGGTGGTGGGCTAGCGGTACGGCTTACGGGACATAACTTTGAGGACAGCTCTCTGTGCGCGTACGACACGTAGTAGGAGGGTGCTGCATGCGCCACCCCACACCGTGATGCAATAGGTGATGAGCGATTGGGCAAGTGCGGAATACACAGTATTCAGAATGTCCGTAGTGGCTGATAGCCTTAGCTTTTTAAACACGAACAACAATTTACGGATTCGCGCTGCGAGTCAATTGAGATGGGATTTCCAACTCATTGTGCTATCTATTGTTATTCCCAGATATTTAACACTATAGCAGTTCTAGTGAGCGATTTATAGTATTTTTTTTTTTTGGGTATGACGCTGTATTGTGGTTTTGTTGTTAAAACCACAGAAGAGATAATAGTACTCCGTACAGAACGGCCAATCCCTTCCCCGCGCTGATTCAGATACCGCACCCCACCCCTGGCGTCAAAGGATTGGTTAGAGGATCAATAGACAGGGCTGAACGCCAGACGAGTGACGACGCGTATACTTTAATATCGCTGCATTTGCCGCGCCACCAGCCAGCCCTAGCAAAGTTTACGCACACATTTGCACGTATACAAACATCATTTGGTTATGTAGTAGTAATAGGTGATTATTTTACGAGCGTTCTATGGAGTGTCCGAGGTGTGGTTAAACTACAAAAAAAATCTTCAGACTTCTATCAATATCTAACTTAGTAGGATCGTGTATGGGCGGCGATAACGTGACCAGACTCAGAACGCTCGTCCCCGGACCCCTGTAAATTGGACGTCGCGTCGGCTGGCATGTCCCCTTTCAAATTGTCCCCTGAAAGGATGTGAGATTGTCATTATTCGTGTCCCTGTTTCTTTCAGTTTCTTGTGAGAAAATATCGCGAGGAATCCTTCATTACTCCATAGCTGCGGCGTCAGGCTAGGCCTCTGTCACGCAAAATGGAGTATTGAATCGCTACTATGCGCACTACGTAAACTATTAACAAAATCCAAACTCATATGTACTAGAATGTCATGAAACAATATGTGAGAACAACCAAAGTCACGCTTCAATTGGTAAAAGGTCACCATGGAGACCAAGGTAACCGTAAAGCGGACAACCTAGCTAAAGCGGGGGCTAGGAGAAGGGCGATCGGCCCTCCATCATTTTCACTCCTCTCCGCAGAAGCAATCCGGAAAAAACTGAAAGCAGCCACAACCGAGAAACACAACGACCAATGGGTCAACCGGGACGACTGCAAACACTCCAAGTTATTTCTAAATAGATACAACTATAAATTTACGAATTACTTGATGAGGCTGCCGCGCAGCAAAATAAAAATACTAATAGGCCTCATACCAGGCCATTGTTCACTTAATAAACACTTGAAAATTACAGGTGAAACAGACAGTTCCCTTTGCAGGGGATGCATGGAAGTGGACGAAACCTGGAGCACATGTCGCTTGCGTGCCCCTCCACCATAGAAACCAGGATCGCGATTCTGGGAGACAACAGCAGAGCGTCAACCCTCCTCGAACATCCAGGCCTCCTGCTTCAACTTGTGTTAGGATGGCTGAATTAGAATGCAGGCGCAGAGGACAAGCACAAAGGCCCTGCTCTCGTGGGCCAGGTGCAGGCACAACATCCGCCTGAGCGAAGAAGAAGATGGCTAAAAGCGGGAGCAGTTGTGCTTCTGCCACCCCGTATAAAAAAGGACATCCCCATTGGAAAAGGCGTGACGCTATATTGATATTCTAGATACACCGGTATTAGAAACAGCCAGTTTGATAGATCCAAAAAGAAACGAGTCTAGATGAAATGATATTTATAATGATATTTACATTGTTTGTAAAACGACAGGGCCAATTCTTATTAATCCTATAAGCCCTAGTGAACATAAATAATACGTATTGTACGTAAAAATGTAAAACTTTGTATGTAAATAACAATATAACAGCCGGATATGCCGAGCTAGACGCACAACACAACTATACCTGGTGAAACCAAACGCCTTTGACATCTGTCATCCTACCTGTCACTCTGCATCGGCTATCTTTCTGTTCCACATCATCATTCTTTTGAATATAACCTACCTACGTGAAATACAGTCCAATCTTTTATTGAAGACCACACCAGGATCCCTACACTCTACGAGGAAGGACTGGTCCCAACAATACCTAAATCAATCACATTTCAATAATTAACATTAGATGGCTCCTGGGGTATGATTCTCACGCATTCGATATACGATATCTACAACTAGGTATATCAAGTGATTTTGTATAGGAATCACTCGATATAGCTGTCGACATTCGTATATCGAATGCGCGAGAATCATACCCCCTATATCGATTACGGATTTCAAAGTCGATGCTCATTAGAATTACCGAGAGACGACAATACTCCGGAATTCAGTCTGTATTAGCTTAATCATTTGAGCGAAGTAAAAGTTCTAAGGCTTCGAAGTACCATATTACTGGGAATAATTGGGAAAGCTTCTTTCCTCGATAGAGTAAATAAATAAGTTACATTTATGTTCCCCAAAAGTACCCAATAGAACGACAAAAAAAACAGGGGTATGATTCTCGCGTATTCAATATACGAATATCGTTACCTATATGGGGTGATTGACATGGAAAATCACTCGATATAGGTGTAGTGTAGAATATCGTTTATCGAATGCGCGTATTCAACAAAGCTACAATATCTGGACCAGTGCCATAATCCTGAAATAACAAATTCCTACTATTTTTAATCCCGCAGAAAACGAATTTCACCAAGATCTCACAAAATGAACACTACTCGACAGATTTTAAATCACTTCAGAGCTTATCCAGAACAAATCAACTCCTCAAAGTCGATTAGTCTTCATTCACAGAAATCGCTCGAAATTTCCTAAGTATTTTACTTAGGAATATGGTAGAAAGAAAGTCTCGGTTCTCTTCGAAATTCGAATGGCATTGTATTAGATTAATGAGATTAGAGCTTCAGCAAAACCACTAGAATGCTGAAAGGAATTTATTATATCCCACCAAAACATTCTGTAAAAAACTAGCCAAGTCTCGATGGAGCTGCTCGTTTATCTCTAAAAAGTAATGAAATCTAGACAAAGGCGTGCCAAGTCTAAGGTTCCTTACTGCGATTTCTTTATTATTATAGTTAACGTTGTGTGACTTGGCCGTTGAACATTCTTTATACGTTAGTGGGTACAAGTCAATTTTGTTTACACGTAATGTTATATCTGTTGTAACTACCTATGTTATATCTGTTGTATTTTACATACTAATTTGCTTAAAATAGAATTCCTTTATATACTATCAGGAAACTTGCAACTTGTAATTTATTGTAATTAAATACGACGCAGTTCAAAATTGACTTGTACTCACTAACGTATAAAGAATGTTAAACGGCCAAGTCACACAACGTTAACTATAATAATAAAGAAATCGCAGTAAGGAACCTTAGACTTGGCACGCCTTTGTCTAGATTTCATTACTTTTTAGAGATAAACGAGCAGCTCCATCGAGACTTGGCTAGTTTTTTACAGAATGTTTTGGTGGGATTTCACTTCTTTTTGTAGAAACGTGGGTATATTCATTTATTTTATTAGATTTTCTTATTTGACACAGTTTTTTTTTATTTTTAGGAGCAGTTTTTTTATTATTACAAATCTTTCTTTTCTTTTTTTCCGGTTCTGATTCTTGTACAGTAGCAACAGTTTTTCGTATTGCCCATTCGCGTTCATTATTTATTCTTTTAGACGGTTTAATTTCTGAAAGATCGGCGCGGAATTTACGCCTAAGCCGGTTGTATTCGGTGATCGCTGAAGCTTGAGCTTTTATACTCTTGAAGTCAACATTTATTAGGTGCACCCCATGAAGATTGGTTACTCGTGAAAGCGCCACGTAGGCTTGGCCACAAGAGAATATGGAGGTGCCAATGTCCATGAGGGCATTTTTTAGACTTAAACCTTGGCTTTTGTGAATTGTTAGGGCATACGCCACACTGATTGGGAATTGTTCTCTGTACACGTATGCCCGGGGTATGATCTCAAATTTTGACTTAATGGGCAATAACTCGTGAATCAAATTATTAGCGAATTTTACTACCAATTGTTTAGGCTTTGTTTGGTCTTCCGGGTCCCACCTCACTTTTTGTACAACGCCTATCGACCCATTCACTAAACCTAAAGTAACATCAATGTTTCTCCTAAGCATTACTTTAGCTCCCTCTTTAATGATTATAGTTTCTTCCAGTCCAGCAGTCATCGACGCATCATCTTGATATTTTTGTAAGCACGCCCGGGCTTTCGTTATCATACATTTTGAACAATCCAAGAAATCTTTAGCAACTAACTTTATCTCGGGGTGCGGAATCGCTTTTAACATTATTTAACTGCATACACATATTTCTAGTCGGTAGTAAACAAACAGTATCTTCTGGTAAGTCCCTCAAACATTGTGCTATTTCCATTAACCTTCCTTCATTGGAATGCGAGAGCAGAGGTATCAATCGGTTAGACAGTATATCTCTGTCTGATTAATTTATCGGTCGGTCGGTCGGCCGGTCGGCCGGTCGGTCGGTCGGTCGGCCGTCCCGTCCAGTGCCGTGCCGTGCCGTGCCGTCCCGTCCCGTCCCGTCCATTGCCCCGATCAGCTGTTTTCAATTTACTATGGGAGACCCAAAATTTTTTTTCTTGGGGAAAGTTCATATTATTCTATGGGCACCATCATTTCCCAAAGTATTGATCGTCCCGTGCCGTGCCGTCCCGTGCCGTGCCGTCCCGTCCCGTGCCGTCCCGTCCCGTCCCGTCCCGTCCCGTCCCGTCCATTGCCCCGATCAGCTGTTTTCAATTTACTATGGGAGACCCAAAAATTTTTTTCTTGGGGAAAGTTCATATTATTCTATGGGCACCATCATTTCCCAAAGTATTGATCGATATTTTAAAGTCACCTTGTATAGTTTTCCCTTTATGTTGCTATTAAAACCTAACTCTGCACCAAATTTCAGCACCGGAGTCTATGGGAAGTACTGGTGTTTTGACCTTTGACCCCCATAAGGTACCTGAGTATGACAGACTCCATTGACTGACTGACCATTGAATGAAAGATAAATTGATTTTATATACTAATAGAAAAACACTTTACCAGCGCGAGTTAGAAGACTGGCAGACCCATCTAGTGTTGGATACCTAACAACTAGTTCTATGATGATCATGAGTGAGTGAGTGTCGAAAATGCGAAACTTTGCTTTCGAATAACTTCGGAACTAAATGACCTACAGACTTGAAATTTTGGATTTTAAGTATGTTATTGTAGCTTACTAGATGACGAAAATTTTTGCGTTCTGGTCTTATCCAGAAGTTCTCAAATAGGGGCCTGAAAGTGCGGCGAAATGGTTCCAGTAAAGGATGGTACGGCAGTGTTTGCTTCGCGCTCGACTTGGCGGGGGCACTGCCGTGCCCCCTAATTGAGTAGTATATACATATAAGGATGTAAAGGTGACAAAGAATACAGGACTATATGTCCCTAATCACTTGCAGCTGGCAAAAAAATACAAAAAAATACAAATGTCTTTATTTGCCAGTAGCAGATTATACAAAGTTCACGTACAATACAGTATATACTAGATTGAGGTACTTAGATTACTTGTGGTCTCCACACTAGGTCTAACCCTGTATCGTGGAGACCGTACAGAGATTGCTGTCAGTTATTTATTAGCTATCGGGTAGCGTTGTGAGTAGATGTGAGACTGTCAAATATGACTAACTAAAATAAAACTGAAAAAGCTGGCAGCTTGATCATTGTCGACAGTCCGGTTCATAATCATATTCTTGTATTTATTTGTAAACACGTACATGGGGGTTACAGGTGGAGGTGTAAATACAAATAGCGTCATGCACCCTGAAAGGGTATAACAAAGTTTGCTAGCTTTGGTTGGCCACAATCAGAGACTATATACCCAATTGACTGCGCCTGCGGGGGAATGCAGCTCGCCGAGCGTTTGTTTTATTCAACAAAGGTTCGCATACGCAACCTATGAACGATGACGGGCCGCTAGACAGTTTCGCAGCGGCTGACCAATCACAGCTCTCTTACCTCGTCCCCCGCCGCCCGTAATATAATTTAATTATTTATTTATTTAATTAGGTCCACAAAACGGATTACAATCAATAAGAAACAATAGGACATGCACAGAATTAGGTTCTGGACTGCTCTCCAACGCATGTGAACACAGAAGGCTACATAAATGAGGCGGAACATAATTATCAAACTATTTTCTACATATAAAAATAGCATTATAAAAATAAAAATTCAAATAATTAATACAAAAATAGTTGCATGCATAAAAATCAATAGCGAAAAAATGAATTTATATGAATATGATTATAACATTAATTAAAACATCAAATTATTATTAGGTAAATTTAAAATACATTATATTGAGGATAGAAAATAATTAATTTTGCTACGAATTCAATGCAGGTAATAATTTGTGGACAGATTAAAATAAATTGGTGATTTGTGTTTCAAAGGACAATGTATCTATGCGCTCTCCACTGGATAAGTGCTCCCTGGTTACAATCCATCACCCCGCTCTGAGCCAGCATGGTGGAGCATGGCTCAATCTTAAGTGGGGACATAATAATAGGCTACATTTATTTATTCATTATAAGCCGGTTGCAGACCAAGAGCTAAGCTAAGCTAGTTTAGCTCAGCTCGCATAGCGGACGTAGTTTTTCATACAAACAACATAGTAATAGTTATGTCTGCTAACAAGCATGGAAAACCGAGTGAAGCTAAACTATATAACTTAGCTTAGCTCTTGTTTTGCAACTTGGCCCGACCCTATAGGGAACGATTGAATATAATAGAATTTTCAGGCATACACCCATAATTTACAAAAAATAATAATAATAGTAACAGATTTGCAGATTTACAAAATTTACAAAATAAATTAAATTGAGATTCGATTGAGACATGGCAACCAAATTGAAAATGGAGATGATATCTTATGTCATAATTACCTCAAAATCCAAAATGGATTTATCGATATTTCTCGAAAGGTTGTTTAAGTAAAGCTTGAAATGTTATTATCCTAACAACAAAGCGATCCATCACATTGGGCCAACAGACGGTCCGACAGACTTTGTATCCAAACCAAAGACAAGTCTTCAATATTTTTTGTCGTAATCTTGGAATTGTTTCGGAACGAATTCGCGAAGTGTTATTTACGTTTTGATGGGAATTTCTACTTCCCCGAGTTCCGGAGGTATTTCGTCCTGTCTTATCTTTCTGTTTCAATTACTTCTCGCCGAAATAAAAGGAACGTAAGAAAATGTAAATTCTTTTATAATATACGAATGTAGTAATAGGCGTAATTGACGGGCTTCAACGGAACCCTCCGAGTGTCAGTCCTACTTGCACTTGACCAATTTATCAGTTTTGTGGCCCTATGAAATGAAAACAATTCCAACATTTTGATATTCAGATTTGCTACTCACGTAAGAGATGCAGGTTCCATTCCCGGTGCTGACCATGTGCCAATGAGTTGTAATTTATGTCCATTACTAGCTGTTACCCGCGGCTTCGCCCACGCCGAACCAACTGGTAGACATTTCAGTAAAGTGCACCGAGGGTTCCGACCAAATCAATATTTTTTTGATCATTTACCGTGAAATCATTACCTCCTTCTGTTGCAGTCGGATGAAAAGTATAAGTTAATCTAGCTCATAAACTTTATGTATGATAAATTTCATTCAAATTCGTCTAGCCGTTTCAGCACACAAACATATAAATAAATAAATAAACACACAAGCTTTCACAATTATAATATTAGTGTGATTCTTGATTATTCGGATGTCTAACGGTGATAGAAAACATCGTGAGGAAACCTTCATTACTCCATAGCTGCGGTGATGGGCTAGCCCCTTGTTACGTGAAATGTAGTAATAACTAGAGTCTATTCGTGTTAAGAATGCAGTGAAATTTAAATTTAAATCTCACACACACTCACAGGACAGGACACAACCTTCGCGTTCGAAAGTTTGCCTTCAACTCACTGTGAACTTGGCTTGATAATTGGAAACGATTTGATTGGTTACGGAACGTGGCTAGGCCGCCGGACAGTGATGACTCTACTGCATTCTTATCACGAATAGACTATAGCTAAAAGTGGTCACATTTGTGCCTCTGCCGCCACGTATGAAAAAATGCGTGATACTCGGATAATTCGGAAAAAAGTCCACACAGTTCGATCGGCCTACTGGTAGGACAGGATCGGAATTATTCGGAATACGTGAACATTTTGACCTGCCATAATAATATCCATCGCTACAATAATTTATATTGCCCTGCTCACCTCCCATTGCGCACACCGTGAAGCTCTTGTAACACCCAACAACAAGCCTGAATAGGTATTATTGTAGCAAAAAATATAGATTTCTTATTTTCCTTTAACAATAGGAGTTTTGTTGTCAGTAATCGGATCTTTACCCTTTGTGGTTTTTGGGATTCCGTAGGTCAAATGAAACTAGATCGATATCCATTTTAACGAAGAACTTACTCGAAAACGATAGTAGCGAAGGGAGATGCGAGTTGTTCGAATTTTACAGAATCGACGTAAGTACAGATCTTTTATAGTTTCATTTTGACCTGTATCCTTACATACTTATTTGGAAACTTCGATACTAAACTTAGATTCGTAAAGCACGAGCTTTATCTCGAGAACAAATAATCTTGAGACGAGCTTTATTGAGAAACTCTAAGAGCGTCGTAAACCTAGCTAGCGTTAAGCGACATGATTGTGCTAAGAACTGAAAACGGGTAAGTGCAAGTATGTAAGACACACACGGAGGGTTCAATCAAGATTTAGGGGTTTCCTATTTTTCAAAAAATGTATGTGTCCGATTAAGGCATGATGATTTTGCAGGGTTTTGTGTATAAGAACAGATTCTATGAAATTTTCAACTCTCTATGGTTCATGAAATATAATCCGGTGAAGGAAAGACGGACAGACGGACCCGTTTGGCATTTTGCAGCTATGCTATTTAAGAAATGCATGCCTTAAAAGGTAAACGGCATGTTTATGTTTTAAGTGTTCTCCTCAATCGGGTACGGAACCCTAGAAAGGTCAATTATCAAGAGCACTTCACTGAGGTTTATTCCTTTTATTTCCAAGGAAAAATCCCGGACTAAAGTCAGAGGTTGTTCCATGATACCCTCCCTCGGAACTGCGCATTATTGACGGTAGCTGAGAATTAACGTTAATTCCTGTCACAGGAAGTAGAAGTCATTTATAAGCTTAACGTCGACTTAGCGACCCGTAACGCAGGCAGGCGTCAGATTTTGCTGTCTATGCATCTCTATACAAGGTGCAACAGAAAAGGGTGTACAAGCCGAAAGAGGGTTGTTAGGGACATCATTCTGAACAACTTTCACTATGGGACCGACTATAGCGAGCGCTAGGCCCGAAATGTACTGAGTTAATAAAAATAAAGTTGCTCTGATCAAGTCGGTCCTATAGTGAAAGTTGTTCAGAATGATGTCCCTAATAACCCCCTTTCGGCTTGTACACCCCTTTCTGTTATACCCTGTAGAACCGCTTCTACGATCCCAACCTACTACATCTTTATACTTTTACACCCACACATACCCACAAACCCACATCTGTCACCGCACCGGTAAATATTAGTACTTATAGTCTATTCTACCTCTAGATAAGAATTCACATGATCGATGACCTAAATTTATTTATTTATTAAGGTCTATACAACAGGTATCTAAATCTTCATAAAGTCCACTTTTTAAACTCTGTCTCCCTTATTAATAAAAACTTTTACTCCGGGACTAATAATCACGAAATAATATCATCTAACCTCAAAAAAAACTCGCATTTACGTACCTACATAAATTAATAAATACCTTAATCATTAATTAAAAAGTAAAACCAAATTCCAAATTATTTGTTGCTACATTGTGGTTGTGGTTCTTAAAATAAGGAGGTCCCGACAATGCATTATGTATTTTCCCATACGAGTGGTAGAAACACATTTAGCCGAAAATTAAATACTCTATTATGCGTGACAAGGGGCTACCCCATCGCCGAAGTTAAAATAAAACAGATCCCACATAATAGTAGTTTATGAAACTGTCACATAATGAGGGATATTAAAACACGAGTGGTTGTTTAAAAACCGAGCCGTAGGCGAGGTTTTTAATAGTATCCCACGAGAGTTTTAATACCTATTTATGTGCAGTTTCATACACTACTTTATTTACTCTCATACTTATGTGTCTCTTCTACAAAAATCTAAGTTAAAACACAACAATATTTCCACATAAATCAGTGCTTAGACACAACCAACAAAACTTTGTTACGTCACGTTGACGTTATGTTGCCGCCAAAACCCAGCATAACACAGTACATTCGCGGAGCATGGGCCACAATGTCAAACCTCAGATCAATGAACCTCTTTGTTTAAATCTTCCTGCCTCCAAGTACTTATCAAGCACTGGTTGGCTTGGCTGTTTGGTTGTCAACTATAGCTAAAAAAAACTTTCCAACGATACAGACTATCAACACCTTGACTGTACGGTTTCAAAACCTTTGCCTTTCCAAAAAAAGTAGAACTGTCGTAAAAGTAGAATCGTTATGGAAAAAAAGTTTAATAATAAATTTAGTTTTTTTCGGGAAGTAGTGTTATTATCATTATTTTTTTATTTGATTGCTGTATTGCATTTATGAGGTACGTCATTATGAATTCCATTTGAAGTTTGTAATTCGAACTTTATGACATTAGAGTAGATAAAACCATTAACAGGATGGTACTTTACATTGAATTTTATTAGCACTTCCTATCTATAGGGCAAAGGATTGAGGTCGTAAATCTTTAGACATGTGATACGAACAGCTTCAGTTTTACGAGCATGTTTGTGAAAGGGCTTGTGGGCTTAACATTATTAATTCTCGTTTGACAAATTTTAATAGTCTTATACTTAATAATAAGGTGCTGGAAGAGATTTGCCTTTTTAACCGACTTCAAAAAAGGAGGGGGTTATCAATTCGGTTGCATGTTGATTTTTTTTTATGTGTGTTACCTCAAAAATAGTAATATTTATCAACCGGTTTAAAAAAAATGTTTTTTTTTTATGAAAGGGTAATCTTTGACGTTGGTCCCATTAAAAAAAACAGGAATCGGTCAAGTACTTTGGTTTCTACATAGAAAAGATTGTCATCGATCTTTATGTGACTTTGTGGCCTATACGCTCATTGTCATTGAGATTAATTCTGGCTGTAAGGACCGATATTTTTTTATTTTGTGTAATATTGTGAAGACAGATTTTGAAGGCGTATTATTGTGTTCATAGACGACATTTGCATCCCGGGCGGACAGGTTTATTAAACTTAAAGTGATGGGTCATGAACTCGTTTTTTTATAAGTTTTTAACTTGGTGAATTACTACATGGTCTACTCTAAGTTTTGTTTTATATGTTTTGTGTGGTACAATAAAGCATTCTCAAATTTTTATTTTTAAGTTTTGTACAGTATTATTAATATACCTACTACTTAATTTAAGTTTATATTTGTTTGATGTTGTTATGTGACATTTATTTTAGTGTCTCACACACGAAAATATTATAAAATTAAGTTAAATTACCATTGTGAACAAAGAACTTTTATCATAAATAATGAACGTCCTAAATTATTTGTATAATAATACATATTATACGAACTACCATACAAATAGAGTTCAGCGTAAATCCTGAGCCAGTTGCGAGAAACAGCTCACTATCAAAGACATAAATTAAACCTACGCTACATATTTGAAAGGAATTTAATCTCCAAATATCTTTGTTGTATATATCTTTTCTCTTAAAATATTTATTCTCACAGAGGAACAATTTATTCAACTTATTTTCATAGACGCCGCGGCATTAGTACATTGTACTTAATATTTACAAATATTAAGCGGTCTAGCTACTCGTTGCACGGCTTCGCAATGCATACTTTGACCGATACGCAACGCAGACAGTCAACTGATTATGATTGCTGTCTATTAGTTTCTTGAGAACCGCGGCCACCATCCCTCAGCACCATCCATACCTCAGAACAATAACTAAAGATCCATACCAACCTTCCGCATCTGTCACTGGCAAATATTAGCAATGTCAGATCCAACTTTATAACAAAGCATTTTGCTTATCGTTCGGCCCACAGATGCAGAAAGGAGGATATTAACTTTTTGGTTCGGCCTCACCTACCCAAGATATTGTTGTAAAAAATTGAAACTGCAACTATTTGGGACGCCTAGACATAGATAGATAGATAGATAAATTCATTTATTCACTGAAAAGGTACTCACACAGACACATAATAAAAAGAAATACAAAATAGCATAAAACCTGGAAGAACATAACACAAAACAATTTACAAATAAATAATCATTTTCACTATGTGGTATTGTGAATGTACCGCGACAATGAAATGGCCCTGACTCAGCAATGTCACAGACGAATCTGTGACGCTGGTATTCTGCCAGGGCCAAATACGGACGAGACAACAGTATGCACGAGTACACATTATAATATACATTAGTATTAATTATTAATATAAAATTCCGACATAATACCAACTAAGGTGTTAATTTATTAATCCAGCTAATTCTGTAGTCCTAAAGACTTTACTCGAAAGATAAAACGAAGACTTACTTATTCATAACAAAATTATAAGTTTTCGACTTCATATAATTATAAAACTAATCTAATTAAGAATCAACTTAAATATACAATTACTAATTCAATAGAACCGACAGAAGTTAAGTCATCACTTGAGACTTAAGTCATAAAGTTCATTAAGAGCGTAGTCGGTCTGCGACAAAATTGAGAAATAGGTATTTGAACAAACTATTGCCGTCGCGTTGCGCCCAAGCGACCGCGCTATCAATGTGCGTGTGAGTAGTCTGTGTTCGTGTGCGTGCGTAGATAGATACCACTCCCGCGCCCGGCCGCTTTTCGTTCTGCGGTCTTTCAGTTGCATTTGCTATCGGCATCGGTCGGCGTTTGCAATGTTTGGCATTTACGAGCTACTTACTCAATCAAATTATTGTGTTAGACGTTTTTTATTGTTTACAGTCTATGCTTTACTGAACTGACTTGGCTTGTGTATCTGATTTTGAGTAATTATATTTACGACTAAAGAAAAAACGTAAGTACCCACCTATTAATTTTAAATATTTTACCTACTTCAAATAGATAAACGAAATGCAATACATACATATTATATTTATCTAAAATACTATACCTACTTATTGATAAATAACAATTTACAAATGTGGAGCTAAAAGTACCTAATCATGGTAATTGTTGTTTCAGATAAACCTTCTTTGTGATGGGTAAAAGAAAACAAAATAAAGCGCGTTTATTCTTGAGCGCTAAAAGAAAAAATAGTAGATTGTACAACAAGGGCATAAAACGTGTGACGTGTGAGTCACTCTGTCTGTGTCCTGTGTACCTATCTCTCTGTGTGTCTGTCTGTGTGTCTGTCTCTCAGCTCGCGGAGCGTAAACGGGTGAACCGATTTGAATATTGTTTTTTTATTCGAAAGTAGATTTCTTGGAGCATGTTGTTGTGGTATATGTCGAGCTGGTCTGATGATGGACTTCGAAGGTGGAAGTGGGAACCCTAAGATGCTTACTATTAAACCCGTCGAATTTGGGCTCATTAGATTCGTAGTGACAAGACCTTTGAGAATATGGTACCATTGGGCTGATCTGATAATGGAGTGCGAAGATCGAAGGTGGGAGCTGGAACCTTGGGATGCTTACTAGTAAACCCATCGAGTTGGGGCTCATTAGACTCGTAGTGACAAGACAACAGAATAAATACACTCGTAGTGAAGACGAAATATGCCGGTAAGAGAAAGGGTGGAAATGACAACAGAATAAATACACATTTTCAATTATTCATTGATCGATATTGTTTTGTTTTATTTAAAACTAGCTGCCCGCTGCGACTTCGTGATTTCCTAACCCTGCTTGATCCCTACCCTTAACCTACCACTATCCCTACCCCTACCCTACCCCTACCTTAATCTACTCCTACCCTACCCCTACCCTTACCCTTACCCTACCCCTACTCTACCACTACTCTACCACTACCCTACCTATTTTCCCTTAAGATGTTTTTTTGTTATTTTCTTATTCTGGACGGAGACAAATGCAACAAATCAAAAACCTTGAAAATCGGTCCAGCCGTTCTCGAGTTATAAGTGTTCGAAAAAACAAACACGACTTACTTTTATATATATATATAGATAGCCAATCTTCTTTTGTGTTCTGATTCCAAAAAGATTAAAAAAAATATTTTTGCTTTTGGAGAATAATTGAAACAAAAAGTAAACTTTAGAAAAAACCGACTTCCACAAACCCTATTTGATTAGATTGAGTATAATACAAACTGTAACCCCTTATCCCCCCCCCCCCCCTTGGGGAATTAATTTTGTCAAATCCCATATCAGTGCTACCCCACGCTACTAAGGAACCCCTGTAAAAAATTTCATGGCTCTAGGTCCACCGGTTTAGGCTATGCGTTGCCAGCCTGTCAGCCACGTATTGTATTTGTACCTAGTATTGAGCAGATCTGGTGGCCATATGTGGTCTTCATCAGCAGTTCCGCATCACAATATTATACTTACCATGTGCATTTGCACGAGTTATTATAAAAAACACAAAAATCACTATAGGTCTGCCTATAATATTTGAAGAGTTCCCTCGATTTCTCCAGGATCCCATCATCAGATCCTGACCTGGTTTCAATGGGACCAATGGGAAGGTAAACCCTTTTAAACAAAAAAATAATTTTCCAAATCGGTCCACCCGTTTAGGCGCTATCGGGGCACATACATAAAAAAAAAAACAAACAAACAAACAAACAAACAAACAAACATCCAGACGAATTGTAAACCTCCTCCTTTGGGAAGTCGGTTAATAAAATTAAAAGCTTCATTCTGTAAAATAAATAGGCGGTCAAAGGATTTTTCCGTGGGAACGGCATACAGATACCAAACTCTGTACAAATAATATCGATAATGACGGAAATCACTACATTATCGATAAAAAAATCGACAGTTGTCACTTCCCTATTTGTATACGTATTAGTCTGACCCCCCTTACCCTTGATCTTTCCCCATAATGTGCGATAGGGACAACCGCAGCTCAGACCGATTTTCACTACAAAATCTTGACAAGATCGATGCTTTGTATTCCCCTGTTTTCTCCGCCAAACCTGCGCCGATTCAAATATGTTTGGTGTTGAAATTTAGAGGAAGAGTAGATCTATGTTTCTATTATTTTGTTTTAACGTAAAAACTTTTCATATTTGTCTGGTAGTCATCTGAATATGACAGTAAAAATGAGGCATTTTTTAGGTTTTCGAAAATTCGTATCTGTTTTGGTAATTATTTTTTGGGAAAAAGTAAATGACAGGGACATACATACAGTACACCTAGATTTTATAAAAAAAAACGAGTCCTCTAGAGGGATAAACCAGGAAGGAAATAGGGGAATACGTTTGTATGGAAAAATGCTGCTGGGATACCCTCTTAACATATAAAGTATTTTAAAGTTAATTTTCAGAGTTAAAATAGCACTCGATTGCAAAGGCTAATTGGTAACTGGAAATTAAGCTTTAAATAGATGGAAGCCATAATTAATACTAAGGTATATTAATAGATACTAAGGTATATTAAGGTATATAAATAGATACTAAGGTATATTAAGGTAGAGAATGATAGTGTTCCTTCAAGCATTTTTTTAAATGTTGAGCGAAGGACTGTCCCTGATAGCACTGGGAAGTTTGTTCCAAAGTCCAATACCACGGAGACGGAACCCATGCTCATATGCGGATGTGTTGTGCTGCGGAGTAATAAGCAGTGACCGAGTGTGAGATCTCCTGGGCCTATCCGAAGACAAAAATTGAAATCGATCTCGCAAGAAGCAATGTACAATGTCATCCAGGTAAAAACAAATTGAACTTCACAGTTTTTTCATGTACAAACCTAACTACTGGACCAATTACTAATTTCCAAAAAATGTGACCAAACTATTGGACTTTCCTTTTGAACAAAGGAATATTTTTTGTTATCTATTGAGAACCCCCTCCTTTTTAGGGTTCCGTACCCGAAGGGTGCCAAACGGGACCCTATTACTGAGACTTCGCTGTCCGTCTGTCCGTCCGTCCGTCCGTCTGTCACCAGGCTGTATCTCATGAACCATGGTAGCTAGACAGTTGAAATTTTCACAGATGATGTATTTCTGTTGCCGCTATAACAACAAATACTAAAAATCAAAAGAAATTTAATATTAAGGGGGGCTCCCATACAACAAACGTGATTTTTTTGCTCATTTTTGCTCGATATTGATAATGGTAGCAGGTAGACGCTTAAAATGTTCACAATATATTGAGTATACTCAATATATTATTTACTTAAAAAATAAATAATTAAATTAAAATTAAATTAATATTTATGGGGGCTCCCATACATTTTTTTTGCGGTTTTTTATAGATAATGGCACGGAACCCTTCGTGCGCGAGTCCGACTCGCACTTGGCCGGTTATTTCACAGCTTTTCGAACACAGACCTTAAAATTGATATAAATGTCAGCTTCATATGTCCACTCCACGCGTTCTTGATATAAAAGACATACAGACAGACAGACGGACGGACGGATAAAAAAGTGATCCTATAAGGGTTCCTTTTTTAGGGTTCCGTACCGTAGGGTGCCAAACGAGACCCTATTATTGAGACTTCGCTGTCCGTCTGTCTGTCTGTCACAAGGCTGTATCTCATGAACCGTGGTAGCTAGACAGTTGAAATTTTGTATGTATTCCTGTTGCTGCTATAACAACAAATACTGAAAAAAAATAGTAAGGGGGGCTCCCATACAACTAACGTGTTTTTTTTTGCGGTTTTTTATAGATAATGGTTCGGAACCCTTCGTGCGCGAGTCCGACTCGCACTTGGCCACTTTTTTTCCTTTTAAGGATCAGAACCCTAAAAACAAACAAAAAAAGATCTGGGTCATTTTAAACGTTGGATGAGCTAGAGATATAAAGATTTAATTTGTAAGCCATTTCACAGACTAATGAATAAGTAAAGCAATAGATAATTACATCAGAAAATTAACAGCAAAGAATCCGAAAAACTCTCAGCCGTTTTAAATTTTTTTCACCTTGTAATTATTTTGTACTTGAAAAGATTTTAGGAAAGGTCTCTTTTCTAAATCCGAAGCATTACCTTCATCCGCAAATTTGGACTACCTTCAGCATAAAATTGGATGAAAGAGGCGAAGTTAGGGATGATTTTAGGGATCTCGTGCGCAGTGGAGGTTAACGGGACCTCATAAGTTTTTCTGTCTGTCAGTTGGACAAGAGCAATAATCCTTTAAAAGATAGACATTGTGGCCGATTCTCTAGGTTACACTCACTAAAATTAGTTGACAATATTATGTCCGACAGCTCTTATGCGGTCGCCATAGAATCCATTTTCAAACTTACTTTTGAATTATTTTAATGTACTGATAAACTAATTCAAAAGTGAGTTCGAAAATGAAATCTATGGCAACAGCGTAAGAGCGTCGGAGCTAATATTGTCAAGTAATTTTAGTGCGTGTGCCCTAGAGAATTGGCCCCATTTACAGCTTGCCTCATAAATATTTTAATTTCTGGACATTAGTCGTGCGAATGATAAAATGATAGCAATTTTGAGAGCCCACTGTGAGATAGTAACTATAGTGCGCCATTTTGTCAGTTATGTATTAGACTGTATTATTTTGATTTGTGCTGCAGGCTTTGATAAATAAATAAATAAATAAATACATATTTTTCTTGACACTATATTTTTTTCTACTCCTATGAAATGGCCGCAATAACATGATTTGCCAATCAATACAACGTATTTTTAATAAGTAATCGTTTTGTGGGCATTCGGCATTTCAACCTCTTTAGTGGGTCGAGTTCTTGCGAGTCCGACTCGCACTTAGCCGTATTTTACTACGCAATAAAACGTCCTAATATTTCCTCGAAAATCGTTTTAATGAAGGTTTTGTACTTAATCCCGGTTTAATACTCTCAAAATTACCTCAGTGTAGGGAGAGGAGTTAATCTAATTTTGAGATTGACAGAGCGTAACCCTTATTTAGAACCTTAATTCGTACCTATCCAAACTCACAGCGAGATCTAAGCTAATTTTATTAATTTTAGCCTTTTAAGCACTGCAAAACAGTGTGAAACAATTACAGAAAGGATTGCAGGATTTACTATTATTAGTATTTATTATATTATTTCTTATCTATTTGACCGAGCGAGCGAAGCGAGCGAAGTGTCTCCGTTTCAGGTTTGGGCAAAAATGCTTTCGTATGTCCGGTTGTTCTCCTCTACAGGTCGCATTTATGAACCGATTCTCGTGAAATTTTGTGAGCAGGTTGGAAAAATAAATAGAATTTTTTACTTGAGCCAGTTTTTTGATTTTTTTCAAAATGGCGGAGATAAAATCGCTACAACCCAAACGGCTCGATGGATATTAACAAATGAGGTGTCGTTGGATTCGTAAAGACCATGAGAGTGAAACAGATGAGCGAGCGAAGCGAGCGAAGCGTCTCCGTTTCAGGTTTGGGCAAAAATGCTTTTGTATGTCCGGTTGTTCTCCTCTACAGGTCGCATTTATGAACCGATTCTCGTGAAATTTTGTGAGCAGGTTGAAAAAATAAATAGAATTTTTTACTCGAGCCAGTTTTTTGATTTTTTTCAAAATGGCGGAGATATGGGGTTTTAAAATGTAAAAAAATCGCTACAACCCAAACGGCTCGATGGATATTAACAAATGAGGTGTCGTTGGATTTGTAAAGACTATGAGAGTGAAACAGATTATATAATTTTAGTAAAAAGTCAATAGGTTGTATAAAAGATCGCGAAATGTAGTTTACAAAGTTATTGGTGCGGCTACTTTCATACTGCATGTACGTAACCAGGTACATTCATAAGTTTGTATGTGTTATTGAAAGAAAATTATTTGGGTTATTTTTTTTATGTGTTTTAGCAGTTCAGCTTTCCCACCGACATACTCGCGAGGTCTACAGCTCACAGAGCCACTAGTTATTTATTTATTTACCTTACACCCAGGAATCACTTTTCCCCCATTTGACAATACGGTACAGATGTTAAGATAATATGGAACTAGTGTTAGTTTCTACTATCACTATAAGTACCACAAAAACATTTATCTACCTAATAGATACAGCTCGCTGACAGACGGACGGACGGACAGGCGGACAGCGAAGGCTTGGTAATAGGGTGGAACCCTAAGGTCAAAGGTTGATCAGGCTTAAATAAGTGGGACTATTAAAGCTGATAACCTTTTAGGGTACAAAAAGTAGACCTAAAGCGAGGCGAATTGAGACCATTCCTCACTGAAGATAAATAACATTTCACTGATAAATGTACGGGTCTACAACATTGAGTTTGTGCCTAGAGCACACCTCGGACACTCCATAGAACGCTCGTAAAATAATCACCTATTACTACTACATAACCAAATGATGTTTATATACGTGCAAATGTGTGCGTAAACTTTGCTAGGGCTGGTGGCGCGGCAAATGCAGCGATATTAACGTTGCCGAAGTATACGCGTCGTCACTCGTCCGGCGTTCAGCCCTGTCTATTGATTCTTTAACCAATCGTTTGACGCCAGGGGTGGGGTGCGGTATCTGAATCAGCGCGGGGAAGGGAGTGGCCGTTCTGTACGGAGTACTATTATCTCTTCTGTGCCTAGAGGCTAGAGGCTTAAGTGTATCAGGTGTATGGCGTGGGTATTGCAACGAGTTGTTGTTAATTTGTCCACGACTTTTATACCGAGAACGCGTGGACATACCAAGGTGGAATTAGCATCAATCCTAGGTTTGCTGGAAGAGATCTCTTATTAGAGATAAGCTCGCCTTTGTACATGTTTTTTCTAATATTAAGTGTCTGTATTATGTTTTCTGTGCAATAAAGTATAAAGTATCAATAGGCGATTTTCTGACAGGTAAAAATCTGAAAGCTGGCAACAGATGGCTTTGTATCGATGTGTATTCGTAATTCGTAATTTCTTAATTGTACTCACATGATGACAAACAGATATCTAGGAGAAAAATCGTGTACAAAGGCGAGTTCATCTCTAATAAGAGATTTCTTCCAGAAAACCTTGTTGGGCAGGATAGGGAGATGATAGGAGGTAAGGGGAAGAATTCATATTCATATGACACAACTGTTTTTCGCCCTTAAACGTACAATACCAATGACAATAATATTGACGTCATAATTTTGCATATCTATGGTACTTTTGATGTTTTTTTAGGCCGATCGTCGTCGTAGTAAATTACGTTTCATGCACCAAAATTTTACAATTTTCATTTTCAATTTCCAGAAAAAACTACGCATTTCCTCGAAAATAAAAGCAATTTGGTATGAAAAGGGACTGCCAGCTATCCATTAAACACCTTTTTATTTTAATGATGAACGATATAAAAGCCAAGTCAGGTCTCGCCTAAGACATCTAGTGACGAATTTGGAACTACTGAAGTTGTTTTTTTTAATCCCCATGCTCCAGTCCATTCTAGTCTGTAGTCGCATAGAACTGTGAAAAAAATCAAACTTCTAGGTCAACGCAATCGAACGCTACGACCGTTTATGCTTTAAAATTGTTAGATTTTCATAGTAATCGCAATGGACCCAAAACCTATAGGGTACTTTCCGTAGGCCTACAATCATACAATTTGGCACAAAGCAAGGTCTTTATAGCACAAGTAAAGGAAAAATCTGAAAACTGCAAATTTCTCTCTTTCTGCAAAAATGACATTTTGTTTAAATGGACTCGCACTTGACCGTTTATTTTTCTATCCCCTCTTGTTTTTTAGCTCACTTTCACAACGGCCGGCCCTAACAAACTTCCCCCGACAAATGACGGGGATTCACTGGACTGATGGGGTCTTTAAAATAACAATTTTACTCTCAGTGCGTTAGCGCAGGAAATTGCCACCTGACCTTCGCGTGACCTTTAGGGTTGAGGATTATTTTTAATTTTTACTAATTTTTACTAATAGAAGTTATAAAAGTAGTTAGTTTTTGTCCCCGCTAAGGGCACAGGCATTTATTTACCCGGACCACGAGTAGGCCAGTTCGTTTGTAGTTGCCTGATTGCACTTGTACTTTTAAAATGTACTTTCTCCATTAGATTCACTCATTTTGACATAAAGAAAAACAAATAAAAAAATGTCGGAAATAGTATTTTATAATAATTATTCCTTTTTTGAAAAATAACCTTTTTAATGACATCAGAACCAGCCAGCTACAATTAATACATCCAAAGATATTTAGTTACAAACATACACATACAAAATACGAAAAGACTTTTTACCCGACCTATACAGAAAGCGTTAAACCTTTATGTATGTACTCGTTTTTTTCTGGAACTAAATCCGTTAATTATGATAAAGTTATAATAAATTACTCCCTCAAAAGATAACATTCCGTCAGATAAGATTTTCAGCTAATAATAGGAAACCACGACAAAGGATGAAAGAGGGAAATATAAAGGCCCCATTGTGCTAAAAATACGTCCCTGTAGATTTATAATGCAGCAGGCATTACCGCTGCTTTGGTTGTAAAAGTAGCTTTGTGAAAATTACAGGGCCGTACTCAGGACGCGTGCTATGCGGGGGCACATTCTCTAGCTTGATTTACAGAAGTTATTATTACGTCCTCTTCACCATATCCCACGACAGCCATCGAAAGGAGTGACAAGTCTAATCAGACTTACCACCTGTATGCTGCCGCAGGTACTCAATGAACTACCGAGCGAGGTCATTGATTCCCTGTGCGTGGACAACCACAAATGTAAAACTATATTAAAAAAGTACTTCCTACAACAATGTAAACACGGGCCGGTTTCACAGGTGGCGGAGGGACCAGACATGTGACGGACGAGCCGTGAACTTCTACTAAGAAATCTCGGCTTGCCTGTCGCGCGGGGAATATCCGTAGCCTGTGAAAACGGCCCGTGTTGTGTAGTTCGATCATATAACAAAATTAAATGTACATTGTAAAAGCGGGGGACAGTGGTCACACTTAAACCTATCAATGATTTAGTGGCCACACGTAAAGTTAAGAACAAGTGTAACTTATTTTGAATAAATTTATTAAAAAAAAAAACCTACCATTAGTAAAGTAATTGCAAATAACTACAGTAACTAATGTTGCAACTTGTATTTTAGACAGAAACAATAATCTAACACAGAGGGTTCCGCGTCACATATAGTACCAAAAAAGTTCAAAAAAACACATTTATTGTGTGAGGACACATTGCGGTTCGGACGATAGAGCCCGCTGACGGACAGACAGACAGACGGACAGCGAAGGCTTAGTAATAGGGACCCGCTTGGCACCCTTCGGGCACGGAACCCTAAAAATGATGCCGACAAACTGAGAAACTCGTCGGCAACCGCAACACAGGAAGGCAACGGATTATGATTAATGTCATATAATGTCATCTAGAAGGTTAAATCTTTTTTGCCCACAGGGGCAGAAAAAGTCGAATCCGCCCACGTGTGCAAGTATAAGGAGAAAAGTCCTTTGTCTGTACTTTAATGTTGTAGAGTTTAACTTTAACATTTGGGAGACTTTGGCTCTCTGCGTTGTCATTAGTCTGAAAATGTATAATGTCTTGTAGGAGACCGTGTTGCTCTATGGTTGTGCCTCGTATCGTATGGAGTATAATTGAAACAAAAAGTAAACTTTAGAAAAAACCGACTTCCACAAACCCTATTTGATTAGATTGAGTTTAATACAAACTGTAACTCCTAATCCCCAATTGGGGAATTATTTTGTCAAATCCCATCTCAGTGCTACCCCACGCTACTAAGGAACCTCTGTACAAAGTTTCATGGCTCTAGGTCCACCGGAATAGGCTATGCGTTGCCTGCCCGTCAGCCACGCATTGTATTTGTACCTAGTATTGAGCAGTTCCGGTGGCCATATGTGGTCTTCATCAGCAGTTCCGCATCACAATATTATGCTTACCATGTGCATTTGCACGAGTTATTATGAAAAACACAAAAATCACTATAGGTCTGCCTATAATATTTGAAGAGTTCCCTCGATTTCTCCAGGATCCCATCATCAGATCCTGACCTGGTGTCAATGGGACCAATGGGAAGGTAAACCCTTTCAAACAAAAAAATAATTTTCTAAATCGGTCCATCCGTTTAGGCGCTATCGAGGCACATACATAAAAAATAAAAAACAAACATCCGGACGAATTGTAAACCTCCTCCTTTGGGAAGTCGGTTAAAAATACTTCTTTTAATGGGTGGAAAGCTATCAATTTCTCACGCTAGGTGGCGCATTCGCGATTGTACTGTTTGTACCTTAGTATGACACGGGAACTGTCAAATTGTGTGTAGTTTTTGTAAACACAGTTTTGAAACTTTCCATCCTCAATGCAGTGCTTTCAAATCATATAAAAGTAGGGGAATCATTTATTACTATAATAAACCGCTAGCAAAACATAACGTCATATTCTTGCATGTTTACCTTTCTACCAGATGAGTTTTTTTCCAGGTAACTACTGTCGCATTTCTCCTTCGAATCTCAGTTTGAAGCTCACGCAGAGTCTTCAGAGATACATTTTATGGTTCCACCGCACAATCGAAACCCTGTACTTGACACTAAAGTAAACCAGGTGCAGTCACCGAAGCGCCATCTGCGTTTAGCTTTCAGCTTTTCTCCTAATTCGGTATCAAACAAGATAGTCAAATAAATCAAGGATCCTTTTTTTTTAACAAATGGGGGTAACCGTCTCAATTAATTACATTTAGGTATAGACAATCTGCGCCTCCGCCACCTCGTACGGGAATGGCGCTTTGTTTATTTCTGTTTAGGTTTTTTCCTAAGTTTTAACGAAGGAAACTTCCCCAGAACACCTGTAAATAACTTACAGCACTGAAACAAAGGAAGAAGTCTCCAGCTGTTAGAAAACTTCTTGGTACGGACGAGGTGTAATAAAATAATCGGTTAAGTGCGGGTCGGTATCGCACACGAAGGGTACCGTACCATCGTACAACAAATCAAAAGCACTCAAAACAATAAAAAAATAAACAAAAGTAAAATTTAAAAAGTTTATGCCTTCACGAGATTTGAACCGACGACCTCCGGATTGAGAGTCTACATCATACCGGCTAACCACAACCATGTGGGTTGACGCGAAATATGCTATCATATTTAAATGTGTAGTATAATTATATGTGTCTATGACATGGTTGCTATGACAATAAATAAACAGTTTCAGTCAAGATCTCCATTTTGTAATGCGTAAGTGTATCTAAACACGTCTCTTGTATCGGGGCCCCCTTTAATTTGCAATATCTCTCGTATTTCAGTATTTGTGGTTGGTGCGGCAACAGATATACACATTCTGTGAAAATTGCAGCTTTCTAGCTATTACGGTTCGTGCAGACGGACCCGGTGATAGACAGGACGGACGGACGGACGGACAGACGGACAGCGAAGTCTCAGTAATAGGGTCCCATTTGGCACCCTTCGGGTACGGTACCCTAAAAAGTATTATCTCCAAGTGGAGAAAACTTTAGGCTCAGCTTAAATTAATATCATCTAATATGGCCTAAAGTTTCACAAAATAAAAGGCCCGTTTTGACAGTTCACGCCCATGAAGTTTTAACCCCTGATGCGTAGGTAATAAAAGTCAAAATAAAATTCTGAGCAACTTTCAACTTCTCCATACAAATCAGCTGAACCAATCAGGTCAAAATGTACTGGGAAGTGAAAAATAAAGTTGCTCTGTTCAAATCGGTTTCATAGTGAAAGTTGCTCAGAGTGATGTCACTAACAACCCCTTAAAATATAGCTAGGAGTTTCACAGTCACCCTGTATTTGGACACGGAATAGGCATCACGAAAGATTTTAAAATCCTCTGCCATAATGTGGGTACACATTTACTATTTACGAAAAAAAACTTTATTCCGGTAATAAACTATACTTTAACGAAGTTTAAAGCCATTTTTAACCGACTTCCCAAAGGAGGAGGTTTACAATTCGTCCGGATATTTGTTTTTTTTTTTTTTTATGTATGTGCCCCTATAGCGCCGAGACGGATGGACCGATTTAGAAAATTATTTTTTTGTTTGAAAGGGTTTATCTTCCCATTGGTCCCATTGACACCAGGTCAGGATCTGATGATGGAATCCTGGAGAAATCGAGGGAACTCTTCAAATATTATAGGCAGACCTATAGTGATTTTTGTGTTTTTCATAATAACTCGTGCAAATGCACATGGTAAGCATAATATTGTGATGCGGAACTGCTGATGAAGACCACATATGGCCACCAGATCTGCTCAATACTAGGTACAAATACAATGCGTGGCTGACGGGCAGGCAACGCATAGCCTAAACCGGTGGACCTAGAGCCATGAAACTTTGTACAGGGGTACCTTAGTAGCGTGGGGTAGCACTGATATGGGATTTGACAAAATTAATTCCCCAAGGGGGGGGGGGGGGATAAGGGGTTACAGTTTGTATTAAACTCAATCTAATCAAATAGGGTTTGTGGAAGTCGGTTTTTTCTAAAGTTTACTTTTTGTTTCAATTATTCTAATATTTTGTAATAGTGCGCGACAAGAGCTCTCAGATGTCATGGCGTCGGCTTTGATGTCACGCATAAGTAAACATGTCAATGTCCAAATGAGTAATCAGCATAAATCAGATGATGTTTACATTGTTATGACGTCATGCAGCGTCATGCGCTATGATTCCTGTTTCGATCAAAATGGCCGAATGCAGTATTTTAATTTTTCGTTTTATTGAAAATCTCGAGATATTAATCTCAATGTTTTAATCAAATTAAATTAGTGTTTTAAATACTTTTAATATTTCCTCTTAGAATCATTAAATCTTTGATTATTTATTTGATACAGTCGTCAGGCCTATTCGAAGATAGAGATAGATCAAGAAACAATGGTTATCGGCAAGTCACGTGCACATAAATTGCTCTGTATGTAATTAAATTAAACATATACATATTCATATGACCGGCCATATAATATCCCGGCATGTGTTGCGGTTTGATCGGTATTCATACGACAATGCGATGTCGCATTTCGACACTGGCTTAGTGCGATATGTGCGGTGGACTTAATATTACTCCTCTTTCGGGGGAAAATGATAAAAGATAACGCAACATTCGCTTCACGGTTCGGGCTATAGAGCCCGCTGACGGACAGACAGACGGACGGACGGAGGCTTAGTGCTACACCATTCACAAAATAAAAGGCCCCTTTTTTACAGTTCACACCCATGAATTTTTAACTCCTAACGCGTAGGTAATGGAAGCGGTTTTCCTAGGCAACTTGTATACGCTTTGCTTGTACGCAACAATTGTCTTTTATTACCTACTAGCCTTAGCGGTACAACCCGACTTTCATGAAATAGCTGCAAATGGTGTTAAAGCTATGAAAATAAGCACGATTCAACGATAGACCATAGAAATTAATTTGACCCGTAGCAAGAAAAAAAAAGGAGGAGAGTTATGACGTCATCTGTTTTTTGAATGGAATTTTTAAAAAAAAGTTTTCTGAAACCTTTTCTGGGCGTGAACTGTCAAAACGGGCCTTTTATTTTGTGAAGACTTTAGAGTCCTGTTTGGGACCTTTCGGTTACGGAACCCTAAAAGACCCCAAAAATGCCGACGCCACTAAGCGGCAACAAATGCGGACATACCTGCGATTGGATAGGAATAAAATATGTCTAGACGTTGCTCGAATGCTGCCAAATCGTTGGGCTAAGAGAGCCACAGACTGGCTCCCAGTAAATGCAAAGAGAAAGCGTGGCCGACCCAGGAAGAGATGGAGTGATGAGTTGGGTCTATGGGATAAAGAGTGGAAGGAGACCGCTCAGGATCGAATGGAGTGGAAGAGGGGGAGAGAGGCCTTTGCCCAGCAGTGGGATATTACAGGCTCATAATAATAATAAATAGTGATACAGAACCAGAGACTGTATATATCCGATTGACTGCGCCTGCGTGAGAATGCGGCTCGCCAAACTATGAATACAACAAACGTTCGCATACGCAACCTATGTATGTACGATGACGGGCCGCCAGACAGTTTCGCAGCGGCTGACCAATCACAGCTCTCTTACCTCGTCCCCCGCCGCCCGTGAATTGGTGAGTTGTGTTTCAAAGGAAAATGTATGCGCTCTCCACTGGATAAGTGCTCCCTGTACAGAACTAAGCTACAGATTGCATTCCAGTCGCTATCTCTTCACAATTTCACAATAGTTTTATCAACTCTCATCGTATTGGCTGTTTTCGGTATTTCGTGCAATCCTGTGCGAATCAACAAATACTCCCTTCGTGTTCAATACTGGTCGTCGGGGATTAGTAACGGACTTCGAATTATTGACACGAGTTCAGATTCCCAACGGATACCTAAACTGCACACACACACACACACACACACACACACCCCCCCTCACACACAACGGTCACACAACGGTCACACTATTCCCGTTTCACCAGACAATGGTCAAATATAATAGTGGTCTAGGCAATCCAATAATTCTAGTAATGAAGCATTATGTACAAAATGGCTTGACATTCTCAGAATTGTATATTTCCAGCAGATATATTTTATAAGGTCAATTATGTGCAAAAAAGGACAGCATTTGATGGCACTTTTACATGACGTCATTCTGTTACTATTTCATAGAACTCAGGAACAAAAGTTCCGTTTTGACAGTTCATAATAACCGGCCAATTGCGAGTCGGACTCGCGCACGAAGGATTCCGTACTAAAAACCGCAAAAAAAATGTATGGGAGCCCCCCTAAATATTAATTTAATTTTAATTTGATTATTTATTTTTTAAGTAAATTATATACTTAATATATTGTGAACATTTTAAGCGTCTACCTGCTACCATTATCAATATCGAGCAAAAATGAGCAAAAAAAAAAACCACGTTTGTTGTATGGGAGCCCCCCTTAATATTAAATTTCTTTTGATTTTTAGTATATTTGTTGTTATAGCGGCAACAGAAATACATCAATTGTGAAAATTTCAACTGTCTAGCTACCACGGTTCATGAGATACAGCCTGGTGACAGACAGACGGACGGACGGACGGACGGACGGACGGACGGTCAGCGAAGTCTCAGTAATAGGGTCCCGTTTGGCACCCTTCGGGTACGGAACCCTAAAAAGTATCTATTTTGACTTGACAGGCCACAAGCGTATTATCTGTTATTAACCTTAAAATAAGTACCAATGCATGTAATATCTTTAAAAAAAAAATATTCTATTCTATTCCCATTGTCATTTTTCTATTTTTTTGACGACCTTTGGTGGCGCAGCGGTTGCGCAACTGCCTACCATGCGGGAGATCCCGGGTTCGAATCGAAACCGGGTTTGTGATGTCGCCGTTTCTGGTTCCCACGACACAGGGTATCCTAGTGTGGGGCCAGAAGCAATGTATGTAAATGTTTACTGATAGGAATACTGATACTAGGTACTTGTATCACTGTTCCCATTACGTTTTCAAATCGCGATAGCACTTCACGGTCAGATTAAAGTTGCTCTGATCAAATCGGTTTTATAGTTAAAGGTATTCTGAATGATGTCACTATCACTAACAAACAAGCCTCTATGACTACACCTTACTGTTACACGCTGTATACACATATACAATCAGTATGTGTTTGACGTTATTATTATTATTATTCCATTATTTTGACATTATTTAATAATAAATAATATTATCATGAGATTAAGTTAAAGATGACTCAATAATGGTGACATAGTGACATTACATTATAGAATACATACCTACATAATTAGAATTACTTAGAGACTTGTAATGAATATTATTAATAAACGATGTCTATGTCTATGTCTATGTCTTAGTCTATGTCTATGTCTATGTATACAGGATTTAACCGAACGCTCCGGTAAGTAATAGCCGTGATAATGACGCCCTGGGAGGAAACTGGGAATTACGGGATCAAGGAGGTGTTAGGATGGAGACGCCATTGAAGGTTCAATACATACCTACCTACATATGTCAGTAAAGGACAGCCTGATGTAACTTTACATGACTTTAGTTTAGACCTGGCATGGCGCTGTTTAAAAAATCACGATAGGCACGATGGTCTGTCCGTCCGTATGTCACAGCAACTTTATTCCAAAACTATGAAGACTACACAGTTGAAACTTGGTACGTAGATGTATTCTTTAAACCGCTTTACGATTTTTATACATAAAGTAAAAAAAAAAATATACCCATTACAGCATAAAGTTTGTTATTGAAGTAAATACCGATTTTATGTAATATATTGGTCAGTTGGGGTCTATTAGAAGACATGATATGCCAAATATAGATAATTTAATTATAGAAAAGATTTTAGGGTCCGTCCGATATATCGGACGCTATGCATAGCGGATCATAAACATTACTTCAGGTTAGACTAAGTGAACGAAATAAAACAGGTGTTTTTTTAGCCGACTTTATTAGAAAAACATAATATAAAAATATAAAAAATTAGTTATGATGATGGGTCAGCACATGGTAGTCCCTAAAGCACTTCGGGTGAAGTCCTACGTCACATTTCAGACATATAAATTTTGCCTTTCCTCCGCATTTACTTGCACAGCGGCGTTCTGTGCTTATGGGCATAATCCAGTGGTCTTTGCCATCATACCGAGTGATGGCCAAAGGTTTGGCTGGCTTTTGTCCTTGATGGGGCGGAGTTCCATGTGTGACAAGCAAGCTTCGAGCCACATACCTTCGGAATACAAAGAGAGATTCCGTCTCTTTATTGGAACCATTTTTTCTGGCAAGTAGCCAACCGTTCACAATGGATACATCGAGAAAGTAGGCGAATATTGGCCACCACCATTTTCTGATTCGCATTCTTGTTCGAAGGTTTGCAACCGCTTGATCACACTTGTCCACCCCACCCATGTGCTTATTGTAGCTTGCAATCATTGACGGCTGGGGAATCGCAACTTTTGCCTTTTTCTCATTAGACCAGCGAGTGGCCGATGCCAGCTCCCAGTTTTCGAAGTTGGTGGCCACCGTGACAGCGTTATTGTCGTTCCAGCGACACACAAATACATCCTCTGACATGCGGTATTCACTGTAGCCTCGTTCTTCTCGCTTGAACTGGTTGACATCTTTTAGCGGGCAGTTTTCAACACGGTTGGCCCGTATTGTGCCAGTCGCACAGTAGCCCAACTGTCTCAAATGCCTCAACAACGACAACGATGTAAAAAAGTTGTCAAAGTATATTTTTATGCCATGTTGGGCAGGCAACTTTGCGAGCTCTGTTAGGTTGAGAACTACATCTCCACCTAATCCAAAATCTTTCTTTTCAGCAGATTTACCGGTGTAAAGATTGAATGCTACCATATAGCCAGTACTGGCGCACATAGCCCAGTTTTTAAAGCCAAATCTAATTGGTTTTCCTCTTATAAACTGTTTGGCGTAATGTTTGCCGTAGTATGGTATCATACTTTCATCGACGCTGTAATGCTCATCTAAACCATAGTGTTTTTGAAAACTCTCACCCAGGCTATCTAGCAGCGGACGCAACTTGAACAGTCTGTCAGAAGATGCTGATAGCTTTGTGTTGTCATTCAAATGTAAATGTTGGAGTATTGCCTCAAATCTGTTACATCTAATGCTATCTGCGAGAATCTTCGGCACATCGTTGTCTCGAGAGAAATACAGCCTTTTGTTTGGTAACTTGGCATAGCCTGACAGCATCATCGCACCCAAAACAACGTAAATTTCGTCTTCTGTAACCATCAGAGATTTATTTTTCTGACCTGCGTACAGATTGGTTTGGTCTACGATGAGTTTCACTAAATCTTTGTGGAAAAAGAGCTTGAAATAATCCAAGGGGTCTTTGCAATTTCGACTTTCTTCTGAAGTTGGTTGTGCTGTGAAATCTGGGCATGTAAATTCCGGTAACTGTTTTTTCCATAATGTCGTCCTTTTCTTCTTAGCTTGTGACTTTTTAGGCGGGGTTTTGCGCGCCTGTAGAGAAGAAAGTGGCTTAGTATCTTCATCGTCGCTATCCTCACTTGATGAGGAAGGCAACAGTGATGGCTCAGCACTTGATGATGGGAGATTGGACGAAGCACCTCTCGTTGGTCGCAAACGTTGCAACTCACATCTACTTTGAAGCAATTTGCGGCCCAAATGGTTTAGGTTGGCACCATGTTCATCGTCAGATGCGTCACTGTCTTCATCCGTAGCCTGTCCACTCCGTTCAATAGGTGGCTCAACATAAATAACATTTTCTCCAGCCTCACTATCATCTTCGCATTCTAAAGCTGATAAAATTTCATGCACCTTCAAGCTGTAAAAAGCAAAAAGAAACCCACACTTTAGGGGCCGCCATGCATAGCGTTCGATATATCGGACGGTATCAAAATCCCACCCAAAACAAGCAAAGTAACAATAGGCCTACAGAAAAGAAGTATTTTTTATGTAGTTTGATAATATTGTTACAAGCAGAATAAGTTTTATCTATTCTATCTGTAATATATTACAAGTAAAACTAAATAATGCTTACCTTTTTTTCGCAATAGTCCGACTTTGCGCCGCCATTTTCGAAAAAGCCGAATGACGGGCATTTTTTTCATTCATTCACTCAATGCAATGCTGCCAACATAACAAAAATATGTTCAACTTACGTTCAAAAACCAATTATAAGCAAATATTATTGTTTCAATTTGCCAAATCGTGAATTTACTTGCGTCCGATTTATCGGACTTTATGCTGTAATGGGTTAAGGGAGGGCTGCCCATACATGGAACTAACACTCAAGGCGCATCCAGCACCAATGATTCGGGGTGCCTCGCTGAATAACGGTTTGTTGATCGTGGAGGAGCAATCATTATTCGATTTGTCTAATTGGAGGCAGAAATGTAAGACGGAAAGACAAGTGAGAGTCAAACTAGCACACGCAGGGTTCCGTAACATGGAACCAAACAAAAAAACATACTTTTGAAAACGTAATATTAATAAGTGTCTATTCTTTATTGTTTTGTAACTCTGCCACCCCGTATGGAAAAAGGCGTGACATTATATTTTGTTTTGAGAAAGTGTCTCATCATAAAGGAGAAATAATTCTTAAAAGAAAACTATTTAAAACTACCCATTTAACTGCCGTTGTATACAGCGTGATCTATTTTTAGCAGGATCGTTTATCACGCGTGGAAGGTAGGGGTCGTGTGACCTTCAAAGCAGTTATATAATTTAATACCACCCTGTGTATAGAAAACGTTCAGGGCCCGAATTCTACTGTTCACAAGCATACCACAAGCCTGGCACAAACTTGAATACGAGGCATTTGGTATTCTACTGAAACCGGAATCGCAATTCACAAGCGCCAGCGTGACGCCAGCCTACTTCGTATTCTACTAACCAAAACGTACTCACGCTGGAGCCAGTTTCACGCTAGCGTACTTTGTTCTACTGTCCAAAGCGTTCTTACGCTGGCGCCAGTTTGACGAGAGCGTACTTTGTTCTACTGTCCAAAGCGTTCTTACGCTGGCGCCAGTTTGACGCCAGCGTAAGTATGTTTTGGATAGTAGAATACGAAGTAGGCTGGCGTCACGCTGGCGCTTGTGAATTGCGATTCCGGTTTCAGTAGAATACCAAATGCCTCGTATTCAAGTTTGTGCCAGGCTTGTGGTATGCTTGTGTACAGTAGAATTCGGGCCCTGGAAACCTGCAGAATGTTAATCTGCCCGCATAGAGATAGGGGTGATAGTTAGATGAAGCCTTTATAACGGGTGATATCTTCTATATCGTTTCTTTGATCTGCCTTTGGCCTTTGGGTCTCTGGCCTGGCCCCCGATTCCCGCGCTATCGAGATCATCTCCTCAGTCAAGATATCGGATTTGATACCGCCTAAGTCCGTCGAAAACGATCTCGATTTATATTTGTTTCGATCGAAAACGGAACGAGATATCTCGGTTGGTCGAAAGGCTAGTCGTAAGAATAGCTTATTCTTGTTTTTGATAGAGATTTCGGTATCTTAAAATCGATATATATACGATAATGTTATCGTAGTATCGTACGTTATCGAACGTACAGGTACGTTTATAATATGAAACTCTGTTAGATATATAAGTTAGTTTGTAAGAAATCGCAGTGCCCTTACAGGGTCCATTGTCGGGACCTCCTTACTTTAAGAACTCTCCAACCACAATGTAGCAATAATTTGGAATTTGGATATTTCGACCATGGACATGATCTCGCTAGCGCCAGAATTGCCCCCCTGAGTCCGTTTACTCGGCCATCCGTATAAAAAACGACGGACTGCGATTTCCAATCTTACAGCTTGGTAATAAAGTTTAAAATCGTACAAAAGAATGGCCCATATAAGGACTTTGGACGCTTGAGCAGTGAATAGTAAAAATAGCCTATGTCGCTAAACCATAATGCCATATGCAGTGGGTTCTTTAGTATTTTAGCATCAAAATGGATTGTACTGATTTCGATTCACAATTTATGTCTGTTTTTAGGGTTCCGTACCCGAAGGGTGCCAAACGGGACCCTATTACTGAGACTTCGCTGTCCGTCTGTCCGTCCGTCCGTCCGTCCGTCCGTCCGTCCGTCCGTCCGTCCGTCCGTCCGTCCGTCCGTCTGTCACCACGCTGTATCTCATGAACCGTGGTAGCTAGACAGTTGAAATTTTCACAGATGATGTATTTCTGTTGCCGCTATAACAAGAAATACTAAAAATCAAAAGAAATTTAATATTAAGGGGGGCTCCCATACAACAAACGTGATTTTTTTGCTCATTTTTGCTCGATATTGATAATGGTAGCAGGTAGACGCTTAAAATGTTCACAATATATTGAGTATATTATTTACTTAAAAAATAAATAATTAAATTAAAATTAAATTAATATTTAGGGGGGGGCTCCGATACATTTTTTTTTGCGGTTTTTTATAGATAATGGCACGGAACCCTTCGTGCGCGAGTCCGACTCGCACTTGGCCGGTTTTTTTATTTAATGTTTACTCAGAAATGACAAATAGTCAACTCTATTCAGGGTAAATATAAGACAAATAGCAAATATATTACAAAGTCGCAAGAAAAAAAATACAACATTCTCATGAGCTAGAAAACTGGATAGATGACCTAGATTTGATACAATGTGTCAATCAATACTCCATCAATAAAATTCAAATGAAACTTACTACATTACAGTAAAGTAGCTATGAATGCCTTAAATCCGTCCGTTGCAGTACGTTTATGACATTTTTATGACTCTGTACAGTTGGTCTTACGTAATAATGCTAATTTCCACAAATATATTGAATAAGGTAAAATAAACGGAAACATTTATTCTGACCGTTTGTCCGTCTGTATGGCCTGTATCTCAGGAACGCATTGAGGTTGTTAAAATTGATATCCATTACTTACTCAAGTCAGGAAGACGAAGTAGGTTGGACACTTGGTAAGGTGAGAAGACCGCAGATGGACAAGATCGTTAACCGATTGGTGGCCCAGAGGAGGCCAAAGATCGGTGGGCAGACCACCTGCCAGATGGTCCTATGACATAGCGAGGATAGCAGGAAAGCAGGGAGCACTTATCCAGTGGACAGCGCATAGATAAATTTTCCTTTGAAACACAACTCACCAATTTACGGGCGGCGGGGGACGAGGTAAGAGAGCTGTGATTGGTCAGCCGCTGCGAAACTGTCTGGCGACCTGTCATCGTACATAGGATGCTCTGTTGAATACAACAAACGTTTGGCGAGCCGCATTCCCCCGAATCTCTGTAGGAAAGCAATGGACGCGGGTTGCGCGGGACCGGGTTGAATGGCGTATACAGGAGGAGGTCTATACTCAACAGTGGGTTCCCTGACGAGCTGATGAAGACTCAGGCCAATGCCAGTTGTGATAAATACGAAAACCGTCAGAAATCTACAGTGCCACCATTTTCAGGGTTCCGTACCCGAAGGGTGCCAAACGGGACCCTATTACTGAGACTTCGCCGGAGTACTATTATCTCTTCTGTGACTTCGCTGTCCGTCCGTCCGTCTGTATCAGGCTGTATCTCATGAACCGTGGTACTAGACAGTTGAAATTTTCACAGATGATGTATTTCTGTTGCCGCTATAACAACAAATACTAAAAAACAAAAGAAATTTAAAGGCACAAGTACAGGTCTTAAGCGGTAGAGCGAGGAAACTTATTTGTAACTACGACACCTGAATGATGCCCCTCTTTTCAAATCAATATACTACTGTCTTTGTCTGTCAATAGTCTCTTACTCGATTAGGATCTGGGGTGGGACTATCAAAACAAATCTAATAAAACTAGAAAGAGCTCAAAGAGCTGTCATTAAGGTAATAAATTTTAAGGACTTCTTATATAGGACTGCCGACTTATATAAGGAATTCTCTGTGCTTACTGTCCGTCAATTGTATATAAAATCATTGCTCATTCACCAGCATTCCCTACCCGGTCGAAACACGACTAACAAGCGCAGGAAGGATCTGGTGTATGAAATACCTGGTTGTCGCACTACGTTTGCACATTCCTTTGGCTACTTTCGTGGACCTTATCTCTATAATAAATTAAGCGGTATTTTGAATACTCTCTACGACGCAACCACATACTGTTGCTCTAAAATGCTGGACAAGTATCTTTTAACTCTGGACTATGATCTTACGGAGAAGCTTTTGGAAACTTTAATATGAATATATTTGTATATATTGGTATATATATATATATATTTATTCAATACTTATATAATAACTATTATATTTAGATCTGAATCGGTGAAAGAAAGCGCTAAAGTATTTATTAATATTTAGGTACTTATTTAATATTTATATTAAAGCAATGTATGTAACTTGTTATTTCCTAAATAATGTTCTTGTATTTATTTTTTATTTTTCTTTGTATTTTGTAACATGTATAATATCTTAAATTTTTAATATATAAATATACCATATTATCGTACATAAATAAATAAGATTTATATATATTTTTCATTTTTTTTGTTTTTGTTTTTGATAAGTTAGTAACTAGAGTACTCAATCTGAGTTTAATTTTTATTTATTTTTTTATTTCTTTCTCACAACACACACTGTTAACTCACAATAACTATGAATAGATCTAAACATTTATTTAATACATATTTATTTTCTTATACTTGCAGTCTTTCTGTGAGAAGAACAATGCTCTGCCGTCATACAGTCTCGCACTAGTACGGAGAGCACTAATCTACTCACCAAAACTCACAAAGTACACAAGTACCTATTTGTTTTGCTATGTATGCTTTGTTTTTTTGTAAGAATGTTTATGAGCTACTGCAACCTACCCAAATGTTCCTATAAGTTATTGTTATCTTGTTCTTGTGTGTGTGAAATAAATTTCATTTCATTTCAAAAAAAAAAAAAAATATTAAGGGGGGCTCCCATACAACTGACGTGTTTTTTTTGCGGTTTTATTTTTTTGAAGGTACGGAACCCTTCATGCGTGAGTCCGACTCGCACTTAGCCGGTGATATCTGTAGAATGAGCGATAGGGCCACCACCTACTTCAACTCAACATCATGCAATACAACAACTGACAGCGAAGTGACGTTTCTCGTAGTTTCCGCTTTGGCTGTTCGTTCTATAGACAAGATGGCGGCTCTGTATTTGTGCGGAATCCTCGGTGCGTGACCCCAACTCGTACTTAGAGCGAATTTTACCAACGAAAGAGTAACTTTCACTCGAGAGTACCTTCTACTTTTTCATAGACACGGGGCATGATTCTGCCGAATTCGATATATGATATCTACACCTATATCGAGTGATTTCGTATGGGAATCTGTCAATATAGGTCTCGGTAACCGGTATATCGAAGGCGCGAGAATCATGCTCAATCACCTCATGAATTGTCATGTCGTACAAATTATCCCCGGGTTAGTTAGTCTCGTATAACTTTTTGTTGGCAAAATCCAGCCTTAGTCGGTTTTTCACAAAACCCATTTGCCACGCCATAAAGGAAAAGGTTGTTGAATGTAAAGTAATACCTCGGATACTCCATAGAACGCTCTTAAAATAATCACCTATTACTACTACATAGCCAAATGATGTTTGTATACGTGCAAATGTGTGCGTAAACTTTGCTAGGGCTGGTGGCGCGGTAAATGCAGCGATATTAAAGTATACGCGTCGTCACTCGTCCGGCGTTCAGCCCTGTCTATTGATTCTTTAACCAATCTTTTGACGCCAGGGGTGGGGTGCGGTATCTGAATCAGCGCGGGGAAGGGAGTGGCCGTTCTGTCCCGAGTACTATTATCTATTATCTCTTCTGTGGTAATACATATGTTCGACAGTACTCCGGTAGTGAATTAAAGTTGCATGTCTGGAAACGACTGGAACTGACTGGCACGGCTTGCGCGCCCCATGCCATTATTTCTCTAAGGCATTGTACAGGTTACGCCAACATTCTTGGGCTCTGAGCAAATTGCCACCTCTCTCTTTCACTTCACCTTACCTTATGTGATAAAGAGAGTAAGTTATCCAGTTGCATAAAATTATCTCTCTCGTCTCGCGTGATTACGAACAGCGTACCTGAAACAAATTAAAAATGCATTAAAATTAGCATTTACATTAGTACCCACTCTAGCAACAGGTTCTATTGCAAGCTCAACTCATACTTACTTGGTTTGCTGAGATCTCTTGTTAGAGAGCTCACCTTTGTACTCTATTCATGATATTTTGTTTTCTGTATGTGAAGCGGGAGTCTTTTTCAACCGACTTCAAAAAAAGGAGGAGGTTCTCAATTCGACCCGTATGTTTTTTTTTTTTTTTTTTTTCTATGTTTGTTACGCGATAGCTCCGCCAATTATGAACCGATTTGAACAAATCTTTTTTCGGCGTATAGTTAATACCTCAAGGGTGGTCCCATTGACACCAGGTCAGGATCTGATGATGGGATCCTGGAGAAATCGAGGGAACTCTTCAAATATTATAGGCAGACCTATAGTGATTTTTGTGTTTTTCATAATAACTCGTGCAAATGCACATGGTAAGCATAATATTGTGATGCGGAACTGCTGATGAAGACCACATATGGCCACCAGATCTGCTCAATACTAGGTACAAATACAATGCGTGGCTGACGGGCAGGCGACGCATAGCCTAAACCGGTGGACCTAGAGCCATGAAACTTTGTACAGGGCTTCCTTAGTAGCGTGGGGAAGCACTGATATGGGATTTGACAAAATTAATTCCCCAAGGGGGGGGGGGATAAGGGGTTACAGTTTGTATTAAACTCAATCTTATCAAATAGGGTTTGTGGAAGTCGGTTTTTTCTAAAGTTTACTTTTTGTTTCAATTATTTTGTAAGTCATTTAAATAAATAATTGAAACAAAAAGTAAACTTTAGAAAAATCCGACTTCCACAAACCCTATTTGATTAGATTGAGTTTAATACTAACTGTAACCCCTTATCCCCCACCCCCCTTGGGGAATTATTTTTTTCAAATCCCATCTCTATGCTACCCCACGCTACTAAGCAACCTCTGTACAAAGTTTCATGGCTCTAGGTCCACCGGTTTAGGCTATGCGTTGCCTGCCCGTCAGCCACGCATTGTATTTGTACCTAGTATGGAGCAGTTCTGGTGGCCATATGTGGTCTTCATCAGCAGTTCCGCATCACAATATTATACTTATCATGTGCATTTGCACGAGTTATTATGAAAACCACAAAAATCACTATAGGTCTGCCTATAATATTTGAAGAGTTCCCTCGATTTCTCCAGGATCCCATCATCAGATCCTGACCTGGTGTCAATGGGACCAATGGGAAGGTAATCCCTTTTAAACAAAAAAATAATTTTCCAAATCGGTTCATCCGTCTAGGCGCTATCGGGGCACAAACATAAAACATCCGGACGAATTGTAAACCTCCTCCTTTGGGAAGTCGGTTAAAAATAGAAAGTATCACCCACGGAACACAAAAGTATCACCTGTCTTTGAAAGGCAACTGGCTCTTTTTGTGCTGTTCGCTCATATCCACATTGATCACTTTCTGTCTTTAGTTACAAGCATAGAGTAACTTATATGTCGCAGGGAAATTCAGCTAAATCCCTAACTGAATCCCTGAACTGGTTTAGTCAAATAGCAAAAAGTATGTTTGTATGTTAAATCAAATGTTTATTCGGTAATATTGGTAAGAATTTCAATTATACAGAATGTATGGTATGGACAAGCTGTATGTATTATTTTATATAATTATATTACATTTTGGAAAATTATACGATTAGCAATGATCTTTGATGTTAAAGTATGAATGTATAATACATACATGGTGTCAAAACATCCTGTATAGTTTAAATTCTTAACTATATTACCAAATAAACTAATAATAAATTTTAATATTTGAACTTACTTTTTGCTTTTTACTGAACTAGTTCAGGGATTTAGCTAAATCATTAGATCAGTCTAGTGAAATGATATAATCGTGTCTTTTTCTATAACTTCCCGGGATTTTGTAAAATCCCTAGGGATTTAGCTGAATCCCTGATTCTATCATTTCCCTGCGACATATGTCTAGTTACAAGTACTCCACCCAACTTTTCTGGTAAAGCCAACGTTCACGAGTTATTTAGGAAAACTTAAAAAAGGAACCTATATACTTCCACTTCTGCATGCATCATAAAGGAACCTAATACTTCCACTTCTGTATGCATCATAAAGGAACCTATATACTTCCACTTCTGTATGCATCATAAAGGAACCTATATACTTCCACTTCTGTATGCATCATAAAGGAACCTATATACTTCCACTTCTGTATGCATCATAAAGGAACCTATATACTTCCACTTCTGCATGCATCATAAAGGAACCTATATACTTCCACTTCTGTATGCATCATAAAGGAACCTATATACTTCCACTTCTGTATGCATCATAAAGGAACCTATATACTTCCACTTCTGTATGCATCATAAAGGAACCTATATACTTCCACTTCTGTATGCATCATAAAGGAACCTATATACTTCCACTTCTGTATGCATCATAAAGGAACCTATATACTTCCACTTCTGCATGCATCATAAAGGAACCTATATACTTCCACTTCTGCATGCATCATAAAGGAACCTATATACTTCCACTTCTGCATGCATCATAAAGGAACCTATATACTTCCACTTCTGCATGCATCATAAAGGAACCTATATACTTCCACTTCTGTATGCATCATAAAGGAACCTAATACTTCCACTTCTGCATGCATCATAAAGGAACCTGTATACTTCCACTTCTGCATGCATCATAAAGGAACCTATATACTTCCACTTCTGCATGCATCATAAAGTACTTTTGTACTTATGTTGTTTATAACAGCATTCCTTAAAATTATGCCATTATTCGCTTACACACAAATTTGACTTCGTTTGGTGTTCTCTTGATCATTCATTCGGCCCCTTGTTTTAGAAAATCTATCAGATAATTTTCAGAAAAATATTTGTTTCAAAACCCAGTCTATAGCACAGGAATTTCAGGAAAACTATGCAACATGCAAATGGACCCGGCCCAAAAGGAACGGATCTGTTGAAAACTGGAAAATATTTTCATAGTAAACGTTGTTTTTGACGCCCCATCTCTATTGGAGTTATCAGGCCCTATTTCTTTGCATTTGAAGTTTAAATTATATTTTCACTTCTCATGCTCGTAAAGTTCGTCTTTATGTCGGGTATAGCCAGCATAAAATCAAATTTTATGTTCTAGAGCATAAAGTAAAATCTTCGTCTAAATCTCAGACTCTGACAAAGGTCGTCAGGTAAACAGCCACATACACCTATGCATAGCTATGCTAAGTGCCACTGCCGGCGGCCAGAGCCGGCTGCGGAGGCACGTCCAAAAAAAAAAGTTTAATGGCGGGAAGTGCTTATTTTTTCTCGGTAATTTCAATTTGCAATTATTTCATAATATTTACTTTTTTTGCAATATTTCTGTTTAATTTCCTCACAATCGAAGTGAAAAGCAGAGTGTATAACTCGTACATAAAACTCATTTTACCCTCGACATGACTATCCACCGGTGCGTTTTATGCCCTTGTTGTACAATCTACTATTACACCATTACTTGACCCTTCACTGTCATTTAAAGCGATTGTGATATTTGTGCGGGTAAATATCCGTCAAGCTTCAACCTCAAAGGAATTGAGATTGTAGATAAATATTAAAAGGCGCTGAGCTCACTGAAAGAAGGGGACATCTAATCGGAAATTGTCAAGATCTATGTGTCTTGGGCACACTTGGGACAGGGAGCACTTATCCAGTGGAGAGCGCATAGATACATTTTCCCTTGAAACACAACTCACCAATTTAGGGGCGGCGGGGTACGAGGTAAGAGAGCTGTGATTGGTCAGCCGCTGCGAAACTGTCTGGCGGCCCGTCATCGTACATAGGTTGCGTATGCGAACGTTTGTTGAATACAACAAACGTTTGGCGAGCCGCATTCCCCCGCAGGCGCAGTCAATTGGATATATAGTCTCTGTCTTGGGATCACGATTCCGTACCTACCGTACGAACTGTGATAACTTTAGCCCCATGGGGCGTTTGAAACCTCTTTGGCAATATCCCCGATCTAAGCCTTTTGAACTGAGTACGGAAGATAGTTTCGTTTTGAATTATTCAGCCTCAGATTCAGTTTAGACAATGGAGTGATGAATCAAACACTTTAAACGAGAGAAGAAGAGTTTCATTCATCTGAGGGCTATGTTATGACAGATCTGTAGATTCATTTATCTTCATTTTATTTATTGTGCACTAGGACTATTCTCTCAGAACAATCTGTCCTATCTTGCCTAGGTTTGATGGAAGAAATCTCTTTTTAGAGATAAGCTCGCCTTGTTTTCCGTGCAATAAAGAAATTATGAAATTATGAAATCAGTTATCATTGTAGTCTGACAAACTATGTACAGTCGCCTGCACCTAAAAATATACAAGCAGTAAAGCGAGATTATAACCTGCCCATATACTTTTAGACGCAGGCGACCGTACATGATGAGTATTACCTAATTTGGTGAGTAAATTACACAAATTGTGTAAATAAGTATTCCCTACATTAATTGAATCTAGGAGTTTAACCGCCGCGTACTCAGAGAGATTTAATCAAACATTAAGCCAGTTCCAAATTTGAATTCACATACAAAATTCTTTACTTAGTAATCCTTAATGAATCATTAAATGACTCTGGGTACGGCGGTAATTCACCTAATTTCGGATGCACTTAGAGAGAAAGTTCCAAAGAGTTTGAAATTATGCATTTGAATATGCAACCCTATTGCAACTGGTCAAGACTGTGCCTCTTTCACTCCATATGAAAAAAGGCGTGACGCAATTTTGCAATGGAAAATACTCAACAAGTTATTCAGGTGTATCAACAAAGTCAACAGTCCAAATTATTCCACCTAAGTACACAAACATGAATACAAATTAAACAAAAACAGACCGTGTTTAGAAATAATATTCTATTTTGTAGCTAATTATAGAGGGTACCGTACTTCTCAAACATTCATACAATTTGGGAAGCTGGATTTTAATTACTTAAATAATAAGAAGAAGAAGAAATAAAAGTGGACAAAAAAGTCGAAATAAATCAAATTTTATGTTCTAGAGCATAAAGTAAAATCTTCGTCTAAATCTCAGACTCTGACAAAGGTCGTCATGTAAACAGCCACATACACCATGCTAAGTGCCACTGCCGGCGGCGGCGGCCAGAGCCGGCTGCGGAGGCACGTACAAAAAAAAAAGTTTAATGGCGGGAAGTCCTTATTTTTTCTCGGTAATTTCAATTTGCAATTATTTCATAATATTCTTTTTTTGCAATATTTCTGTTTAATTTCCTCACAATCGAAGTGAAAAGCAGAGTGTATAACTCGTACATAAAACCCATTTTACCCTCGACATGACTATCCACCCTCGCCTGCGGCGTCTGCACGTCTCGGGTAAAATCGTGCGTTTTATGCCCTTGTTGTACAATCTACTATGTTAACTTTACTCGTGCTTTTTATTGTACTTTTTCTTTGTATTATATGCGGGTCAGATTTTATTGTCAAGCCCAAAAGTGGGGCTTCACGGGCTTGACCATATTGTGGGGTAAATAAACATAACGACCTGCCTTTTCCGTATAGTATTGAGACACTCTGCCCACTTTTCAACGCAGATAAGGTTTCCTAACAATGTTTTCCATCACCGTTATCTGTGCGCACCGGATTAAAATTTTAACTTTTTTGTTAAAATCATCCAATGGATATAATAACCCAGTTATTAGGGGTTTTTGCCCTACAAAAGGCGAAGTAGTTTGAAATGAAAAATGTATATAAAGTTTTCGACCTCGAGGAGACAGCGTTAGCCGCTATTTTGAGTTGAAGGGACCAAATTTTTTTTTCTTTTTCAAATAACGCTTCAACGGTTGACTTTATGACAAGAATGTCTATGAGAAGAATAAAGGTGATAAAATTTCAATTATTATTTGCGTCGGTATCTACTCTGTATGTCCTATAGTTACAATTAAAGTGGCAAGCGGGAGAAAGATGTATATTTACAAAAAGTCATCTACATGGGTAATCTTGATTTTCGATGCTAACTAGTTTTAAACTAACTTTTTAACCTAGTTGTTCCTTGGATAGTACTTAACCATTTTGGCCCAATTCGTCATCGCGCCGACCCTCAGGGGTGGGATGGGAAGGGGGGAAAGTGGGGTTCTCCCACGCCTCATACAAAACATTCTTCACTCTTTCAGGTTGCGAGCGGTCCGGCTTTGGAACGAACTTCCTTGCACTATTAGGGACAGTCCTACCCTTTTCTCTTTCAAGAAACGTATTAAAGAGCACTACCTCTCTCTTTCGTAAAAGTTATTGTATGTATATATTTATTATATGTAAAGTGTATGTAGTATATCAGTATGTATAAGTAGTAGTAGTTCTTCTGTATTTAGTATTTGATCGTTTATATTTTATTTAAACTTGTTATTGTGCACCGCCTACCCTTTCATTATATAATTTTTCCTTTCACGCCTGGTTTGCTGGAAGAGATCTCTTTTTAGAGATAAGCTCGCCTTTGTACATGTGTTTTCTTTTAATGTAACTGTTTAAATTATTGTGTGCAATAAAGAATTGTGAATTGTGAATTGAAACATTCTAGCGGACCTAGTTTTATTATTTGGTCATGTTGAGTATCGTTCCCTTATAAATTAATGAACGTACAATCCATTTTTGATGACAAAATGTCACCATTCCATACAAAAATTTGGTGAAAACCTTAAAAATTTGAAAAATCCTAACTTTTTTTTGTCTTCTTTGGACTATCAACTAAACAAAAGAATCAATTTGGGATTGTAAAAAATCTTAATAGTAAGCCTGTTTATTCTAGTTTATGAATATATATTTTATAAATACTTGCTCATAGGACTCTTTAGAAAAAGAACGAAAAGCGTACGTGGCATCACCAGGGCCATGATTCTCACGCATTCGATATTCGGATCTCTACAGTTATTTCAATTGTTTTGTATGGGAATTACTCGATATAACTGTTGATATCTGTGTATCGAATGTGCGAGAATCGTACCCCAGAAGATACACTGATGAGTTTGTTAGTAGTATAAACTCTACTAAACACTTTGGGTATAGCATAGCATTCATTCGTCCAAAACATTCGTTGTCTTCGACAAAAAAGTTCTTCCAATCTGTGACTCTGCAAGGTCTATTGGGAAAAGGACTTACCCATTAAATACGTAATCAATCATATTCAACAATGGTCTCCCAAGTGGATACCCCTCAGCCCGTGGAAATATCCTCAAAAAAACCTCTTTGAATAATTCAAGCGATCCTCAAAAAGAGATTTTCAAAAAGATTCCCAACCAATCCTTCATAACTCCTTATACAGATACAGGTTGGCCCAACTTCGGTGGTCCAAAATAAAATTGTTCGCCAATAATGTCGGACTTTTTATTTGGATACGAGTAGATGAGCCATACGACAACACGTCGGGGTGTGCGTGTTGATGATGACATTTTACTACTTATAATAAATCGGTCCTCCTGAATCTGGACTGACAATTATCTCACACTGTCTGACCCCATGTAATGTGAGATTATTGTTGTCGATTTTTTGTTTGTTTCATTTAAAGCTTTATCAAGTTTTTTTTAGGTTATGAGCAGTGATCGGAGTAGGCAGAGCTATTTAGGTTCATTGACCGCAAACATTGATATTATTATGGATAATCCATGGTATTGGGACTGATACTCCGGGGTTTTAATAAATATAATTGTTTTTATCAATAAGTATAAAACATGGTTTATGTAAGGCAATAAGCGCATGAGCGACATTGTAAATTTTATATCAGCAACACGTTGCCAAACTTTTTTCCTAACGTGCGACGTTGCCGCTTTGTTGAAACTCGTCGTGATATCGCCAAACAAAAACAATAGCGGGGTGTTCCTCGAAACGAAACGAAAACAAGAGTGACCCACCTGTTTTTGTCTCTTTCTGCACCACTAGAATTCAATTCAAATCAGATTCGGGGAGTATCCATATTATTCTTACATATGGCAAGTACATAAAATAGCTCTGCCTACTCCGATCACTGGTTATGAGCCTCCATATCAGTTACCAGCTACGGCGATGATGTCATCCATCTATCTGATTAGTTTACTACCCATTGATCCGCGAGCGGTATTATTATTATTATTATTATGAGCCTGTAATATCCCACTGCTGGGCAAAGGCCTCTCTCCCTCTCTTCCACTCCATTCGATCCTGAGCGGTCTCCTTCCACTCTTTATCCCATAGAGCCAACTCATCACTCCATCTCTTCCTGGGTCGGCCACGCTTTCTCTTTGCATTTACTGGGAGCCAGTCTGTGGTTCTCTTAGCCGAGCGGTATGCGTAAAAAAATATGTACCACCAATATTGGGCCTCCTGTATCACCATCGATTTTAGACGGTATTACTTGCCGACATTCTGCGAGTATATGATTTGAATATAGTTGAAGTAAGTCGCTAGAAACACTTACAAACGTCATAAATAAGTACACAAAAATACACTAACACTGCACATTTTTCAAAGGGTTCCGTAAGAAAATAGTTTGCATTAATAGTCCCAACTAAAGCTGGCCATCTACATTTATGAAAATCAGTTCTCACACAAGTCTTGGATCAAATCTGTTGTACAGTCTACTATCTTTTGGCTGATGAGTGACGTTTACAAGGGGGTGTGCCATTTCTATGCAACTTAACGCAACGGACCTGTCATCAACACCGACCTTTCATTCTACATTGGTCAATTAGCGTTAGTTCCATCCAGAGACTATTTATCCAATTGACTGCGCCTGCGGGGGAATGCGGTTCGCCAAATGTTTGTTGTATTCAACAAACGTTTGCATACGCAACCTATGTACGATGACAGGCCGTCAGACAGTTTCGCAGCGGCTGACCAATCACAGCTCTCTTACCTCGTCACCCGCCGCCCGTAAATTGGTGAGTTGTGTTTCAAATGAAAATGTATCTATGCGCTCTCCACTGAATAAGTGCTCCCTGGTTCCACCTGTCATCACGCGCCTAAAGATTGCTGGAAAGCTCTATAATGAATCTTGTTCAAACGACGTCCCTTACCATTGAAACCCCTTCGGTGCCTATCTGTCACTTTCGTCAAGGGTTCACTTTCCTTTTCAACGGAGGAACCCTAAAAAATTCCTCTCAGGAAAGTTGCGGCGGTTTGTGGCGCAGAAAATTTAAATTTTTCATCATATGAGAATGTTTCCTTTCACGAGAAACTTTATATTTTAATACTTAGTTAAATGCAAAACCACACAATCAACCCAAGGCAGAAAGGAGGATGCAAACTCTATGCAATCAACTAGCTAGTTTAGTACTGCATAAATTTAAAACTGATATTTTTCGACAGACTTGTAAGTTCTTAAGTAAAGTAAAGGACATTGCGAGAGAACCTCAAGGGCTATCTCTAGCCTCCTTCCTGTCAGGCAAAGGTGAGGTAAAATAGTAAATTTAGTCCAGTAATGTCCCCACCGAGGGGCAAACAGGCCTTAATACGCATACCAGTAAAATTGAGCTTTATTAAAAGTGAGGTATTGAGATAAAAAGTGTATAGAATATCAACGGTTCGCCCATCACACTACATCAATCAATGATGATTCATATTTTTACCCCAAAGTCCAATAAGAATTATTAACATCAAAAACTTTTAAAGGAATGAGAAATTAAAATTCAATTCTCGAAGCTTTTAAATACTTACTGCAGCTGCCAATTAAGAGCTTGCACTTTGGCTCAACTATTTAATTAATACGACAAACCAGGCTTGAATTGTCCTAACTAAATAGCGGTTCAATGGCACTGACTGATATGAAAGTGGTGGTTCACTATAAAATAGTCATCCAGTGATGTTTACATAATATAAGGTTTAAGGTTTAAAGAACTTTATTCTCATAAGAAATTACATTTCACTTAAAATGAGATAAATGCTTAAAAATACATAGGTAGATTATTTTACGGTACTCGTTGCAATATGTAGCTTTAACTTATTTTTGAAAGTGTTAATACATTCGCAAATCTTTACATCATTTGGTAAGTTATTGAACATCTGTGCTCCCTCAAATACTATTGTCTTTTTCCCATAATTAGTCCTAGGTTTAGTTAGTTTAAGTTGTATTTTGTTACGAAGATTTCTGTTATTTGATAGGTGTAGTTCTATAGGTGTAGTTGGCGTGTCAAAGGGGTAGTGGAGTAAAACCTTGAAAATTTTGTTTTGGGTTCTCTGTAGCTGGTTAAGGTTGGATGGAGCCGTTGATCCCCAGATTTCATATAATTATATTATGTCACGGTCGCATAGAGCGGAGCGAGGACAACCTAGAGAGAGTCTAAGTAAAGGTAGTGCCGATTAAATTTCGAGATTTAATGGCGACTTGCGAATGGCGATACTTTACAGTGTTTGCTAAATGAAGGATTACCTGAAAACGAGTTTGGAGGGTTTCCTTACGCGATTCAACAGTTTTTCTTACATAATTTTAAGTTGAGTCACACCTCGGACACTCCATAGAACGCTCGTAAAATAATCACCTATTACTACTACATAGCCTAATGAAATTGTACAAATGTGTGCGTAAACTCGTTCGTTTGTGAATGTGTGCGTTCAGCGCCTAAACGAAGTGTCTCCCGAAGAGGCTCCCCGACTCCGGGGTGAGGTGCGGTATCTGAATCCGCGCGGGGAAGGGAGTGGCCGTTCTGTACGTAGTACTATTGGTTGGTGGTAGTACGTAGTACGTACTACTACCATCTCTTCTGTGGTTGAGTCTGTCCAGCAAAATGCCCATCTTTAAAAAGTTATTCCAGCAGTTTGAGATACTTTCTGAATCCACAAAAAATATATTTATGTTATAAAACCGTCCCTTGGCTAAAAATTAGAAACTATATGAAAAAAATAGTCTAATAGTTGTTTTTTAACTAAAACCAGTTATTCCAGGAGTTTTACAAGGAACGCTGGTATGGTTGTTATGTGTAAAAATCGATAATCAAAATCTAAATTTTTTGTGTTAATTTAGAAATCAGTGGTTCTTGTGCAAAAAACACACACTTTTTTTCACTTTTCGCACTTTTTGCGCGGACGTAATGTGTCGCGCTGCAGTTAATGCAATATACTTTATTTTATCATTTTTCTTTTATGATTTGTGAAAATTTCCACCACCACAAAACCCAGTTGCTAATTTTAACGTTACCAGGTTACACGAGGTCAGAACAGTGGCGAACAGTAGGGAGGGACAGAGCTATGCGTCAATCTACCTTCCTTTCCTAAGCGAAGTGCGAAACAAGGAGAGGTAGATTGACGCATAGCTCTGTCCCTTCTGTTCGCTACTGTCCTGTCTTCGTGTGAAAGTGGCATCAGGAGTTAATGCGTCATTAGTCTATCACAAGTTTGTACATTTTTCAACCGACTTCAAAAAAAGGAGGAGGTTCTCAATTCGACCCGTATGTTTTTTTTTTTTTTTCTATGTTTGTTACGCGATAACTCCGCCAATTATGAACCGATTTGAACAAATCTTTTTTCGGCGTATAGGTAATACCTCAAGGGTGGTCCCATTGACACCAGGTCAGGATCTGATGATGGGATCCTGGAGAAATCGAGAGAACTCTTCAAATATTATAGGCAGACCTATAGTGATTTTTGTGTTTTTCATAATAACTCGTGCAAATGCACATGGTAAGCATAATATTGTGATGCGGAACTGCTGATGAAGACCACATATGGCCACCAGATCTGCTCAATACTAGGTACAAATACAATGCGTGGCTGACGGGCAGGCAACGCATAGCCTAAACCGGTGGACCTAGAGCCATGAAACTTTGTACAGGGGTTCCTTAGTCGCGTGGGGTAGCACTGATATAGGATTTGACAAAATTAATTCCCCAAGGGGGGGGGGGGGATAAGGGGTTACAGTGAGTATTAAACTCAATCTAATCAAATAGGGTTTGTGGAAGTCGGTTTTTTCTAAAGTTTACTTTTTGTTTCAATTATTTCTGAAATAAACGAGTTGTTCTTATTTTTTTATTACACACATACATGCTTGCGACATAACAGTTAAAACTAAATCGACACAAACAGACAATAAATTGACAATAGTATGAAACGATTATGAAACTAACCCGCCATTTCATTAGCGGAATCCGGCTCTAGTTTCAGTAGTATCTCAAAGCGTACTGAAATCTCAAAGAGAAAGGATTCGTCTTACTCTAGCAATGTCTTTAGCTGGTCTTTGTAAGTTCTCGTTCTGTGTTTTGAGATCCAATTTCGTTCGGAAGCACGTGAATAAATACCTGTAGTACTAAATAAACGTTAACGCTAACGGCCACACACATCATTTTAAGACTTGGGTTGTTTTCCCTTCCTCCCCAACCAGGATTCAAACACAAGACCTCTGAATTTTAAGGCAGAATCTCGGCCGCTATGCCCCAGAGGTGTTTTTTTCTCCATAATATTTACTTCAATTAACTATTTGTTAAAATCAACCTCAGCTGTTCAGCTACGCGCTCAATAAAAGATAACTTTCCTCCTTCCCCCTTCTTACAAAATTATTTAGCTTGATCTGACTGACTGCCACACAAACAGGGCCCGAATTCTACTGTTCACAAGCATACGACAAGCCTGGCACAAACTTCAATACGAGGTATTTGGTATTCTACTAAAACCGGAATCCAATTCACAAGCGCCAGCGTGGAGCCATTTTCGGGTGAAGGTCTCCTCCATCTGTCTCCATAGTTCTCTATCTTGCACCACTCTAGGCCAGGTAACTCCCCCGCCTGCGTCCTCGATGTCGTCTCGCCAGCGCTGCCGTGGTCGCCCTCTTGGTCTCTTGTCCTCGCGCGGGTACCAGTGTAGGACTCTCTCTGTCCATCGACCGTCTGTTATCCGAGCCACGTGTCCTGCCCATCTCCACTTGAGCTGACAGACGAGTTTTGCTGCATCAACCAGTTTTGTTTTTTGTCTTATATCACTGTTTCTCTGTCTGTCTCTTAATTTGATGTTTAGAATACTTCTTTGGCTATATACACGTTTACTGTTTGTTATTTTGCAGCTGCTTTACTTTGTCGCGAAAATAAAACAAATAGGGGAGCGAAGTCGCTGACACCATCTAGTGTTAAACTAAAATAATACACGAAAATACCTAAATCAATTCAGTATAAAAGCCTGTGATGTGCCTAACCGAGTGTACGATATAGTCGAGTAGCTTCGAATATCGAAACTTCCTAATTCAGATACTGTAGGAGCCTGTTTCAATAAATCCGGTAAGCGCTATTGAAGAGATATAATATTCTTAGTTTTGGTACGCAGGAGATGTAGGTTCAAATCCCGGTGCTGACCATGTAATTCAAAATCAGAATTTCATCTTCAGCTTACTGTTAGAGGAAATGAAATAACATTTATATGAAAGGCCAAAGCCAATCTAAGCGAGCCTAAATGAGCAACATATTGTGCTATTATTATAACGATTAATTTTATATAACAATTACACAAAATGTCAGATCCAGTGACCGCTTCGGGAGACTTTTCTATCGAGCCTTACAATACGTGTATGCCAAAGCGAAGTTATGCTGACACCTAGTAAAGAAATCAACAGCAATAATAAGTACTAATTATTCCAGTCTTAGTACAGTACGAGTAAATTCGGGTAAATGCCTGTGACCCTCGGTGGGGACAATAATAGGATACATTTACTTTTATAGTGCTGTTATAGTGGACCGGAATGGCGGGGGACAGATGCGAGTGGCGTGCTTTGGGAGAGGCCAGGGAGCACTTATCCAGTGGAGAGCGCATAGATACATTTCCTTTGAAACACAACTCACTAATTTACGGGCGGCGGGGGACGAGGTAAGAGAGCTGTGATTGGTCAGCCGCTGCGAAACTGTCTGGCGGCCCGTCATCGTACATAGGTTGCGTATGCGAACGTTTGTTGAATACAAACGTTTGGCGAGCCGCGTTCCCCCGCAGGTGCAGTCAATTGGATATATAGTCTCTGGGAGAGGCCTAAGAAGCCCAACAGTGGGATGATACGGGCTGATGTGATGATAATGATGATGTGCTGTTATAATTTTGCACTTTTAGATCCAATTCCAAGGGATTATAGTCGCTGAATCGGGCAGACATTCAGGGCTCGATCGATACCAGATAACGTGTTACCGAAGGGACGAAAGTTTGTTTGTTGTCTTTGAAATTCCAACAATCTGCCGGCAAGCGCGAGATAACAGTGGATTAGCGAGCCAGATTACGCAGGGCGTATAGAGTAGGTATATTAGACACTGTTGAGATCTTCAATTCAATTCAATTTGTTTATTTCAGGCATAGACCCATAGACAACATTTACATAACATTGACAAGAACAAACAACTACTATGTAGTAAATTATTTGAAGCAGAAGATGTACTCTCCGCGGCTGGAGCACCGGGCTATCCACGCGCATGTAGACTGACCCAGTGCGCCAGCAGCGGCGAGTCCCACCGCCCCCCAGAACGCTCAGGATGGTGTTGGTGCTGCCGCGGACGCGACCTACCAGCGACGCGCAGCGTTTTCTGATGATCGCGGCAAAGCCGTCGACCCTCGCCTCCGCAAACATTTCTGAGGCACTACAATACCTCGGCAGCCCCATCAACACCCTGAACGCGTTGTTATACTGGACGCGCAGGGCGCTGTATGCCCAATTCAATGGTGGACTGTCATGGAGCTGATGATGTTTATTGAGATACCATTTATTATTATCATTATTATTTATATATTACTTATTAATTAATAACATTTTATATATAATGACGAATTATTAATTATAACTAAAGTATAGATAAAAAACTAAACTACCTACAACTAAACTAGGTCAAAAAATTCGCCCAGATCGCTGCCGGGCGGGAGGGTGCCCAAAACGCTGGCACCGTTACCTCGCTGTATCGCAATGATAAAATGCGTTGAGCGAGGTAGGTGCCAGCTCTCTGGTCCCCTGACGCTTCGACGAGCCGCTTAGATATATCTTTAAGTGCTCGTCGGGGGTCAGGGCCCCACGGCCCGAGGGTCTCAAAACCGAACGGTACAAAAATATATTCTTCACCAAGTGCGGCATACTTGCGTCGTTTGAGACCCTCTGCCGCTGCCGCCGCAGCGCCGGCCGTGGCAGAGGTCGCTGGTAGGTGACACGGGGCCAGCGTGTCTATGCAGGTCGTATCCCAAACCAGCGACCTTCCGTTCTGCCAGGAAATGAGCTTCATTCCGTCTGGCCTCTTGCCATTCATTAAAGAAATTAACAATTTAGTCTTACTCTGTTCGTACCTGTGTGCTGCCTGTGTGATAGTAAATTTTTTGACAGCTGGATTATTTCTTCTCTAGATACAGCTTTCCAATGATCATGTGGCGCACAGTGACAGGTGCAACTAACGCATATGACGCATGAGGAATGAAAGATATGTATTGATGATTGTCTATCCACGATATTATTATACTACTAACATACTTTTAGGCCTGTCTCTAAATTATTTTCTTTTCTTTAAGTTTTTCATTTGTTCTATAGATCTAAGACACAAAATGCGAGCATTTCTAACACTTTGAAGTTTAAAAACTGGATTTAATTACAAAATATATAATTTGATACCCAAAGAACTGGTCCCGTTTCACCCTAACCGAGTGTTGCCAGCCTTTTAAACTGGACGATAATTTGAAGTGACTCCAAGGCTTTTCTGGAATAATGAATAATTTCAGTGTTTTTCGCGCTCCGATAGACACTTAATTAAGTCCGCCCCTTGGATTCTGCTCGTAATGTTGTCACGTTTGTAGGTCGTCGGAATCTGCGTATAATTATATACCTTGACTAATAAAAAACTGTGCAAGCTGAATACGGGTGGCGGAACGGGATAGATCAGAGCTAAACAGCTGCCGAGACGACTTTCTCCATTCGGGATGGCAGAGGCACAACTGTGCCCATGTTTAACCATGTTTAATAAATACTCCATTTGAGGTGATAGGGGGCTAGCCCATTACCACAGATAAAGAGTAATGAAGGTTTCCTCACGATGTTTTCTATTACCGTCAGAATATCAGTATTCAAGATAAAATTATCTCATTTGTACATGGTCAGCACGGGGGATTCAAACCAGCATCTTCTGAGTGAAAAGAAGACCCACCGTGTTAAACCCACTAGACCCTGGAAGTCCTTCATTCTAAATATATTAAATTAGTACAACGCAACCTAGGATGTGAAACCCAGATGTCGCATTTGCCTAAAATGGCAGCATTGGTTACTGGAGTGAATTACTTCAGACGGAATAGAATATTGAGCATTTACATATAATTTCACTCACGCCTACCTAATTTCATACAGCTTCACATAACTGCGTAGATGGGTAGGCCTAGTTTTAGGCATAGTCAACCATCATCTACATAGATATTTCAAAGTCAGGGCGTCCCTAACAACCCTTTCAATAGGCATGGGTCCAGCTGGTCAAAATACTTGGGGCGTGGACTGACGATGACGCGCCCGCTCCGTCACCGCTCCACGCCCGCTCCGACGCCGCCAAGCCTCGCTCTCACCGCCTTGCAGCGACTTGTGTCTTAATGCTCATTAATAAGTCTCTTAATACATCGGATGGAGTGGGCGCGGCGCGGCGTCGGAGCGGGGAGTTAGGACGTTTAAACCATCATTCCTTTTTATGCCTGTTTTTTATACTTTCATACATTTTTTCCTGGAATGCCAACTTTTTTGCATTTTCTAGGATTGAGTTCTTGTAGGCCAAATTTACATAGCAATATTAACAAAGGAGCGGGCGCGACGCGGCGCGGGCGCGGGGCGGGTGCGATGAAAACCATCCTATGTAATAAGATACTTATTAATGAGCAATAAGACACAAATCGGTGCTAGGCGGTGAGAGCACGGCTTAGCGGGTTCGGGGCGGACGCGGAGCGGCGACGGAGCGGCGACGACGACGGTGCGGGCGCTTATCGTCTGTCCACGCCGTTACTTTTTAGAAACTGTCAAGGCCTATACTAAACTTGTGTACTGTCCTTGAATAGAGTACAGTGTACGTGCAAGCTCTAAATACTACATGGTCAGCAACTGCTTCGAACCCGCATCACCTGTTTAAAAAGCGAGTGTGATATCACTAGACCATGGAGCTAGAGTCAAAACACAAATACAAAAGTCTTTATTTGCTAGTTGCAGATAATATACAAAGTTCACGTACAATACAGTATACCACAAGTTCTTAGATTGAGGTAGATTACTTGTGGTCTCCACACTAGGTCTAACCTGTACCGTACAGAGATTGCTGTCAGTTATTTATTAGCTATCGGGTAGAATTGTGAGTAGGTGTGGGTCGCTGTCTATGCCCGGAGAGGACAATGACATTTGAGTGGGCAGTTCAAATATTCCACATAACATTATCAGACCAAGGGTATGGTATTCTATACTCTACGCGAGGTATAATGTGAGTATAACATTAAAGTTACCCATTCAGTCAATAGTCATTAGCCTGCTTTTATTTGTCTGTCTGGTAATATTTTGACAAAGGTTAAATGGTACGTACGGAGGTAATTTAAAATCAAGTTCAAATACCTCTATAATTTTATAGTTATAAGGGGTATTTAAACTTAGTTTACGAGAAACGTGAGCTTCATTAAACCATGATTTATGTGTATGACCAAGTACCATTAAATTTTATTCAAGGAAACAATACCATAAGTTATTTTTTTTGAAAAATAGTGCTGACCGCGCAGATTTAGTGACTATGACTAGGTCGGTAAAATTTTTGTTCACATAAACTCCTGAATATTATACAACAGGTGTAATAGTATTTTTCACACGAATATAACCTTTAAGGCCGGTAATATTTTATTTACAAGCGGTATTGAGTCGTCAATCATTTACGAGAACTTGTGAAATGCTGTATATCCCGACCAAGCTAAGTTTACACATCGCTGGAATGTAATGTAACGGACGCGAGGTGCAAACGTAGCTTGGTCGGGTAATACCTACCTAATAAGCGTAGGCGGCGTAGCATGTCTACGGCGTAGCAGGTGCTTTGCGTAGCTGATATTCGTAGCTCAGTAATCGGGTGACATTTTATAGCCGATTTGCTCCAGAACTTTTTCTTTGAATGAGAATTTGAACACAGTTAAACACAGCATACACATGGCTATGTTCAGTGATGTAGGTACAGTTTTTCTATGAAGACATTTGCAGACTACTGAGTGTTTTCTTTAATGACATTTTTGGCTTGTCAATCAAAATACGCAGTGGTGCCCTAATATGTCACACATGTTGCCATTATTTAATGTCACGCACGACTTTATAGGTTTATAGACAAACTGTAAGTAAAGGTTCTATTACATGGTCTTTTTTCGAGCAATAATTGTCTCTGCATTTCTATTTGTTCCGTGTGGCGGTAACTCTAGCTACAATGGCTGTTATTGCCATTGCCATAAGTTGCATAATAGTTGACACGACTCTATAACCTAGCATAAACGTTGTGGGGTATACCTGTACAACGTTTATGTTAGGTAAACGGCGAAATATTTTAATAACTTCTTTATTTCACACATCAACTTATTTACTTAAATACCACTTATCCCTTTCAGACTAGAGATTGTCATTCTCCTGGCCGAAAAGGAAACAAAAATGACATTAAAATTCGGGGAAATTAAGTTCTCATCCCCTTGCAATCGTAAAGGGAGTATAGTATAGAGATGGCACATCGTCAGAAAAAAAAGAAAAGAAAGAGATGACATAATACGAATCATTTTTGTGTAAGCGAGAAACAATAACGATCACCTGTCCCTTACCCGCGTATGCGTTTTTGTTGTTGGCCACAGAATTGTCAAGTGCTTGTTTGCTCTTGTTTTGACAGATGAGTGGCAGAAAATCTCTGATTTTGAACCTTATGCTTATTGAGAACCAACTCTATTTCCATCTCAAAGGTGTACGCATGCACTCCGTCTATTCCTTTCTCTGTCTACGCTTGCAATAGACATTAATTGACGTCTTGGTAGTCACTGTCAAAGTCATACTATAGATATGGTGCTTCTGGGAGTCGTTGAGTTAACATCCCTTGATATCTAACATTACTTAATAATTCTAATGCGTTACGCAGATATATCTAACTAAACTTTTTATATAATACCTTCCCGTGAGTCCGTGAACATAATAATATGTCCGTGACTTTGACACTGGGTACCAAGACGTCAAATAATGTCTTTTTCAAGGAAATGAAAACTGAATTTCCCTCAGGAATTTCCCCTAATTTTAATGTGAAATATTTTTCTTTTTCGGAAGGAGAAGACAGGGGAAGAACGAGAAGAACGGAAAGGGTATTATCAATCACAAAATAATTGAGACAACAAAAAGTACTACTATGAGAGAATTACAAAAAAACATCCGGCATTGTAACCAAATAAACCAACTGGATATAAGTTAACACGGATTAAAATGCCACACGAACCGGAAATTCCGCCGTGTACTAATTTCCGCGAGTTAAATTATTCACAAAAATCCGCGCACGCTCCAACATCGCCTACCAAATTAGTTATTACTACAGTAACTGGGCTATGCTAGCCAAATGGGTTATTAAATTAAGTACTGGCTATAACTGTGTATCTAACACGCTGGGTAGCGTAAGGACAAAAGAGTCCTTGGAACAATATTGACATTAAAATTATAAAAATAAAAAAATGACATTAAAATAATTTGGCAGTGGGTACCAAGACGTCAATGAATGTCTAATTTTTGACGTTGGTACCCACTGTCAAACTAATTTTAAGGTATTTTTTTTTTTACATAAAAAATAAAAAAAATGGCTCGAGTCAACCGCAAAATGATAAACTATAAAAGTTAAAAATATTAAACATAGTGACTCTGGGAGTTGAAGATCTTGCGAGCGAAAAATGGGATGCGTTTATTTTATTTTATTTTTCATCCCCTCACATCCCCGATCCCGATCAGCCATCCCTTCACATACAGCTCTTAAGGCGAGGTACGAATAATTACAAACCAAGGTCAACGAAGATTGCGGAAGTGAGAAGCAAATATAACTCGGGAACAGGAATAAGTGGGATGGCAATTGTGCGCTCGCGCCTAATCTGAATCAACGTAAGCGCCAAAACGGAAAAAAAAACATAAAAAATAAGCTATTCCAGGGAATTACATTTCATTCATGAAATCGCTAGTAACAACGATTACCCAACGATTTCTATTTCAATTAATAGAAAAATCATATTTACTACTACTGCGGTCCTATAATAGGAAAAAATATTGAAAAAAGGGGTTGATTTTGGATTTATTTTCGATCGAGAAAATTTTATCCAAACACGTTTTCCTTCTTGAAAACCCTAGATTATATAGTCAAATTACATATACTAGAAATTGATTACGATTAGTCGAGTATTTCCTGAAATACACATGATAAAAGCACCCCTAATTTATTCGTGAGGCCCCTTAAAGTTTGTTGGATAAAAATGTGGAAGTATCATTTTAATGAATCCAACTGCATTTTTTATCAAAGCACCTATAAACTTCTAGACGCAGTTCTAGGATTTCCTAGACAGCCATCAAAATCTATTGCTTGCCTACATTACGTGTAGGTAGATGTATGTCCAGCTTTTAAAGGCTAGAAAATATCCATAGTTTGTGGGCCGCACAACCTCAGATCAATGAAACTCTAAACAATAAAATAAGTTCCGACGCCATCTGCCAGGTTTTGACCGTAGGTACCATTAGGACAGGCCCATACTAAATATATTAGTAATTCTGTGCCTGAATATCTTCTAGTCTTCTAACAACTTTATAATAACCTAACAAGAAAATACATTATCAACTCCGAACCTGCCATCCTGCCATCAAATATTACTCAAAAGGAACCATATGAAATATTACTCGTACGGTACCCTATCAAATATTACTTATGCGGAACCCACAGTGAGGTGACCCGGTAACCCGTCGTCGGGCCGATCTCCATTCAATAATTCACGACACGTGGGTGGGGGTAGTGCAGACGCCGCTGGGCTTTTCGTCTTATAAAACTATATGGTCTATCCATTCTAACTTGTCCAAAAGTTACAAGTTAAATCAATCAAAAACTCCTTCAAATTAAAATTAAATTCTATCAAATCTGGGTAGTTTATTCACTTATTCCCTTTACTAAAAGTATCAGTTTTTGGTTCGTAAGTTTTTAAAACTAGACAAGTAATAATGGACGCATTTTTCCTGATAAATGGAGTCTGTTGATTTTTTAAGTGACTAAAGAGAGTAGAGACTGAAGTCTCCCAGAACTACTAGTTTTATAAATCCCGTCATTAGATATAAGCTCGCCATTGTACATGTTTTTTTTTCATTAGCTATACAATGTCATGAGTAAATTATTATTATTAATAAACTAATTACGAAATAACGAAATTTCAGCCTGCGACTGCACTATACCACAGAACCGAAAAACAATCTCACGGGTTACATGCTCTAGTGGAGATAATCAAACTGAAATGATTTCCTCCTCTGTTATTTATCATTGTGGTCGCTGGGTTCAGGTACTGCTTTGCATGCTAAATTACAAACTATAGTTAAACCAAGTAGACGGTACAAGACGGTGTATTTAAAAGTCCCGGCTCGGGAGGAATAAAAAAAGAACAGTGCGTCGATTCTATAAAATTCACTCACACTCTCACTTCGCATTTGATTGCTTCTTTGAATCGTGTTCGAGTACAAAGTGAGCGTCGAAGTAACCCTTACCGAATGCCACTTCTTAGGTATTCTCATCCTATTATAATAATAATAAATAATTATCTGTCAAAATCTCACGTTCAATTTAGATTTATTATTTTAATAACGAAGTAAAATTACAGTTCCGATGTTACCGCTTTTTGGTAGAAAATAAATAGTGATGGGGTCAAGAATGATGGAGTTCATCCTAATGTCTCAATATAGATTGATATTGATAGAAATTATAAGAGAGCTAGTAGTGCTCGTGCATATAGCTTATTCAAACTGAAATGACGCGCCCCCTCCTTTATTTGCGAATAAAAAATAAGCAAATACAATAGAATAACTCACAAAAAGTGGGCACAATTTGCTTCTGCCACCTCAAATGGGAAAAAGCGTAATGCTTTCAATGTCATATTAAATTGTGACAAATATGTATTACACATCCTGATTGTACAGAATTACTCTATTCATTTTCAATTTTTCATTCTACTTAGAATGAATGAGAACATCACTATCAAACTGAGCATGGCAACATTATTTCAAGAAGTGACGTTTGATATCAGTTTACTTCGTCTTTATAGTAATTAGGGTATAGTTCAACTCGCTGCCACGCTCGCAAGTGCAGCGCTATAAACTGAGGTTTTAGAATGCCAATCAAGGAACTCACGGCGGATTCAGAATGTGGTGTTGCTGTGGTATATGTGGTGTTGCTGTGGTATATGTGGTGTTGCTGTGGTATATGTGGGTCAACCCATACTGGAAAGGTACAATTGATTTTTGCCAAGTCATAGGTTTACGGTAGGTACAACCGTCGTCGTCACTCAACCGAAAGGTGTGACGAGGTAAATGTAACATAGACCTCCGATAAACGAGCGTTGGTCACGCCATCGCCAGTTAGGCCCGTGTTCACCAACATAGCTTTCATTTCATTTCATTTATACTTTATTGCAAGAAAACATAAAAAAACACGTAACATTTACTGAAAGAAGAAAAGGCGAAAAAAAGGCGAGCTTGTCTCTAAAAAGAGATTTCTTCCAGCAAACCTAGGCATGACAGGAAAAAAACCTCCCGGTATTTTGTACTAGCGTGGTGCTTTGAAGAACCCCCTCCCGCCCCTGTGCTACTCATTCTTTACACCACGTTTATTAATATCGTAATTCTTGAATATTGGCTTAATGATGGAGTAAAGTTACTACTGCTTTAGGCTGTGTACCTTTCAAGACCCGTCCATATAAATATAGGCCAAAATGCATCGCCAAAATGAAACTTACGCCATGGAATTAGAGTTACAATGAAAAACATTGAGCATTCTGGAATGCTCGCGGGAACTGACGGGCGACGACGGTAAGACATGATTTTTTCTTCCTTCCCAGCTGGTATTCGAACCTGGGACCTCTCTCTTGGGACACAGAGCCTCAAACGCAAAACGACGGCCGTCAACATTGATGAAAACAAGCCTAAAACCCTAGTTTCTGGCTACTACATTAGTACAGTTATCGGCCTTACTCACAACAATATAAGGTAACAAATGCCAATAAGTGCAGACTTCTGACTCAGAAAAACGGAAACTCAGGAAATGTTCTAGTAATTCAGAAAATGAAATGAGGTTTTTCGCCGGTCATCTGAGAAAATACAATACTTTTTACACATTTCTCTTTTGTCCGTTGGTTTTATTTTCCAGATTATGTATTCAACTTGATTGTATGACCATAAGTATTTATCTTGCTGTATAATTGTAGAGGCCTAGATAAAAAATATAAGTTGTTTGCGATTATCCATCGCGACCCAATGTTACAAACCTGGTCATAAACACCTCGGACGAGGTAGGGCCCTGCGAGCCATAAATACAGGTTATTATATATTTCCTAGTTATGGCAGCAGACACCTCTATTTTTAAGCCTGTATGTACCATTTTTTTCATGAATAAATACTATTTTGATTTGATTGATCCGCTGCATGGCAGGCTAATATTTGTCAAGGCGCCTCATGAATAAATTAGGGGTGCTTTTTTCATATTCTGATATATTATATTCATTTTCATATTCCTTATTGCACAGAAACTTAAAAAATACTTTTACAAGAAATATTATACGCATTATTATTATTATTATATTATTTTTGTCATGTGTATTTCAGGAAATACTCGGCAAACCGTAGTCAATTTCTGGTAAGTATTTTGACGATATAATCTAGGGTTTTCATGATGGATAAACGTGTTTGGATAAAATTTCCTCGATAGACCCCTTTTTTCCAATATTTTTCCTATTGTACCGCAGTACTTAGTAGTAAATAATATGATCTTTCTATTAATTTTAATATGTGGGAAATTGTTGTTACTAGCAATTTGAAGATTGAAATGCAATTCCCTGAAATAGCTTATTTTTTATGTTTTTTTTTTCCGTTTTGGAGCTTACGTTGCTTCAGATTAGGTGCGAGCGCACAATTGCCATCCCACTTGTTCCTATTCCCGAGTTATATTCGCTTCTCACTCTCATCTTCATTGACCTTGGTTTGTAATTATTCATATCTCGCCCTACTAAATGTTAATGATCTTCACAAAATTATATCGTATGCCTTTAACCAATAAATACACTATTCTCTGTAACATGAGGCTAGCCCATCTAGCTAGTGAATTAAGGTTTCCTCATGATGTTTTCCATTACCGTTAGAACAATATCAACCGTCCTTGTCGTGAAATTTCATGAATACTCTCTGAAGTCCAAACAAGAATTCGAATCAATTGTGAAACTCTGACTTGTAAATTAGTCCGTGGAAGTTTCTCATTAGAATTCTTTTTCGGTGTCTGTTGTAAATTGGGTCTGATGAGCTTACAGTGAGGGATTTTGTGGTAGCGAAAAAAATAAAGCTTACAAAAAGCTCGCTAGGTGGCGTTAGATTTATCTTATCTCTGATTGTGATGTTATGTACGAGTATGTCAACGTGTAAAGTGGTGTAGAGCAAGAACATTATCAATATTTCTTTTTAGATGATAATTAATAAAACATAGTTACACACACATATTAATAACATACACTCATGAATACACACACTTGTTTGGAAGCCCCGATAGAATATTACATGTGTGAATATTAAGCGACTATTACTTAAATACACCGATGATAGAAATGTTTACTACTTTTGTTTTTATGTTGGTCAGTAAAAAATACGTTGAAATAATAAGTTGAAAAACATTCTATTTACAATAAGTTTGTATTGATAGTCATGCATGATGATGATTTCAAAACATATCGTTCGCGTTTAAAGGAAAGTGAAGTTTCCATAACATATACAGCTTTCCAACACATACTTTCCAACTTAGACTGCTTTCCAACATATACAGCTTTCCAACATATACAGCTTTCCAGCATATACAGCTTTGCAACATATACAGCTTTCCAACATATACAGCTTTCCAACATATACAGCTTTGCAACATATACAGCTTTTCAACAAATACAGCTTTCCAACATATACAGCTTTGCAACATATACAGCTTTGCAACATATACCGCTTTGCAACATATACAGCTTTCCAACATATACAGCTTTCCAACGATTTAACGGCGCGCGGTGACAGGTGGGACAAGCTCTTGACGACCAATGAGGAATAAAAGGTCTATGTTGGTTGATGACAGGTTCGTTGCATTTATATAAGTAGTCATGGAGAGCTGGCGCCCCCCCCCCCCCCCTGTACACGTCACTCATCAGCCAAAAGATCGATTTAAGACTGTACCCGGATTGGTAAAGAGTTTCCTTTAGGAATCAAGCTTCAAAGATGTTCATTTGACAAACCATCATCTTAGCTTATTAATATTTACTTTGCATCGCGTGACTGTGAGCAACGTATAATATTTCACGGTAAAATTACTTAAGTACAATACATAATATTTTGCGGTTTTCGGTAAATTACATGGTCAATATTTACATTTAATTATACACACACTTGTGTGTTGTTGTGTTACGAAATAAAGGTGTAATTTTATATTTAGAGGGTGTCTAATATGTAGTATAAACATAAAAGTTACATACAGGCACATACATTGCTTCTGGCCCCATACTAGGATACCCTGTGTCGTGGGAACCAGAAAAAGCGACATCACAAACATGTTAACATCCAATTCTTTTTAATTATACTTTTCCACATTTTCTCTTCAGTGTAATGAAGAGAAAATTTCCATCACGCCTGGTCTGCTGAAAGAAACCTGGATTTTAAGACGTAAGCTCGTCTTTGGGCATTTGTTTTTCTCAACTGTATTATCGACATAAATATTTGTAAAACACTACATCATCCATGATATCTCCATATGCAATTACTTAATTCATGGCGAGAACAATTTCTTGATATATAATTGAAACAAAAAGTAAACTTTAGAAAAAACCGACTTCCACAAACCCTATTTGATTAGATTGAGTTTAATACTAACTATAACCCCTTATCCCCCCCCCCCCCTTGGGGAATTAATTTTGTCACATCCTATATCAGTGCTACCCCACGCGACTAAGGAACCCCTGTACAAAGTTTCATGGCTCTAGGTCCATCGGTTTAGGCTATGCGTTGCCTGCCCGTCAGCCACGCATTGTATTTGTACCTAGTATTGAGCAGATCTGGTGGCCATATGTGGTCTTCATCAGCAGTTCCGCATCACAATATTATGCTATGTGCATTTGCACGAGTTATTATGAAAAACACAAAAATCACTATAGGTCTGCCTATAATATTTGAAGAGTTCTCTCGATTTCTCCAGGATCCCATCATCAGATCCTGACCTGGTGTCAATGGGACCACCCTTGAGGTATTACCTATACGCCGAAAAAAGATTTGTTCTTATCGGTTCATATTTGGCGGAGTTATCGCGTAACAAACATAGAAAAAAAATAAAAAAATATACGGGTCGAATTGAGAACCTCCTCCTTTTTTTGAAGTCGGTTGATAATTGAAACAAAAAGTAAACTTTAGAAAAAACCGACTTCCACAAACCCTATTTGATTAGATTGAGTTTAATACTAACTGTAACCCCTTATCCCCCCCTCCCTTGGGGAATTAATTTTGTCAAATGCTATATCAGTGCTACCCCACGCGACTAAGGAACCCCTGTACAAAGTTTCATGGCTCTAGGTCCACCGGTTTAGGCTATGCGTTGCCTGCCCGTCAGCCACGCATTGTATTTGTACCTAGTATTGAGCAGATCTGGTGGCCATATGTGGTCTTCATCAGCAGTTCCGCATCTCAATATTATGCTTACCATGTGCATTTGCACGAGTTATCATGAAAAACACAAAAATCACTATAGGTCTGCCTATAATATTTGAAGAGTTCTCTCGATTTCTCCAGGATCCCATCATCAGATCCTGACCTGGTGTCAATGGGACCACCCTTGAGGTATTACCTATACGCCGAAAAAAGATTTGTTCAAATCGGTTCATAATTGGCGGAGCAATCGCGTAACAAACATAGAAAAAAAAAAAAAAAAAAAACATACGGGTCGAATTGAGAACCTCCTCCTTTTTTTGAAGTCGGTTGAAAACAGTCAAGTTTGTAAGTTGTTGTGAAGCTCAGAATCAATGTTAAGTTACGACTTAGTTTCCAAGTTTTGCTCAAGTCGGATAAGTATCCTAGAACTATTTACATTGTGGTATATTGTAGGTTACTAAACTTATGATAAAGCAATTCGAACTGAATAGGTAGTATGTAACATTGTATTGATACAAAATAATTGTTTACATGTTTATTTTAGAAATACACAGGCAATTTCCAACGAGAAATTAATTACAAGCACAATATGTACAATGGGAGAGTTAATATTAGCATTCATATGCTCACGCCTTTCTTCCGAAATAGGGGTAGGCAGAGATTTATAACCTTTTTACATCCCTGGCACACATCTCTCACTTCCCCAACATTATTTATTAGTATCATCGTCGGTTAAACTTCTAGATCCACGCAATCAAACCTACGACCTACCTTCCGCAATGTATGTGCCTGTATGTAAATGTTTCTGTTTTCTGTTTATTACAAGCACACAACCTACACACGCGACAAACCTGACATAAGTACATAAGGCACTCATGCTGTTTTTTTTTTGGTTTTTTTTCTTTCTTTTTCTTCTTTTTGATTGGATAGGTTGTTTACATAATGAAATCCCCAAAAAGTGATCTTTAAATGAGGCCATTAAAGATCACTTTTTAAGATTACATGTAAAAGCACGGCTGTGGATTTTTGTTGATGTATTAAAAGAAAATAAATAAATAATGAAAAATTGTTGAATTACTATAGTAATCGCAATTGAATCAAAAGCTACAGAGTACTTCCCGTTGAAGAATCGTGAAATAAAGCATGAAGCAAGGTCTTTTAAACCAAATAAATGTAAAAATCCTGACACCGTAAAAATTAACTAGACAAAAAAAATGGCACCTGTTTTTTTATGAAGTGTGAAACGTTTTCTATCGTCGAGTTAAAACCTTAGAGGTAGACAATAGTAAGTCCACTTTTAAAGGTAGATAATAGTAAGTCCACTAGAGAGGTAGACTCTAAGGTACAGAAATCAAATTTTCAAAAAGTTGACCTCAGGCTACACTATGTAAATGTCTCTGTTAAACAATAAACATTTTTGAATTTTGAATTTGAATTTTTGAATTTTGACTTACTATTGTCTACCTCCAAGGAGTTATAACAAAAAAAACAAGCGAGTCTAGAATATCGAAACTAATCCTATAAAAGCACTTGAAAACTATCGTAAGGTAAACGCGACCATTGATCCGCACCGACCGACCCAATGCAATATCGCTCCTAAACCAACAACACTGCGAAATGAGCACGAACTAGAATAAATATTGAACCTGTCCTGTTGCCATCACAGAGCAGCGGAGAACAGACGACTCACTGAGGGCCGCCACACACAGTCAGAATTCCGATTCAGAACTCCATTCCAGAATTCCGGAAACAGGATTACTAGTGGCTCTGTGAGCTGAGACCTCGCGAGCGACACCGGGAATTGGAGATTTTTTTTCATTACTTTCCATCCCCTCATCGCTCACATCGTTTTTGAAGTTTATCAGGTGAACAGATGTAATTATTATAAAACAAATAACCCGACTACATTTTCTTTCAATAACACAAACAAACTCATGAATGCTGGTTGGTATGAGTATGAAAGTATGAGTATGTCTATGTCACTCTGATGGTCTCCATGAATCCAACGACACCTCATTCGTAAAAATCCGTCGAGCCGTTTGGGCTGTAGTGGTTTCACATTTTCAAACCTCATATCTCCGCCATTTTGAAAAAAACTGAATCGACAATGAAACTATTAAATTGTCCAACCTCACAAAATTTCATGAAAACCGGTTGAGGAATTCGACCTGTAGAGGAGAACAGCCGGATAGACAGATGGACAGATGGACAGATAGACGAACATTCGAAAGCATTTTTGCCCGATCCTGAAACGGAGACGCTTCGCTCGCTCGGTCAAAAATCCGTACAAATCGGAGAAAACTTCTGTACCTATGCATGGTCCATGAATTTGTATGGATTTACTGCGTTTGGGATAATTCCATTTCCTAAGGGTCTGTCAAGTCAAGTCCAGGTCTTTATACTTCTGTAAAATATGTAGATATCATACATTAGACATTCGCCTCGTCATCTCTACTGACTGACCACTTTGAGATCGATGTTTCAAGCAGTCTCGATTAATAAATTTTATGTAACAGATTCATGTATATGTTCTTATAAAGGAGATCGAACATTTTTGTATGGAGATTGTACCAGGGGCCGGATTCTGGAAGCGAACGCATGTCAATAGCTACAGTGAGAGCACGAAATACCGCTTTCTCTGTAACTGGCGGCGGCGGCGCGGCTCGTTTCGTCGTCGGCGCGGTCGACAAGCCAAAACCGAAATTTTAGCCCTCGCTATACGCCACTATACGCCACTGTCGTGCGATTCACGTACAGAGTCGCTGCCCAGGAGCCATCCACCATTTTGTCCAAACATAAAATGTAGAGTGCGTCTAGGATTAGAATGCAACTAAAGGGTGGCGTGACGGTGGCGTGCGAGTCGTTCTATGGTATTGCCAGTTGTTTTACTGGCAATATCATAAAACGACAAAATGGCTACCCATCAAATTAGTTCGACTTCTCACCGCGCGTATTCTAAACGAAGACGCACTCTAGATGGGCATTGCCTGCGATTCAGAAGGCTAACCACTATATACTAACTAAACTAATTAAAATGTTGTGTTTGAAAATGGAATCTGTGGGCACCGCGCAAGAGCTGTCGGATTTGAAGGTTGTCAGTTTAGTGCCTTTAGTTCCTCTAGTTTAGTGGTTTTGACACCTCAAGAATAGCCCACAATATCTCGTAAGGCATTCCGTTTCCGATTTATGAGCTGTTAAAGATGTACAAGCAAGCGGCGCCACAGGTTTTTTTTTTCGTTTTTTCTTGTGTTCTCTTGACTTAGTTTGAATCGAAGTTAACTATTCTAAGGTCCATTTAGCAGCTGTCAAAATGTATCTTTCCTGTCCTGCCTAGGTTTGCTGGTAGAAATCTCTCTTAAGAGATAAGCTCGCCTTTGCGCACTTTATGTTATTTAACTTTTATTATTAAGTTACTGTGCAATAAAGAATATGATTATGAATGTATGAAATATGTCACACCTAATTGCGATTAGCGCGCTTATCAAAATTAGTGTTTTTGGTGCAAGTGACACAAAGTCTATTGCTAGTGAACAATCTGTAAACCAAATCAATCTGTATCCCTTACACCACAAAGTGTATCGATTATTATTTATTGGGTTAGTTATTAAATAGTGTGGCCGACATTATGTGCCGTCGATATCATCACGCTATCCCCAGGGGAGCTGGGCAGGCGAACAGGCCAATGACGTATACTGTGCCACTTCTGATGCGACCTGTTTCTTTGTGAAACTTCAGATTCTTTGTCCTACAGCTCACAAATGTAACTGTTCTTCCTTTTAGGAATGACCTTTCAACACTGAGTTAAATACAGTCTATTCGTGATAAGAATGCAGTGAGTTTTAAGTTTAAATCTGTTAACACACACTCACAGGACAGGACAGAACGGTCGCGTTCGAAAGTTTGCCTTCAACTGGTCACTGTGAACTTCGCTTGATAATTGAAAACCATTTGATTGGTTACGGGGCGTGGCTAGGCCGCCGGACAGTGATGACTCCACTGCATTCTTATCACGAATAGACTGTAGTCAGGTAACTTTAGCGTCCCTAGAGCGATTGATTAGACCATCAATTATTTATGTATGCAACTCCGTCGCCCTTAAGACGTCCTTACGACACCTAAGACAATAAAGGCAACACCCGTAATGAGATCGTCTAAACTTTATGCCCTTTTTCCTGTCGATGGCCCCAAACTTGGCAAGGGCTTTGCAAAAACAACCCTATTGCGTGACTTGAATATGAAATAGTAATAGATCTTTTATGTAGCAACGTTGGATAACCGAAGGGATAAAAGGGTTTTATTTTAAAATTGTATGGAGACAAATACTTATTGTCGCGTCTTTCCATACCGTATCCATACAACATTTTGTGTGACATGGGGCTAGCTAGGGCATGCTTACGTTTAATAACCGGCCAAATGCGAGTCGGACTCGCGCACGAAGGGTTCCTTACCATTATCTATAAAAAACCGCAAAAAATCACGTTAGTTGTACGGGAGCCCCCCTTAATATTAAATTTATTTTGTTTTTTGTAGTATTTTTTGTTATAGCGGCAACAGAAATACATCATCTGTGAAAATTTCAACTGTCTAGCTACCACGGTTCATGAGATACATCTGGTGACAGGCAGACAGACAGACAGACAGACGGACAGCTAAGTCTCAGTAAGAGGGTCCCGTTTGGCACCCTTCGGGTACGGAACCCTAAAGACCTTGATTTTTTGCGGCCAGCCGAAAGTGATTGACCAATCGATAGAGTAAATTATTATAAACAAAAGTACTTACAGTGATCCTCTGAAAATAAGTCCGAAGCAGAGACTATATATCCAATTGACTGCGCCTGCGGGAGAATGCGGCTCGCCAAACGTTTGTTGTATTCAACAAACGTTCGCACACGCAACCTATGTACGATGACGGGCCGTCAGACAGTCTCGCAGCGGCTGACCAATCACAGCTCTCTTACCTCGTCCCCCGCCGCCCGTAAATTGGTGAGTTGTGTTTCAAAGGAAAATGACGTTTGTTGTATTCAACAAACGTGCGCATACGCAACCTATGTACGATGACGGGCCGTCAGACAGTCTCGCAGCGGCTGACCAATCACAGCTCTCTTACCTCGTCCCCCGCCGCCCGTAAATTGGTGAGTTGTGTTTCAAAGGAAAATGTATCTATGCGCTCTCCACTTGATAGGTGCTCCCTGTCCCATGAGTGCCCAAGACACATAGATCTTGACAATTTCCGATTAGATGTCCCCTTCGAAGTGCTCCCTGGTTCGAAGTAATTGGACGACTTTCATAAAACCAAGAATATGTCCATAGCGTCACGCCTCATCCAATATGGAGTGGCAGAGGAACAGTTAGCCAGCAATACAATCCAGCATGACAGGGTGCAAGTCTATCCGTTCCCTTACCTCATAAAGGCGAGTACGCTCTGCGTAGGTGACGATGACATTAATAGCGGGAATATTGTAATACTGCGGGTAAAGCTAATCCTTTGGGAAATATACCCGCCCCGCCTTAACAGATATAGTGCAGACGTAGGAATCTGTCTATAATGTTAATTTATTATTATTATTATCATTACGAGCCCACCACGTCCCACTGCTGGCACAGATTACTAAATAGTTACTGCGTAACAGATACTTCACTCAGTAGGAAATTTCCAATACCTACTGCTATAACAGCCTACTCCGTCGCGTCAGCAACCGCTGCATGCTAAAATGTGCCTAAATGCTCAAGCGTACAGTTGTGATCGCCTCGCACCGCGCGATCTCACAGTAATCGCAGGGCTGCTTCGCATCGCAGATACTCGTACGATACGAACACAGTTCAAAACGTGCGTGCGCTTGGCTTGCGACAACCATACTGACTTGGGCAGCCGGGCCATAGCCGGGCTGCCCGAGACCTCGGGCGGGCGGTAGGTAATTATAGCGCGCGAGTACATTCAGTGACGGAGGCCTGCTGCTGGGCAAAGGCCTCTCTCCCCCTCCTCCACTCTATCCGATCCTGAGCGGTCTCCCTCCAGTCCTTGTCCCATAGACCCAACTCATCACTCCATCTCTTCCTGGGTCGGCCAAGCTTTGTCTTTGCATTTTCTGGGAGCCAGTCTGTGGCTCTCTTAACCCAGCTATTCGGCAGCAGTCGAGCATTTATTTAATAATTATGTCAATTTTCAATTTCAGTTTACACATCATACAATTATGCACAATGAACAATATTTATACGCCTTATGAGGCTGATTTTTGCGACACGTAGCATTAAGCTACCATAAAACCTACATTGTAACCAAAAATCAAACAAATAAACTCATTTCATCTCATTTCATCTCATGACATTTCAATAAAAAAAAACCACTCAAAGCTTCCTCATAAAACATAAATATGCTGTCTTCAGTACAAATCCAGGTGCTGACTATGTACCAATGAGATGAGTAATTTATCTTAAGTAACATCGGTGATGGAAAAAAATGTGAGGAAACCTATAGCTATAACGATGAGCTATTTTCTTATCGCGCAAAATTTATTATAGACACGGGACAAAGACGTGATGCTAGATGTAATTTTTAATAATTTTATGGCTGTTATGGACAGAATGACTACCAAAGAAGGCTGGCCAGGGCTGTGATGATCCTGGCAGCCTCCGGCTGACTCTAGGGGCTATTCGGGTGGTGTCAAAACCACTAAACTAGAGGAACACTAAACTAAAGGCACTAAACGGACAACCTTTAAATCCGACAGCTCTTGCGGGGTGGCCACAGTTTCCATTTTCAAAGACACCATTTTAATTAGTTTAGTTAGTATAGTTCGTGTCGCCTCCCAAATCGCAGGCTCTGACTAACACTGACTTTGACATAGAACTTTGACAGATTTGAACTTGACATCACAGAATTTTGAATCCGACGTTTATCTGACGAAGATAAGAGACGACTATTTGTATCATAAAACATTTAAATAACTACTTTTCCAAATCTGTATCCTACTTACAATTTTAACTGTATTTTTTAACCGACTTCCGACTTCCGACTTTTTTATGTCTAAACCCCGATAGCGCCTAAACGGATGGACCGATTTGGAAAATTATTTTTTTGTTTGAAAGGGTTTACCTTCCCATTGGTCCCATTGACACCAGGCCAGAATCTGATGATGGGATCCTGGAGAAATCGAGGGAACTCTTCAAATATTATAGGCAGACCTATAGTGATTTTTGTGTTTTTCATAATAACTCGTGCAAATGCACATGGTAAGCATAGTATTGTGATGCGGAACTGCTGATGAAGACCACATATGGCCACCAGATCTGCTCAATACTAGGTACAAATACAATGCGTGGCTGACGGGCAGGCAACGCATAGCCTAAACCGGTGGACCTAGAGCCATGAAACTTTGTACAGAGGTTCCTTAGTAGCGTGGGGTAGCACTGATATGGGATTTGACAAAATTAATTCCCCAAGGGGGGGGGGGATAAGGGGTTACAGTTTGTATTAAACTCAATCTAATCAAATAGGGTTTGTGGAAGTCGGTTTTTTCTAAAGTTTACTTTTTGTTTCAATTATTACTAGACTTTTATTTTATATAGGTACCTAATTATCATGAATGAGTTTTCGATTGATCCTTTTCTAAAGGGACAAGTTAGTATTAGAATATAACCATACATCCATTAATCACTTTATTCATACCAGCACTTCGATAACTTATTTGACGTACCTACCCGAACTGTTCTGGCTGTCACCTCGTATTGTATTAGAATTATGTCGACGACGGACATTACAACGGTGTTTTTAACTATGTTATCACGTAAGTGACCTGTGTCTTGAGTGATAATAAACGTCATTAAACCTTAAACCTTATCTTCTCAAAGGTATTGACAAAGCGTGTATTTACACTGGCATTTTGCGTAGCAGCGTCTGCACTATATGTCACAAAGTTACGCCGAAGGATCCCGAAGATTGCTATTTAATATAGATTGATGACGTCACGCTTTGATATTCATAATCCCTGTTTTGTGAGCGAACGAAATGTTTCTGTACAAAATATTGTTTGGCACAATTTATGTACATTTCAGGATATTTACGTTGACATAACGGGAAAAACACACTTCCATCACCGCATTAGGGATAATAAGAAAAATAAATAACATAACACGTATACATAATTTGTGACTAAGCCCGGGTCTCTCAAGAGACGGATGAACGGTGTGAATTTTCCGAAGACGCGCCAAAAAGTGTCACGTGATCTGAGGTCGCAATGAGTTAACTTACTTTTTGATTGTCATTGGAATTTATGTCTTTTTAGGGTTCCGATCCTTAAAAGGAAAAAAGGAACCCTTATAGGATCACTTTGTTGTCCGTCTGTCTGTCTGTCTGTCCGTCCGTCTGTCCGTCCGTCTGTCACGACCCCTTTTCTCAGGAACGCGTGGAGGTATAATGTTGAAATTAATATCGATTACTCAGGTCTATGGTCCCTTGGAGCTGTGAAAAAATTAAACTTCTAGGTCCACGCAATCAAAACATACCGCGATATTATGTCATAATTTTGCTGGATTTGTATGAACTCGCGTGGAACTCGCAAGGGAATCAAAACCTATAGGGTACTTCCGGTTGGCCTAGGGTCATGAAATTTGGAATGTAGGAAGGTCTTATAGCACAAGTTAAGGAAGAAATCCGAAAACTGTAAATTTCTGTCTGTCTGTCTGTCTGTCTCACCGTCTGTTAAGACTTTTTCTCAGAAACGCATGGAGGTATTAAGTTAAAATTAATATCGATTACTTAAGTCTGTGAACTCTTAAAGTTGTGAAAAAATCAAACTTAAAGGTCAACGCAATCAAAAGATACCGCATATGTCTCAATTTTGCTGAAATTGCTGATATTCGCAAGGGAATCAAAACCTAGAGGGTACTTTACGTTGACCTAGAATCATGAAATTTGGCACGAAGCAAGGTCTTATAGCACAAATAAAGGGAAAAATCTGAAAACTGCAAATTTCTGTCTTTCTAAAAAATATTCAATTTCGTTTACATGGATGACATCACACTTTAGTTTTTTATGTGGAAACCTAATTACACGTGTTACGCTCTCCAAGTGTGATCGGAACCCTTGGTGCGCGAGTCCTACTCGCACTTGGCCGGTTATTTCATTGTACTAAAGTGAAATTGCCAATCCTATTGCGCGGCAATGATAAAAGCATGAAAACTCGGAAATACGCGATTTTTCAGTTATGATGATACCTAGCTCGATCAATTTTTATCCCCAAAAACCCCTATTTGCAAATGTCATCGATAACTACAGCGCCATTTTCTAGAACACAAATCATATATCGTTACATACACATATTCCTTGTATTACTGTATCGGCTACCATTCGGCTCGGACCAAACGCTGCGCGGCTGGTCCTCGCCTCGCGGCCACAAGCCTATTGGTGTCCGCGTTGTTGGGTGTTGAAGCATTATGAACAAAATGGCTTGACATTCTCAGAATTGTATATTTCCAGCAGATATATTTTATAAAGTCAATTGTGTCCAAAAAAGACAGCATTTGATGGCACTTTTACATGATGTCATTCTGTTGTTATTTCATAGAACTCAGGAATAAAAGTTCCGTTTTGACAGATCATAAAAAGTATCTATTTTGACTTGACAGGCCACAAGCCTTTTGCAACTATGCCAAAATTCGTTTTTATACGGAACATTTAACCCTTAATTTTCCTTCGTTGGGTGGACTAACAGTAACACACGTGAGTAACCAGTGACATTGATGGTAAAACATCTAATCAGGTCTATTTGTCTAGACCTAATCAAATAAATCCTTGCAATGAACCTTTAGAACAATATTTACTGACAGTCCGTGGACAATCCCGACATGTTTACTACATTGACCCCGCCCTGACAAAAAATAACCTTTTCACTTCTCATGCTGGTAAAGTTCGTCTTTATGTCGGGTATAGCCAGCATAAAATCAAATTTTATGTTCTAGAGCATAAAGTAAAATCTTCGTCGAAATCTCAGACTCTGACAAAGGTCGCCAGGTAAACAGCCACATACACCTATGCTAAGTCTTGCAATTGTTTTGGAGCCCGGTGTCTGTAATTTAGGGGGTCTCTTAGTAGATTATATGATCCTAATTTAGGGGGTCTCTTAGTAGCTTATATGATCCTAAAACTTACGTCGAAGAAAATAAAATGTCGCCTAAAAGATAGGGATTGTTGGTGAAATCGGGCATAAGAGTTGTTAAAGACTTATAGCTAGATGTAAGGCCCGAATTCAAACAGTTTTCCATGACGTGTACCACCCTCTTACCCCTAAAAGCGTGGTATGTGAGAATGCAATGCCGAAAAAGTTCAGCTACAAATAGCTCCCTCCCTGTGTTGCTGTGCCCGGTAAGGGTCCATAATGTGAGACAATTTATTACTAGTGGCTCTGTGAGCTGTAGACCTCGCGAGCTTGTTGGTGGAAAGCTGAACTGCTGACATATAAACTTATGAATGCACTTGGTTACCTATATACATGGAGCCGCACCAAAAACTTTGTCAACTACATACATTTTACGATCACTACTTAACTTTTCACCAAAATTACCTATGTCATTCTAACGGTCTCCACAAATCCAACAACATCTCGTTTATTAAAATCCGGCAAACCCTTTGGGAATATTTATTTTTACTTACGTACATGGAGTTGGAGTATGAAAGTAGCCGCACCAATAACTTTGTAAACTACATTTTGCGATTTGAAATACAATCTATTGACTTTTCACTAAAATAATATGGTCTGTGTCACTCTCACGATCTCCACAAATCTAACGACACCTCATTTGTTAAAATCCGTCAAGCCAATTGGGCTATATCGGTTTTTTTTACATTTTCAAACCCCATAACTCCGCCATTTTGAAAAAAATCTAAAAACTGGCTCGAGTAAAAAATTCTATTTATTTTTCCAACCTGCTCACAAAATTTCACGAGAATCGGTTCATAAATGCGACCTGTAGAGGAGAACAACCGGACAGACATACGAAAGCATTTTTGCCCAAACCTGAAACGGAGACGCTTCGCTCGCTTCGCTCGCTCGGTCAATAATTATTAAGACCAAATGTACCATTATGGAATGCAAATAAACTATTGAGTATTGAGTACAAATAGCACTCTTATATAGTATTTTCAGTAAGTGAATTAGCTTTTGAGATCTCAAAACTGTCAAGAGTTAAAGAAAGGAATGAACATAGTAGGTAGAATAGAACTAATAATCACCCAGTGTGTGCAACTACTGCAAGCGACAAAATAGTAAAAAAGCTCCTTGATGCAGATTTTTTCCAGAATACTTTCGGACTGAAATGCAAATTCTTCAGCAGAGCTGAACCGTTTCTAGAACATTTCTGCAGCAAAATTTTGCAGCAGAACAGGAAAAATCGGTAAAGTGCGAGTCGCGTTCGCACACAAAGGGTTCCGTTCCGAACCATCGTACAAGAAATAATGCAATAAACATGTCTCTGTATAAAAACGCCCTTTTACTCTTTAACTCCATGAACATGTATGAGCCAATAAATAAATTAAAGAAAATAGTTATTTATCGTTTAAGATTATTGTTAGCTGTTATAGCAGCAAAAGCAATACACACTCTACAAACAACCCCCTACCTTACGGGTCGACAGATAAACAGTCTTAGGGTCCCGTAGGTCACCCGTCGAGTGTGGAACCCTAAAGAGAGTTTAACACACACGCTTAACAAAGTCTATTTCAAAACTCTGCGGCTACGATTTTGTACGTTACTATTTTCTCCCATTCTCCCCGGTGCCTGACCTAACGGGGATAAAGCAGTTTTGTGCCATCTGCCCCGGTGGTGACATATGCAGCACTGTGGTGAGATAATTGGTAACATTGTAACACCCGAGTGCCCCCTCCACTCGCGTAAAGACACACACCCGAACAAACTTTTACAGTGGGTACCAAGACGTCAATTAATGTCTATTGCAAGGGGTAGAAAACTTAATTTCCCCTAACTTCAAGTGACAACTTCTAGTTTCGTGCTACTCAGGGTATTAATGTAATTTTTTTTTCCTTTTCGGCCAGGATAGGAACCAAAGGGGTTAATCGTTTGCCAGCTCCTCGACTAGTTCTTATGTCAAGGCGCCCTTAAAGAGTTTTTAAACAAGATAGCAATTTTTGGTAACAATCTCTTGAGTTAGGTTGAGTCCAAGGTGAAACGACTAAGCATAAGTAATCATAGTCAAAACAATATGACGTGTTCTAAGTATATTTGTAAATATCTACAGAAAATTAATAATTTTGAATTTAGAATTTTATCATCTGCCCCGTTGACGTAACCACCGGGGATGATGGCATAGAGAGTGTTAATTTCCCCGGGGATTACGGTACAGGCCCATCAACAGACAAGTCACTTGACACATAGGTACCGCTCTCCCAGTCCTATTTCATTCGAGTAAGATCGAGCCATGCTCCATTACACTGGCTCAGTACAGCTTGTTTGAGAGGTGCCCTATACAACTGTTGAGTTTTATATATCTGTCCCTCCTTTTACCCAAGTGAATTAAGATTACGCTCATAGTTATATAATTAAACCGAATCAGGTAGGAACCCATTAGTCGTTATACGGAACCCTTTGTGCATTAGTGCGTTTCGCACCTGGCTGTTTGTTATGTCTATCCATTAAGGTTGATTACAGAGTTGTCGCCAGGATCATCCATCATAACATAATACTCTGGAGAGATGGTAGTTTGCTATATAGCACCTATAGCAAGTTGTATGCTATCAGTAGAAGCAGGTTGATCTTATACTGTCTGACATTTTATTAACCGACCATATTTTGTGGAAAATACCTATCGTTATGAACAACTTTCCACAACATTCATTAAGGCAAAGGACAATAACGTCGCTTATTTTTTCGTACATTGATCCGATTAATTGATTACAAGTTACTATGGATACCCATAGTTCATAATTCATAATTTCTTTATTGCACACAAAAAAAATAGTTAACAAATCATGGTAGGTAATAAAAGTGTACAAAGGCGAGCTTATCTCTAAAAAGAGATCTCTTCCAGCAAACCAAGTTTCAATGAGAGAGGTTGATAGCTGAGCGGGGGTAGACCCATGTGTACAACAATAAATTTAGTTAGTTCGATTTGGGACGCTTTTCTTCATGGGGAAAGTTGTCAAGGTTAATGATGGGTACTAACTATAACTGTCAATCCTCAAAATATGGTCGGCTAATTAAATGTCACCCTGTATGTTGGGTTGGCCCTTACAGAAATTACATACGTACAGTAAAAGGCATGTACAGTACAATATTATAAGATTGATGACTAAATTATTCAGACAAGTACTTTTGTACTTAAATAAAGTAAACTTTGATCCTTATGTTAATACACAATAAAGCTCCATATCTCCATGTGGCGAAGAGCTAGCCCCGTGTCACATGAAATTAAGTATTTTAACAGCTAATTTAATTCATTTTATTAATTAAGACGATTGTCCAGCAAAATGCCCATCTTTAAAAAGTTATTCCAGCAGTTTGAGATAGGTTCTGAATCCACAAAAAATATGTGCTATAAAACCCAAAAACTTCAGTGTGTGGATGTTTGTTTCGACACGGGTCACCTTGGTGGAAGTGGAGATGGATGTTTCCTCATTGTTTCCTTCGCCATTGTCACGTGTTTGTAGATTTCACTGTATTTAGACAGGTTCTCTCCCGAGTCCCTGGAAACTGTGTTTATTTGTCGCTCGTTGGTACTACCCGGGAAGAACGCGAAGGGCTGTAGGTTCCAATATTTCCTTCGGACGTGAGATTGCCTCCCCGTATTTCATTATTACTATCACAGTGTGCTCATCCCATACAAATTAGAATTAGTAACCCTTAGTAAAAAAGAGATGGCGTGCGGAGTAACATTTGTACTTTAAACGCCATGGTTTCAGTTAACATACTACTAGGTTGCGCTAATCTTAGAAGAAATCCTATATATCTTAGCGCCATCTCGTGGTATTTGCAATTTTTCGATGGTGCTGCACCAAACGATATGGCCTCGAACTAAAGAAGCTTCCGTAGCATCTCAGTTTACGCCGGTGTCATATTTTGTTCTAAGTGGTCTATCTGTATTAGTATAATATTATAGTATCTGTGTTACTATGTAATTTTATACTTTTTTTATAGTTATATATTTTTTATTTATTTCTTCAAAAAGAAAAACAGAAATAGTTTACACAATTTGAGGAACTTAGCTAAAAAGTGACACCTAATAATGGAACAACTGAGCCCGAGCTAGGTGTAAACCTGTATTTCAGGCTGCAGTGCTCTTCCCAAAAAATATATAATTTGCTAATTCATGTCACACGGACACATAGCATTATAAAAAAAAATAAGCAAATAAAGAATGACACTGAATAAAAACAATGAAATAATAAAAATCGGTTAAGTGCGGGTCGGTATCGCACACGAAGGGTACCGTACCATCGTACAACAAATCAAAAGCACTCAAAACAATAAAAAATAAACAAAAAGAAAATTTAAAAAGTTTATGCCTTCACGAGATTTGAACCGACGACCTCCGGATTGAGAGTCTACATCATCTACATCTACAGCTACCACAACCATGTGGGTTGACGCGAAATATGCTATCATATTTAAATGTGTAGTATATGTGTCTATGACATGGTTGCTATGACAATAAATAAACAGTTTCAGTCAAGATCTCCATTTTGAAATGCGTAAGTGTATCTAAACACGTCTCTTGTATCGGGGCCCCCTTTAATTTGCAATATCTCTCGTATTTCAGTATTTGTGGTTGGTGCGGCAACAGATATACACATTCTGTGAAAATTTCAGCTTTCTAGCTATTACGGTTCGTGCAGGCGGACCCGGTGACAGACAGGACGTACGGACGGACGGACGGACGGACGGACAGACGGACAGCGAAGTCTCAGTAATAGGGTCCCGTTTGGCACCCTTCGGGTACGGTACCCTAAAAAAATGCAAAATGGTTACGTTGGACGGCTGTACCGAGGCTGTACCCATATTACCATAGATTGAAAGACCGATTTATTCGAGCAAAATACGTTGTCAGATAAATACCCACAACATCTAACCTCTGCTGACATTTTAGAAATGACATAGTTTCGCACAACTGCACCCAAGGGACATATAACCCGAACAAAGTTTAGCTGTAAATATTCGGGAAGCTGCAAATATGCGAGGATAAAATATAAATCTCACATGTTAGGAAACTGCTCAAAAATAGCATTTTAAGTAAGTATACAACTTTTTCACAATCTTTTGGCGACAGTAGGTAGATAGAACTATGCTTTCGACACATGCATTGCGTTTGGCCCCACATTGTGTTGTAGGATCCAGAAATAGCGACGTCGCATTTCATCAGAAAAAAACGGAGATTTATTCTCTGTACGTTATGGACCAGCCACCGTTGTTCGTAATTGTCTATGGTTCGGCAATAGGGTTTACCGTTTTTAGGGTTCCGTACCTTAAAAAGAAACAGGATCTCATATCCTAGGTAGGAAAACTCAAAACTCTCCCATCACAAAAAGCCTACTACACTATTGAAGAATATTTAAATGAAATACACTTCCCACATTAAACTGACTAAATTATCAACAATCATACACTACCCATTCACACACACCCTCCATCTTACCCGCAAACACACACACAACATACAACCTCTCCATCTCACACACACATACATAAAGACATAACAATAAACAGAGATTTAATTTATGAAAGTCATACGTAGGTAATTTTTGATCTCATTTCCTTGTTATAAATAAAAATTCTATATAATGGGTACATTTATAATATGAAACTCTGTGTTAGATATATAAGTTAGTTTGTAAGAAATTGCAGTGCCCTTACAGGGTCCATTGTCGGGACCTCCTTACAGGGTCCATTGTCGGGACCTCCTTACAGGGTCCATTGTCGGGATCACCTTATTTTAAGAACTCTACAACCACTACAGCGATAAATAATTTGGAATTTGGAATTAGGTTTGTCCGTAAGTCCGTTTGCTAAGAATGGTGTTTTTAAAATCCAACAGTTTGGAAGTTTGTTACATAATCACGCGAAATTGGCTGAACCGTTACCATTACTCTATTGCAGCGATGGGCTAGCTCTCTGTCAGGCAACACAACACAATGAGCTCCTTCACCCTATATAGAAAAAGGCGTGACGCTATATTTGCTTTTTTTAATCCCCGGTATACAGGTGACTTTAAATTAGCGGACCATATTTTGGGGAATGATAGTACCCATCAATATGTTCAACTTTCACCAACAAACATATGGTTGCAAATGAAAAAAAATGCAAAAAATGTCCCACATGCATTACCAGGTGACTATGTAAGTACCAAATTTTTTTTTCGTTTGCGATCACATATTTCGTGGGAAAATTTGTTCAAATTCAAATTCAAATGTTTATTGCGTTCTAAGTGTTGTACAGATGTTACATTATATGTAGTAACTTACTAATGTACTATCATTCCCCAAAATATGGTCAGCTAATTTATGTCACAATTTAATAATTTTTCCACGCAGGCGCTTCTTCATATTTTGTTGATATTTTCAGTGGCATAAATTCCAGATTTCCAAACAGAAAGAAATCCACTCCAATCCTCGACTCCAGTGCTGCCTCAAGTGAAAGTTTTTCAATTATCTGACCTCGACTTGAGAACATTCTGAGGAAAGTTCGAGCACAGTTTCCTCAGGGATTAGGGGGTGACGATGAGGAATTAGGAGTTATTATCGATATCATTTCTCAACTTGACCCTATTCTATTTGTTTTGTTTTTTTAGGGTTCCGTACCCGAAGGGTGCCAAACGGGACCCTTTTACTGAGACTTCGCTGTTCGTTCGTCCGTCCGTCCGTCCGTCTATCTGTCACCAGGCTGTATCTCATGAACCGTAGTAGCTAGACAGTTGAAATTTTCACAGATGTATTTCTGTTGTCGCTATAACAACAAATACTAAAAAATCGGTTAAGTGCGGGTCGGTATCGCACACGAAGGGTACCGTACCATCGTACAACAAATCAAAAGCACTCAAAACAATAAAAAATTAAACAAAAAGAAAATTTGAAAAGTTTATGCCTTCACGAGATTTGAACCGACGACCTCCGGATTGAGAATCTACATCATACCGACTGAGCTACCACAACCATGTGGGTTGACGCGGAATATGCTATCATATTTAAATGTGTAGTATATGTGTCTAGGACATGGTTGCTATGACAATAAATAAACAGTTTCAGTCAAGATCTCCATTTTGAAATGCGTAAGTGTATCTAAACACGTCTCTTGTATCGGGGCCCCCTTTAATTTGCAATATCTCTCGTATTTCAGTATTTGTGGTTGGTGCGGCAACAGATATACACATTCTGTGAAAATTTCAGCTTTCTAGCTATTACGGTTCGTGCAGACGGACCCGGTGAAAGACAGGACGGACGGACGGACGGACGGACAGACGGACAGCGAAGTCTCAGTAATAGGGTCCCGTTTGGCACCCTTCGGGTACGGTACCCTAAAAATCAAAAGAAATTCAATATTAAGGGGGGCTACCATACAACAAACGTGATTTTTTTTGCACATTTTTGCTCGATATTGATAATGGTAGCAGGTAGACGCTTAAAATGTTCACAATATATTAATATATATTATTTACCTAAAAAATAAATAATAAAATTAAAATTAAATTAATATTTAGGGGGGCTCCCATACATTTATTTTTTTGCGGTTTTTTATAGACGGAACCCTTCGTGCGCGAGTCAGACTCGCACTTGGCCGGTTTTTTCCTTATCCCTGAGTTGCAAGAAATCATTTTAAAATTTAAGGCTTACTGATTTCAGGACGAGAATCTCATAGGATAGTCATTTGTTTCTGATGTCCCTAACATATATAGATAGTAATTTGTTTCTGATAAAGGATTGTTTACATGCAACTGAGGGAATGTCTTCAGTAGAAATAAATATTTTACGCCAAAATGTCCCCACCGAGGAGCACTGTTCCATACTCGAATTCGAATCATAAAATAACATAGAGTCACGCCTTTTCCCATACGGGGTGACAGAGGCACAATATTGCCCACTTTCAGCCAATTAGTTACGTAGATTAGTAAAATTTTCCCAAATCAATAATAAGAAATAAATAAAGAAATAAAAAAATTAAAATAAAATATCTCTTTTTAGAGATAAGCCCGCCTGAAATATCTCTGAATATAACAGCGCATTAAACTCAAGCGGCACTTGACTTGAGCAACAGTCTGTGCATTCGTCCGTCGCTTACACAAAAGCACACCTCGGACACTCCATAGAACGCTCGTAAAATAATCACCTGTTACTACTACATAACCAAATTATGTTTGTATACGTGCAAATGTGTGCGTAAACTTTGCTAGGGCTGGTGGCGCGGCAAATGCAGCGACATTAAAGTATACGCGTCGTCACTCGTCCGGCGTTCAGCCCTGTCTATTGATCCTTTAACCAATCCTTTGACGCCAGGGGTGGGGTGCGGTATCTGAATCTGCGCGGGGAAGAGAGTGGCCGTTCTGTACGGAGTACTATTATCTCTTCTGTGACAAAAGCTAAGCTTCCAGTTTGGCTTTTAATTTCGCGGAAATATCGACATTCGATAAAGTTATTATCTATCAGATAAGCGCTTGGCATCGAAAGTGCTCGAATTCATCATCTAAAAGCTTCGAATCATATGCCACGATATACTTTTAATCTAGAATATGACCCATTGTCAATAATAGAATCGCTTACCTATAAATTTATCTTTGGTTGGTTACGTTATGTAAAGTCTGGCTTGCAATCTGTCGCTGCAACTTGTTGCATGCAACCTGCCCACTCACGATGCAATCTCGATGCAATCGATCGCATGCAACCTGCACACCTCACTCGTGCAACCTGTTGCAGGGCAACAAGTTGCAGCAACAAATTCCGAGACAGATTGCATCGTGACTCCTTTGGTGTTAGGCGCTGCCGGACACAGAAAAGACGACGACGCGGGGGGGGGGGGGCAGACATATGAAGACATAAATACAAAAGACAAGTAATGAGTGTCCGCGCCGTAAAGGGAGTATAGTATAGAGATGGCACATCGTCAGAAAAAAAAGAAAAGAAAGAGATGACATAATACGAATCATTTTTGTGTAAGCGAGAAACAATAACGATCACCTGTCCCTTACCCGCGTATGCGTTTTTGTTGTTGGCCACAGAATAGTCAAATGCTTGTTTGCTCTTGTTTTGACAGATGAGTGGCAGAAAATCTCTGATTTTGAACCTTATGCTTATTGAGAACCAACTCTATCTCCATCTCAAAGGTGTACGCATGCACTCCGTCTATTCCTTTCTCTGTCTACGGTCCGCGCCCTATCTTTTCTTATATCTTGTATATTCCAGTACATTGCCCCGATCAGCTGATTTCAAGTTACTATGGGAGACCCAAAATTTTTTTTCGTTTGCGACCACTTGTTCCATGGGGAAAGAAGTTCTTCATAATGATGGGTACTATCATTCCCCAAAATATGGTCGGCTAATGAAATGTCACACTGTATATTGATATGACGTAAAAAGTGGCATTCGACGCTCACTTCGTACTCGAACACTATTCAAAGTGTCAAACAAATACGAAGTGCGAGTGATAGTGAAGGGAGATGCGAGTTGTTGTTCAAATACAGAATCGACATACAGTTTATTAAGCGGGTCTAACAATCCGCTCTTAGCTTTGAGAGTTGTCTTAATTACGCTTTCGCCATATCAAGTAATTTGTACGCACTTAAGATAGCAATCAAAGCTGAGAAAGGTCTAAAAACATTTCTAAAAGCCCCCATTCTCGTATATAAAACTAAAATCGTTGGAGAATGTTCTCATTTCGATCCGGAGAGCGGAAATTACGCAAGTAGGCGCACTGTGCTCTAGTGCTCATTTAGCGGGGGGGAAATAAAATCGGATAGGATTGGGGCGACAACGGTTTCTTTGCAAAATTGGCTTGACTTTACAAAGTGATTTAAACCGAAACCTGGCTAAGTCCGGATTGGACTCGCAAACCGAGGATTCCGTACAAATTGCATTTATATTTTTATGAAGGCATAAAAATTTACAGTTGTTGGTTTTTCCTTGAGCTTGACAACTCGATATCTTTAAAAACCGTCTAAAGAAGCACTATCTTTCATTGTCAATTTAGATATATACTGGTATGTATTAGTGTATTCATACGATATTTATTGTTAAGCTGTATTTATCTAACTGTGTATGTAGTCTATTCCTTAGTAATAGGTTCTTATATGTGTAATGATAACTATGTATTATAGGTACCTACTAGAATAGTTTTATTGTACGCGCAATTCTTCCCTTTACCTATCATCTCCGTCTCCTACCCAATATGGTTTGCTGGAAGAAATCTCTTATTAGAGATAAGCTCGCCTTTGTACATATTTTTTCTATGTTAAGCTATTTTTACTGTCATGTGAGTACAATAAAGAAATTACGAAATTACGAAAGAGAAAAATAAAAGACTTTTTGTATTTTATTTTGATAATACATATAAATCAACAAATTGTTTGACATCACCAAATAAAATAAAACTCGTTATTAGTATGCTACGAAAAATATTCATTCCTGAAAATCCTGAATATAAACAGTGTTTCATGGACACCCTACAAAGGAGAGTTTTGTTTACTTATAGCCTTTCGACTTGAGCCATCCTCGTGTGTTTACTTGACGGATAAAAATCCGCCAGGGGGCGCTGTGTGCTCTGTAATACTCCCCACGACCAGTGACACAGACCGGGACCTATCCCACTTCCCACTATGCAGCCCATTAATGTCCCCACCGAGGGGCAGGGGCCTTTACCCGGATACGAGTAAGATTGAGCCATACTCCACCACGCTGGCTCAGTGCGGGTTGGTGGAGGGGTGTCGGGTTGGTGGCCGACCCGACTGTCAGAAGTTGAAAACGCTTGAAGGAACACTATCTTTCTCTACCTTAATATACCTTAGTAGATATCTATTTATATATTATATTTTGTTTTTTGTTTTTATCTGTATTTATGTATTTATTAGTAAGTAGTCTATTATTTTAATATTTATCGTTGTGCACTTATGTAGGTCTACCTTTTATTAAATTATCCTCTCCATCCTAGGTTTGCTGGAAGAGATCTCTTATTAGAGATAAGCTCGCCTTTGTTCATGTTTTTTCTAATATTAAGTGTCTGTATTATGTTTTCAGTGCAATAAACTATAAAGTAAAGTAAAGTAAAGTTAGCAAGCTGCCCTATAAGGCCTCTGACACAGCTTTACGACTACTACCACCAAGTAGTTATGTAGCCGGGACCTACAGCTTAACGTAGGTTTCATCCGAAACGCGAAAGCGCCCGAAGCAGATGCCACATAGAAACAGGGCCCGAATTCTACTGTATACAAGCATACCACAAGCCTGGCACAAACTTGAATACGAGGCATTTGGTATTCTACTAAAACCGGAATCCGATTCACAAGCGCCAGCGTGACGCCAGCCTACTTCGTATTCTACTATCCAAAACATACTCACGCTGGCGTCAAATGGCGATTCCGGTTTTAGTAGATTACCAAATGCCTCGTATTCAAGTTTGTGCCAGGCTTGTGGTATGCTTGTGAACAGTAGAATTCGGGCCCAGGTCACCCATCCTTAACCCGTCTCGGCTAGATGTTGTAAAGTAAACATAAAACATTTAAAAAATAAAAAACGCGTGTAGCACCGTACACGTGTTAGAAGTAAAACTTCTGTAGCTAGATCATTAAGTGGTACCTATACTATACACCTATACCTACCTATACTAAAAGAGATTTAAATTTCCAATTTTGAGATCCAATCTCTGCTTCAAGTTACTTTTAAGTTTCAGACGTCCGATTATTTGAAATTATTTTATACTTGTACTTACTTTTAATACGTCATGTCATTTATTTCCCACCATTCCTTCTTCTTCTTCTTCTTCTTTTTATTAATGGCGTCCTAACCTCTTTTGAGGTTAATTTTGCCAGTGTCAAGTGGTCAGGTTCTCATTTGAGAACCTGGAAATTATAATGTCTTGAGATGATTTGATGACTATGATGATGATGATATGTCGCTCGTTAGCACTACCCGGGAAGGACGTGAAGGGCTGTGGGTTCCAAGTAATTCCTTCGGACGTGAGCGACTGCCTCCCCCACCATTCCTTATCTACAATTTGTCGCGCTCGTGGTGATATACTTAACTCATTCAATAGTGTCACTACTATTTGCATCTCGCTCAGATTATATACCATCTGACGTCACGTCTTTAAGCCGTCTCGCTCAAATGTATGCATTGCTTTGCTTGTTTTAGAAATCCATATCGACCCGTGTGACATTGATGAAACTCTTTTCTTACAAACTGTATGGATCGCATCGCACAGCTGTCAAACATAAGTTCCGGTTCCAACAAAGAGGTTGAACGAAGTAGTTTTTGGTCACGTCACTGGTTTTGTTTATCCCAGCCAGCGGCGGCGGCGGCGGCGGCGCCATCTTGGCCATACCGGAAATCAAGAACTCGTGGAAGAATGCTTAAAATAATTTTTATTTGTTAACGTTTCATCAGGTTTTTCTCTCACTAATTAACATTCTTTATTGTACGAATGTATTATTATCTTATCTGATTAGTTAAAAACCGTATTGAAAATAGTTGCGGTTTTAAAAGTCTTCAGCCAACCCTGACGTCACCGATTCCAATTTCCGTTACATTTCTTAGCCACTCGTGATAGCACCCGGCTACTAGCAATTGAAAAGCAAATATATGAATAACCCACAGTTGAGAGGTTAAATAAATTTTACCCCCGTGCCCCAAGAAGTTTTACTTCAAAAATACGTACAGGCACATACATTGCTTCTGGCCCCACACTAGGATACCCTGTGTCGTGGGAACCAGAAACAGCAACATCACAAACATGTAAACATCCAAGACCTGGGGTATTTTTTTGTCCCCAGCCGGGATTCGAACCCGGGACCTCTCGCATGGTAGGCAGATGCGCAACCGTTGCGCCACAGAGGCCGCCGTGGCTTTCACACTTTCTCGCAGGAGCTCTTCATTAATCTCTTTCATGTTCAATTCAAACCCCGTGCGGAGCGGACCATGTATGAGATATGTCATTTATCTTAACTGTCTGACACTAGCGACCGCTATCAACTGAACAGCTAAGTTGGTGGCACTGTACTGTACACCATTCTGTTACACCCTGTAGTAGCTGGGACCTACAGCTTAACGTATCATCCGAAACGCGGAAGAAAGATGCCACATAGACACAGATCATCCATCCAATACCCGTCTCAGCTAGATGTTGTAAAGTGGCTTTCACCCAGAGACTATATATCCAATTGACTGCGCCTGCGGGGGAATGCGGCTCGCCAAACGTTTGTTGTATTGTTTGTTTGTTTGTTTGTTTGTTTGTTTGTTTGTTTGTTGTATTCAACAAACGTTCGCATACGCAACCTATGTACGATGAACGGGCCGCCAGACAGTTTCGCAGCGGCTGACCAATCACAGCTCTCTTACCGCGTCCCCCGCCCGCTCGTAAATTGGTGAGTTGTCTTTCAAAGAAAAATGTATCTTTGCGCTCTCCACTGCTGTATATGTGCTCCCTGCTTTCACCCCGTGCGTGCGGAGCGGACCATGTATGAGATATATCATTTATCATCATATTGTAGATTAATGGACGCTCTAGCGGTGGATCCTTTTTATCCGACTGCACCAGAAGGAGGGTAATGTTTTCTCGGTAAAAGATAATTCATGTACACGCAGACAAATTCGCGGGCACCAACTAGTAAAATAATGTCCTTGGTTTCATTTAATAAAATGTGAATCCTTTAATGGAAATAAAGAAATTCATTCATTCATTCATTTCATTCATTCATTTAATATTCGCCGAGAAGTAATTGAAACGGAAAGACCGAATAAAAACACCTCCGGAACGCGAGGAGGTATAAATTCACATCAAACGTAAATAAAACTTCGCGAATTTCTTCGCAAACAATTCCCAGTTTACGACAAATATCATTGAGGATTTGTGTAGTGATACAAAGTCTGTCGGACCGTCTGTTGACCCAATTGATGGATCGAGACTGAAATCATGAGAAGGTATTTCACGAACCTAAACGCAAAAACAAATCGCCGCGCGCCGGGCGGCGCCGACTCTATACCGTTCGACTAATCTCAAAAGATGGCGACTGGCCTAGCCTAGGCCCTTAGGCCTCGGTGGGAGTTGGAGCACAGAGAAGTAAAGTAACGTAAAGTACTTATTATTTATTTGTATGAATACAGGTTTACATCAGTTCTCACAGATTAACTGTACTTACTGAAATAATGAAATTTTGAATATATTTTTTTGAAGATAAAATGTCACTTATTAATCTGTGCCCAGAGTAAGTAAAGAGTTTCGTTCCATCTATTGTATCTCTCAATCCGAGATTTATCGCTCATTTGACTGGAATAAAGATAACAACGCAAAAAACTGTAATCGCACTTCCGTTCCGAAGGGTGCCAAACGGGACCCTATTAGTAAGCCTCTGCGGTCCGGCCGTCCGTCCGTCTGTCCGTCAGCCGGCTCTATCTGACGTACCGTAATAGCTAGAAAGTTGAAACTTTCACAGAATGTGTATATCTGTTGCTGCTACAACAACAAATACTAAATTACACAAATAATGAAAAAATAAAGGTGTCCTCGTACAAGAAACGAAATTTTTGTACTTTTTTGGTACGATGGTGCGGAACCCTCCGTGTGAGAGTCCGACTCACACTTGGCCGATTATTAAACAATACAGATGTTACCAAAACAATCAGAAGATAATTCCGTTGAACTAATACAAGAATTGTCAACGTCATCACTGCTTTCCACACTTAATTAAAATGTTAGACAATATCTTTCCAATTCACAAATGTTTAACAGGCGTGCAATATCAATACGCACTGCTGACTGTCATCATGTGACATTTGTGTGATATTTTTTCTACTGAGTAATTTTGCGGGGAGGCAGTCGCTCACGTCCGAAGGAATTACTTGGAATCCACAGCCCTTCACGTCCTTCCCGGGTAGTGCTAACGAGCGACAAATCATCATCATCATCATAGTCATCAAATCATCTCGAGACATTATAATTTCCAGGTTCTCAAATGAGAACCTGACCACTTGACACTGGCAAAATTAACCTCAAAAGAGGTTAGGACGCCATTAATAAAAAGAAGAAGAAGAAGAAGAGTAATTTTGCATTGCATGCTTGCATTGCATGTCTTCTTACTTACCTTCAACTATTTGTAAATATTGCAAGAAGACTTCGTCGAAGCCAAATGACTCTGAGGCAATTTCCTCCATAGGTATATGATTTCTCTAGTAGTTACGTGAAAATCAATTAACTGGAGTGCAGTCTTGCAAAATTTATGTTGTTAAATTCTTTATTTTTACATAATTACAGGTTTATTACATTTCGATTAAGATAATAATAATTAAATGAAAATGTTAATTTAAATACATGAACCAGATCACTCGCTGGGCAAGGTGCCCAGAAGACAGCGGCGTTGCCTCGCTGTATGGCAAGAATCAGCCATTGCCCATGGTAGGCTCCAGCCTTCCGGTCATTTGAGGCATCGACCAGGCGCGATGAGAGTTCTTTGAACAGTACTCGCGCCTCTGGGCCCCATGGACCGAGTTTCCACTCCAAAAGGCACCCTGGCCAAGGGTGGCATATTTGCGCCTTTTGTTGCCTTCTGCGGTTGCCGCTGCCGCACAAGACTTTGTATGTGAGACTGTGCCAGCGTATCGACACAAGTCGCGTCCCACACAAGCGACCGCCCGTTTTTCCACGGAATAAGTGTCATCCCGTCCGGCCTCTTGCCATCACCAAATCGTTTTTCATAGTTTTGTGTGTTGGTTTTTGTAGTTATTGCATGTCAACCTAACACGAAGGATAAAGGTGACTTCGTTTCCCTCATCCCCTTTAGGCTTCAGCAACCCTAACCCACAACTTCTACCTGATATTTGGTGAGCAAACCAGTATTTTATAGTTGACTGATTCGTCTGTGACATTGCTGAGTCAGGGCCATTTCATTGTCGCGGTACATTCACAATACCACATAGATGCTTACCTACCGTACCTACCCAATTTGTTTGTTGCTGAAAATGATTATTTATTTTTAAATTGTTTTATTTAAATGTGTTTTTCTTCCTATGTTAATCCAGGTTTTATTCTATTTTGTAATTTTTTTATTATGTGTCTGTGTGTTTTCCTTACCTACCTTTCAATGAATTCATTTATTCATCTATCTCTATCTACCATTATTATATTCCTTCTACAGTCGATGGTCGCGTACAGTTTCATAGGCTCTGAGCAAGCTGTCCCTCTCACAGATACTTGGGGCGACCTGTAAATTGTACATTCTATGGACATTCTAGCGTTAATGGCAATCATCGTAAGAAAACCTTCATATTATTACGTCCACAGTTGTGGCAATGTGATAGCCCCCTGTGACACAAAATGGAGTATTGAGCTGGCTAAAAGTGGACACACAACACACAACCGTCCCGCTTTCTTCTGTATTGTTTTTTAGGCAAAATAAACAATTTCAATTTCAATTTCTCTGCCACCCCGCATGGGAAAGACCGTGACGCTTTATTTTATTAAAAATAAACTGAAGTAAACGCAAACGAAATTGGTCTCGTATTAATTGATTTTGCTTTACGTAAAACTGTGTAAAAAAACTGTTTTACTTTATCCTGTGTTTTCATGAATGTTGTTTTTATGTCACAACTTTCAGCGCCCCCTATCTAACCTTCCCAGATAAGCAAGTAAAGGCATGTCTAGACGGTCGCAAACACGAACAAGTGGAGTTGATGACGATGCGAAATTGGGAACTAAACGTCGATAACAATTCATCAAAATGTAAAACAGGCTTACCAAAGCCTTCATTACAATTCAGTTGGGATCCAAAACTGATCCATAATTAGCATGACTGTCATAAAATAAGTCCTGTATTAGGTAAAATAAAGCTCCACTATGGAGTATTGAAATGGAAATAGTAGCCATGGTGATGTATATGTTACAGGTAAAGCTAGGAGGCTAGGTAAACTTAGGTTTACCCGGGTACAATACAATACACGTGTAAATGAATTAACACAAAATGAGAAACTACTTTGGGACATCATTTCTGAGCAACTTTCATTATGAAACCGATTTGATTAGAGCAACTTTATTTTTCACTTACCAGTACATTTTGGCCTAAGTGGGTCAGCTGATCTGTATGTAGATGTGAAAAATAAAATTGCTCTGGTCAAATTGGTTTCATAATTAAAGTTGCTCAGAATGATGTCCCAAAGTTGTTTCTCATTTTGCGTTAACTCATTTACACTTTGTAGACTTTACTTTAATATTTTAGGACAAAAGGATCAAACTGATCTTGAGTTGCACGATTTAGCATATTCTTAGCATCAGAAACAAATAACTATCCTATGAGATTCTCGCCCTTAAATCAGTAAGCTGACAACCTTAAATTTCAAAATCATTTCGAGCAACTCAGGGTGAGTCGCTAAAAAAATCGCTACCCAACGACTTCAATAACGTTATTAAAACCCTACCGTCCGAAAAAGTCCGAAGAAAACTAATTCGATACTCCTTTCGGACTCCCACAAAAAGCGCGCGAAACGGCGAAATTGATATAAATTGAACTGAATCCAACTGGACCTAATAGCCAGTAAAAGGGTAGAATCTACTTAGACCGGAAAGCAGGTAAATTGATAAATATCCCGAAATATCTCATTATGGTGGTTACGTTGTGTGCTGTTACGTGGGGAATTTGACGAAGGTTCACTGAAAAGCATATTTTTATATGCACAAGGAGGTTGTAGAATGGAGAAGCCGTTTACCCTTCTGCTGATGTTTTGCAGATAGTGTGGCCGATTCTCTAGGTTACACTCACTAAAATTAGTTGACAATATTAAGTCCGACAGCTCTTATGCGGTCGCCATAGATTCCATTTTCAAACTTACTTTTGAATTAATTTAATGTACTGATGAACTAATTCAAAAGTGAGTTCGAAAATGAAATCTATGGCAACCGCGTAAGAGCGTCGGAGCTAATATTGTCAAGTAATTTTAGTGCGGTGTCCTAGAGAATTGGCCCCATTATTTAGTTAAAAATCTGATTCCCAAAATTACCATGATCGTCTCAAATGGGTGAAATAAAGCCTAATTTTGAGTATTGGACTGGAAATGGTTGACATAATGATGTTGATACTTTCATAGAGTAGGCTAGTCCTAAGCTGAATTTCTATAAAGATTGTGGCCTTCACAAATCGAGCTATGGAGCAGTTTTGATGTAGCTGTGCTGTAAAAATAAACTAGATATCAAAACATCTACATTAGAAGAAACAAAAATTAAAGTAAGAAAATACCTCATTAGCTCAAATTATGATGAAACTGAAAATATTTTAAAATGAACCAGCATGTTTAATCCAAGCAAGTGCGCAAGATGCGCTTCCCCCAAAGTCGAGCCATTGTCATTCTCCAAAATTATAAAAAAAAACATTAAAATTAGTTTGACAGTGGGTACCAACGTCAAAAATTAGACATTCATTGACGTCTTGGTACCCACTGTCAAAATAATTTTAATGTCAATTATTATTTTTTATAATTTTAATGTCAATATTGTTCCAAGGACTCTTTTGTCCTTACGCTACCGTGGGTGTTACATTAATTTATATAGTTTACATTTTTAATATTTTGTCAACATAGGTACCTCTATTTTATCTTTATTTTATGTATTTAAACTTGTTTAAGTACATAATAATACTATCTCATCTCATATCCCACACATAACAAATCTAACACGTTTCCGCTTACGATCGATCGATATGTTCATGGCACTCGATGTGTGACGGTCTCCGCGATACAGGTTAGCCGAGTGCGGAGATCGCAGTAACTATAATTAAAAATTCTAAGTACCCACACATTTTAGTAAGTTTTAAAATTATTGTACTCTGTTTGGTAAAATAAACGAATTTGTATTTGGTTAATGGGACGTCCACATTACTCGACGGGTCTTGAGGCGAGTGACGAGGGAAGGAGGCAGGGAAGCGGTGTGGACACGTGCACCGTCCTGCTCCTGCTCCTCGTCCTCGCGCTGCCGCCCCTGTCGGCTTTTTGGCGCCATTCAAAGAAAATGGACTTTTGTTACCTAGTGCGGAGCATTGGATTACGTGTGGACGCGCATCTATTTACGAAATATTCGCGAAGTAGAGAAATGCGCGTCCACACCACTCCGCGAGTACTCGCAGCAAGACGAGGACGAGTAGCAGCACGAGTAGCAGGACGAGGAGCTGATTGTGGACGCGCTAAAGACTAGGCACCATTGTTAAGAAATAGTAACCGACATATCTCGGGGTCGCGTAGCTACGAGTTACGACAAATAAAAGCGGACAGAATTCTATTTGAGTTACCCAGAGACGGGACCCGCAGGTTGGCTCTCTCGCATTGTTAGATCCTTCGATATGGAGTGAGAAGATAGGTATCCTAGTTTAGGGTCAACGGCAATGTGTCTGTATATGCATCGCGGGGATAAGATAAAATTAGGGACTTGATAAATCCCGGGTAATTATAAATAAACGGTCGGTACGAAGGGTTCCGTACCATTATCTATAGAAACGGCAAAAAAAAACATGTTTGTTGTATGGGAGCCCCCTTTAATATTTATTATAATCTGTTTTTTAGTTGTTATAACGGCAACAGAAATACATCATCTGTGAAAATTTCAACTGTGTAGCTATCTCCTCCGGTTCACTTGGTTCATGAGATACAGCCTGGTGACAGACGAAAGACGGACGGAAGGACGGAGAGCGAAGTCTCAGTAATAGGGTCCCGTTTGGCAGCCTTCGGATACGGTACCTACCCTAAAACAGAGCAAAAGACAGCTAGGAAGCAAAAGTTCGCGATCTCGTAATTTTTCATATCGACGTGCGGGAGCATTTATTGGTTCTATGTCAACATTTCTACACTCACCCAGGTTGGGAAACCCAATGCACTGCAGTATAGCTATAGGATCTATTGTGTATTTGAAACCTAATTTAATACACTCTAGAACCAATACGAAGAGCTCCGTGGTGTAGTGGGTTCCATGCTTGCCTCTCACGCAGGAGATGCAGGTTCGAATCCCCGGTGCTGACCAGGGGCCATACCGCGCAGCCGCTGTCGGCATTGGCTTCGTGTTTGACTTGCCATATTGTCATAATGATAAAAGTTTATTCTTGCGCGTTTAAACACGATGCCGATGCCGACACCGGTTGCGCGGTAGGGGGGCAGGTACCAATACGAACGTTCTAACAGTGATGGAAACCTTCATTATTCCATAGCTGCGGCGATGGGCTAGCCCCCTGTCACGCAAAATGGAGTATTGAAAAACTGGCTAAAAGTCTTTGTACAAGTATAAAAGTATGGGCACAGTTGTGCCTCTGCCAACCCGTATGGGAAATAGCGTGACGCTATGTTATGATATACTGGAGAACTAATTCCTGACGACGACGGGCGATAATCAATAAACACAAACTGGCCTAGATAATTTGTCAATTACGTAATTTATTCAGTGGTACATTCGTTTTTCACGACTAATGCCATTATGCAGATTATGCGCTACGGCGTAGTAGCCGGCTACGGCGTAGACACAGGAGCTACGAAGCGTAGCAGTACACAGATAGGACAAATACCACACCCAAAACTGTGTAGTTCCTTTGTCTTGTCCCCCTAAAGTTAATTAAATCACTTTTTTTTTAAATTTAATTAAAAGTTTAATTATTTTATTACAATTTCAAAGTCCAAAAAAAGGGGGGGACATGGATTAGGGTGGCAACGGGACTACCATTACCATTACCCCCTTATTTATAAAACTTTTACTCCGAGAGTGAAGTCAATCTGGGAGTAACCACGGGACAGAGCTAGCCAGCTCTCTAGCTCTGTCTCGTATTTACTCCCGGATTGACTTTACTCTCGGAGTAAAATGGTGAAACTTTTTATCAACAGGGGTGCTAGAGAGATGAATCAACTGAGCAAGTAGCTTGGCCTCTTGAAATTATCGCTTAGAAGGATATTTGCGAACTTCAAAGTATAATTTTAATTTAACCTCAGACCAAGAAATTTTAACATATTAATTCCTTTTATCGCAATACATTTGAAAGGTTTCGGAAATTGATTTAAAATTAAGCTAGTAATTGGATTTTAGGATTAATTTTATTTGACTGCACCAGAAGGAGAGTATTATATTCTAAGTCCACTAGTTAACAATACAGTTACATCAACATCAACCTTGGCCCCACACTAGGATACCAGTGTACTAAAGTTTCTGATGTAATAATATGATTATGTTTCTACGCTACATAATATCTTCATATTTAGCTGTGGAAGTTCTACCCTTATCACGGCAGCGGACGACGATTTAACGCCTATCTGACACGTACTTGACCTAATTTTCTGTTTTTTTTCATGACATCATGGGGGCTATTTGGGAGGTGTCAAACCACTAAATAAACTAAAGGCACTGAACGGTCAACCCTAAATCCGACAGCCCTTGCGCGGTGGCCACAGGTTGCATTTTCAAACACACAATTTTAATTAGTTTCCTTAGTTTATTTCGTGTCGCCCTCCCAAATCGCAAGCAATGAGTTTTTTTATTGACTTAAATATCAATAAATATCAGTCCTACTCTAAACAAATTTAAAAGCCAGGTAAAGAGACATTTTACCTCACTTTTTAAATCTCAGGTAGTTTGTATGTATTTATTAGTGTATATATGTGTATGTAAAAAAAACTTTATATATTATATTAGTTTATTAATAGTATTATATCTTTAATATTTGGTAGTTAATTTTAGGTTGTATTTGGATGTAAGTATATTCTAGCTTTGTAGGTATATTGTTGTACACAAAGGTCTACCCTTGCTGATATATCAAACTCTCTCATCGGAACTTGGTTTGCTGGAAGAGATCTCTTTTTAGAGATAAGCTCGCCTTTGTACACTGTTTTTATTTACTTTTTGTCATTGCAATTAATTGTGTGCAATAAAGAAATTATGAATTATGAATCAACGGGCCTTCGAATCGAAATGAGATGCCCATTCAATAAGATTCAATTCAATTTTTGGATTAATGGCTTCTACTGTGGATCCCTACAGTGATTCCGCCAATAACATCGACTGCAGAGTTTGACAAATGACATTTTTACTTCTCATGCTCGTAAAGTTCGTCTTTATGTTGGGTATAGGCTGCATCTGGCTGCATAAAGTCACATTTCATGCACTCTGCATAAAGTAAAACCTTGCATAAAGTAAAACCTTCGTTACTATTATCTCTTCTGTGCCTTCGTCTAAAACTCAGACTCTGACAAAGGTCAGGTAAACAGCCACACACACCTATGCGAAGTGCAACTGCCACGTATAAAAAAAATTGGCGGGAAGATCGAAGGCGGGAAGTCCTTATTTTTTCTTTGCGTTGCATTTTGCAACTGTTTTTTCAATATTGCTGTTTAATTTCCTCACAATCGAAGTGAAAAGCAGAGTGTATAACTCGTACATAAAACCCATTTTACCCTCGACATGACCCACCCTCGCCGGAAACATGGTGCGTTTTATGTACCTATTGTACAATCTACTATTATTTTTGGGAATACCTTCACATAACTTAACTTTACATAACTTTTACCATTTTAGCAAGAGGCTGGTTGTTTTTATTCATTTGTATTTTTCCTCGCACGTTGAATTTACAGTGGGTTATAAATGGACTAATAAATATTATTATGACTTAATGCAATATCTAATAAGCTCTTATAATGGTTAAAAACTTTCACTACCTTACTAAATAATTACGGAAAAAGGGGGTCCACGATATTCCTGGCATATTACTTCATAACATAGCTCCGGGGATGAACTAGCCCTGTCACGCCAAATTAACGATTGAACGGCAAAACGTGGACAGCTCCTCTGCCACTCCATAGGGGATTTCATGCCGCTACTGTATCATGTTCTGGCTTAACCCCCTAACGGCCGAAATTAATAACCTATCTTCTATCCATAATCTGCAGATTTGAGATTGCTAGTGTCAATTTTGACTTTCATCCCATAGCGCAACTGTCAAATGTAACGCGTAATCTGCAGATCACGGATAGAGATCGGTTATTGGGATCAGCCGTAAGTCAAGCCATTGTCTTTCTCCTGGTCGAAAAGGGAAAAATATTGACATTAAAATTAGTTTGACAGTTGGTACCAACGTCAAAAATTAGACATTCATTGACGTCTTGGTACCCACTGTCAAACAAATTTCAATGTCAATATATATCTTTTAATAATTTTAATGTCAATATTGTTCAAAGGACTCTTCTGTCCTTAAGCGAATGGGCGTGAGTAGATGTTTGGCCCTCTGCCACCCGACATAGGAAAAAGCGTAGGTAATCCCCTAATGAATTAAGTTTCTGCTTCCATGAACACGTAGTATTTGGGTCAGAGAATGCTGCGTTGTATCCAATTATCATTTTAATTCAGCCTTTGCATTCTAAAAGGATGTAATGAAGCCGCCATGACAGTTTGTTCCGAATTGAATTCGAAATATACCTTTCCTCTATATTTCTTGTAAATGTTTTTTTTTTTTATGTTTCTGTGCAATAAAGAAATAAAACATGAAAGTATGTTTTGCTGGAAGAAATCTATTTTAGAGATGAGCTTGCCTTTGTACATGGTCTATCTATTTTATGTACCTATCTTATTGTGTGTTGTATAATAAAGACATTGCGAATACAACTTGTAGAAAAAGCGTGACTGTATTACTCGGTGTGGCCATCCTCTGACGTTGGCAAAGCTGTGCGTTTGCCACTGCTTTAGGGAAAAGGCGTGAAAATAGAGCGATGTTTTGAGCGAGGACCTATTTTTTGAAAGGTCAATTAGCGAACGGGTCAATACGCGCAATGCGCCTTAAGGTATTTTAGGGTTCCGTACCCGAAGGGTGTCAAACGGGACCGTATTACTAAGCCTCCGTTCTCCGTCTGTCCGTCCGTCCGTCCGTCCGTTCGGTAGAGATTTGAAATTTTCACACAATGTCTACAGCATAGCGATCGCCGCAACAAAATTAAATAATTATTGCTGAAGCTTTTTTCGATATTTCTGTCAGCCAGTGGGCCTTGTGAATAGGCTTGTGGCCAAGGTAATCCAATAAATCTAGGAACAAGTCTTAAGTTGAAGCATTATGTACAAAATGGCTTGACATTCTCAGAATTGTACCTTATATTTCCAGCAGATATATTTTATAGAGTCAATTGTGTGCAAAAAAAGACAGCAGTTGAGGGCACTTTTACATGACGTCATTCAGTTGTTATTTCATAGAACTCAGAAACAAAAGTTCCGTTTTGACAGTTCATAAAAAGTATCTATTTTGAACTGACAGGGCACAAGCATAATCTCGCACAGAAACTCTGTCCCGTTCCATTTTCAAATTACAACACGATTAAAAAAAACAGCCAGTCAGTCAGACCCACATTCTCTCTCTGTTTACCACAAAACTAGCGTTTTTGCTTTATGATTATTTGGATTGTTTTTGAAGACTGGAAAACTGTTTTGCTAAGATTTTTCATCTCCATATTAATTACTTACCTACAGAATAGACGTATACAGCTTTCCAATGATCTTTGGCGCGCGATGAAAGGTGGAACTAACGATGACCAATGAGGAATGAAAGGTCTGTGTTGATGACAGGTTTGTTGCATTCATTAAGTTGCGTAAGCTGGCGCCCCCCCGTAAACGTCACTCATCAGCCGAAAGATTGTTGGTACTGTAGCTTTTGACAGTTCTCAGGTACCTCAGGTACCTTAAAAATTCTGTCAAATAGGCAGGTACCTAAGATAAACATACATAATAATAAACGTTATCGCAGGCCGTAGGTATATCTGCCGTTCGCGTTAAAAGTTATTCTGCGTATTGCTCGATTAACGCTTATTTATATCTTAGCGATTAATGATTAATGCTACAAAATTGAGCTGCAATGAAGAAAGTAGTTAAGTAATACTTAATAATTTATTTAGTTTTAATAATGTAGACCTACATATACAGTGCTGAAGACTCAGTTCCCAAATAAACAAACAAATTATTAAACCAAGGCAACTGGGTTAATTATTCAGACTTACGATTCAGACAGACAAACAATAAAATTAGTATTGTTTTTTTTTATCTACCATTAGGATATTTTATGAACACTTACCTCAAAAGGAAACCGCCGCTAATCAACCCGAAGATGATCTCACCAAATTACTTTACACAAACACGCATTAGTGCGATTAGGAACACCATAAAACACTGAAATATTAAAACAACACACTTTCAATACATTAATCAACTTATTTTCTAAAACCTCCTTTTCAAATTACAACACAATTCACAAACCGAATGCTGGCCGTAAACTTTGCGATTCGAGTAAACCAACGATTTTCGAATTTCGAACGCGGGCTCCCGCCGCTCGCGTCTGATTCCGAAACGTCACTGCCGTACCAACCGTTTGGTTTTGGCGCGTGAATTCTACGGTTGCGTACGGAACTATATAAACTAATAACGCCAACCATATCGCAAAACTGAACTCATTCGTCGCATTTTTATTTTGGGAGCAAAGTTTGCCAGTGTCAGGTGTTTTGTAGATTCACCTAAGGCTCAGATCAATGATCAGCCTCCAAGGATTTCACTGTATTTTGACAAGTTCTCTTTCAAGAACTGGAAATATTACTGTTGATTTGTCGCACGTTACCACTACCCGGGAAGGATGTGAAGGGATGTAGCTACCTATTTCCTTCGGACTTGAGAAACTGCCTCCCCGGGGTAGAAGCCATGTTGAATGTCGACGAGACGAATGAAATCTCAAGGGTATACTATACGCGAAAAGAAAATCGGTTCATACATTTTCGCCATGCAGTCATGTCCACGCCTAGACAAAGTTAATAACGCTACGAAAACGAATAGAAACGAAAACTCAAAATGTGTGCGATTTGACATTTTGGTGACGTAGCGTGACTAATTGTCAAATCGCATAATTACATATTCTTAGCGTTTCGTGCGAACGATAATAGCGTGTTGCATCTTGTCTAGGGGGGCAGGGCATTCGGGGGAGTTACCACAACTTATACAGCGATTCAGTGACCGTCTAATAAGTCTGGTAAAACAAAGCTTTGTAAAATAAAGATTAAAATGAAAATGTTTGCCATGGTGCCAAATAATAGATACCTAGTGATTTGGATCCCAAACTGGTGATAGCCGACATTAATAGAGCGAGGCGATCTCCTACTCTGGCAAGAACCGAATTGATTGCTATAGGTCACTTCCTATTTGAAAACTAAAGATTATGTTAGTTAGGTACACACGTTACAGCAGACCGGTATTTTTAATATAAGTAAAACAACCATTAGGTATTTAGATTTTAGGGATTTTGAACGTAGGTTATTTTACATTAGGTTTTATATTTTAGACATTGCATCCATTAGGTATCTATTTTAAGGCTTTCGGTATTTTTAATATAGGTTAAACAAACATTAGGTATTTAGATTTTAGGGATTTTGAACGTAGGTTTTTCGACTTTAGTTTTTTTTTTATTTGAGACATTCGTATGCGTACCCTTCTATAGGGATACGTTGAATGTCCATTGGTAAAAACTTAAAATTCCTTGCCATGCCGTCCTATTATTCTGTTGAATATTATTTTCAAATAAAGCACAATAAAATAGTAATTTCATAGTTTAATGTTATTAAGTATTTTATTTCTTTACAGTCGTAATCATAACTAACTCAACTTACTTCTAACATTAAAGTAAATCACTTCTTAACTGTAAGTGACTAATGGCCGATTTCACCAACAAACTGTCTTTTAGGGGACATTTATTTTCTTTCAGGGGCAGAGACTATATATCCAAATGACCGCGCCTGCGGGGGAATGCGGCTCGCCTAACGTTTGTTGTATTCAACAAATGTTCGCATACGCAACCTATGTACGGTGACGGGCCGCCAGACAGTTTCGCAGCGGCTGACCAATCACAGCTCTCTTACCTCGTCCCGCCGCCCGTAAATTGGTGAGTTGTGTTTCAAAGGAAAATGTATCTATGCGCTCTCCACTGGATAAGTGCTCCCTGTTCAGGGGCCATATAGGCAACCCCTAAATATAAGAGGTCGGCCACCAAAAATATCGCTAGACAGCTAAGATAAAGAGCTAAGTGTTCTTTATCTGTTGGTGAAATCGGTTGTAAGGCCCGGACGCACAACCAAAACCAACAACTAAAAGTTTGACACTCAGGTCGATAGCTGGACGGCGATTTAACAATAAACTCGAGATTGTTTTTTTTAGGGTTCCGTACCCGAAGGGTGCCAAACGGGACCCTATTACTGAGACTTCGCTGTCCGTCTGTCCGTCCGTCCGTCCGTCCGTCCGTCCTGTCTGTCACCAGGCTGTAACTCATGAACCGTGGTAGCTAGACAAGTGAAATTTTCACAGATGATGTATTTCTTTTGCCGCTATTACAACAAATACTAAAAATCAAAAGAAATTTAATATTAAGGGGGGCTCCCATACAACAAACGTGATTTTTTTTGCTCATTTTTGCTCGATATTGATAATGGTAGCAGGTAGACGCTTAAAATGTTCACAATATATTGAGTATATTATTTACTTAAAAAATAAATTATTAAATTAAAATTAAATTAATATTTAGGGGGGCTCCCATACTTTTTTTTTTGCGGTTTATTATAGATAATGGTACGGAACCCTTCGTGCGCGAGTCCGACTCGCACTTGGCCGTTTTTTTTATAGTTTGACAACTCCATACAAACCTCCATGCATTGCCTGACAGGAAGGGATGAAAACTTAATTTCCTTTAATATTAATGGCAAATACTTTTATTTTTCGGCCATGACAGCAACAAGCGAACGGGTAAGTATAGATGGGAACATTGGCCAATCAAAAATAACAGGGTGGAGTGGTGGGTTCGGGTAGGTGAAGGCCTAAACCTTCGTGTTAGTTTAACATTTAAGAACTACAATAACCGGCCAAGTGCGAGTCGGACTCGCGCACGAAGGGTTCCGTACCATTATCTATAAAAAACCGCAAAAAAAAAAAAACATTTTGAATGGGAGCCCCCCTAAATATTAATTTAATTTATTATTTATTTTTTAAGTAAATAATATACTCAATATATTGTGAACATTTTAAGCGTCTACCTGCTACCATTATCAATATCGTTTGTTGTATGGGAGCCCCCCTTAATATTAAATTTCTTTTGATTTTTAGTATTTGTTGTCATAGCGGCAACAAAAATACATCATCTGTGAAAATTTCAACTGTCTAGCTACCACGGTTCATGAGATACAGCCTGGTGACAGACAGACGGACGGACGGACGGACGGACAGACAGCGAAGTCTCAGTAATAGGGTCTCGTTTGGCACCCTTCGGGTACGGAACCCTGAAAAAATAGGTATTTGGTAATATTGCAATTAAATACTAGGTACCTATAAGTATCTAAATAATTAGGTTAACGGATTTGTCAAAGTTAACTCGAGTTTAGTCGTTAAACCGCGTTCTTGCTAGTGGCGCTCAGTCATGCTGTCAGTCTCTCACTCAGGAACATACAGCGCCAGTAACATTTATCACGTTTCCCGCCAAAAAGTTGAAGTTTGAATTTGAAGTTGTACATAGCACTAGACTCAAATGGTGATTCACGAATTTGTCTGTGTAGTTTAGAATCAAAACTGGTCAAATCCAAAAAATAATAGTTAATTGGTTGATTCTCACCTACTGAGCCTGGATTGTAACAACGAAAGAGTAGGTAACTTTTACTCGAGAGTATCTTCTACTTTTTCATAGACACTAGTGACACCCAGATCAGATCACCTCATTTTGAACTGTCATTGTCATACAAGTTATCCCCGGGATAGTCTCGTATAACTTTTGTTGGTAAAATCCAGCCTTACACATGTAATTTCTAGTGACTCGTGTCGCGACCCAACATTCTGTTGTTGTTGTTGAAATGTGTTAAACGACACTTACATTTGAGCAGAAGTCTGTGAATTCGGCCGTAAACGAAAAGCCAATTTTGAGCGTTCAACATAATACTTTTTCAAGAAATGCTAGACCCGAAAAGAGTGAAGTCCATACGTATTACATAATATAAACGAACTCCTGACAGTGAAGTCCATACGTATTACATAATATAAACGAATTAACTATCCTAACAGCTAGAATATCTAGCGACAATGACTGGATGTATAATGTCATCCAGGTAAAAACAAATTAAATTTCACAGTTTTTTTCATGTATAAAACTAACTAAACTCTTCACAAAATAAAAGGCCCGTTTTGACAGTTCACGCCCATGAAGTTTCAACCCCTAATGCGTAGGTAATAAAAGCCAACTGGTGCGTACAAGCAAAGCGTACAAGTTGCACCTAAAAACCGCTTCTATTAGGGGTTAAAACTTCATGGGCGTGAACTGTCAAAACGGGCCTTTTATTTTGTGAATGGTGTAGTGGACCGATTCATGATTTTTTTTAAATGGGACCATACTATTGGGCTTCCCTTTCTAATAAAGAAAAAATTTTGGAAATCGGTTCATAAATAGTACCAGTTTCGATGTAACAAAAAAAAAACAGAACCGAATTGACAACCCCCTCCTTTTTTTGAAGTCGGTTAAAAATTAAAACGAAAAATCTATTTATGTCTAAACAGCATATCCGGCCAATCCCCTCTTCTTCCCCCATGGTGCTGCCGCTGGCTCACTGCTCCCACTTCCGGAACTCCTGCCCCTCGGGCGGCTGCACGGTCACCTTGTCGGACCCGACCTCCTTCCAGTTGGTGCTCAGCACTGTGCCACCGGACTCCACCTGGGGAGGAACAGAAACGAGTTCATTTAGAGCTCCGTGGTCTAGTGTAGTGTTGCCACTCGATAGGCCAATATCGATTGTTTATCGATAGCTTTTCGATAGTTGAAGGAAACATTATTGATAATAGTCAAACGATACTATCGATACCATCGATACTATGCAGTTTTGTGCTTTATGCCCTCACGAGGATTTCAACTCACGACCTACGGATTGAGAGCCTACATCACCGCTAAACTGCCTCAATAATGTAGGTTGTTGCGAAATATACCATCATATTGAAATGCGTGGGTGTATCAAAACAAGTCTCTTGGGGAGCCCCTTTAATTTGTAAATTTTATATCTCTTGTATTTCAGTATTTGTTGTTGTTGCGGCAACAGATATACACATTCTGTAAAAATTTCACCTTTCTAGCTATTACGGTTCGTGCTGTAAGACCCGATGACGGACGGACAGACGGACAGCGTGGGCTTAGCAATAGGGTCCCGTTTGGCACCCTAAAAATGACTGTATGGTTACTCCGTGGTCCGGATTTGTATGTTTGTTTAATTCTTTGTCCGTTTATTTGTATGTCTGTCTGATTGTTAGTTTGTCTATTTGTCTGTCTGTCTGTCTGTCTGTTTATACATTTGTTCGTCTACTCACAAAGCTCTTGTTCATGGCCCGCCGCACCTCGTCAGAGCCTTCTCCGTAGATTTTCTTGAACAGCTCGTTCAGTGCAGCCTCACCTTCCGGCTTCTCCTCGGCTTCCTGCGAGTAATCAACTTCATCATCATCATCATCATCATTGTACGGTCTTGCCGAACATGCTAGTAACCGCTATTTGCTGAGGTTGCGACCTACTTGGCCGCGAGTATTTTTACATATTTTATTATAACTAACGAGTACGTCACCAACCGTCGTAAGACATAGACATGTCGGAAGAGTTGCCACCCTTTACTGTGTGTACCTACTCATACAATAAAAGTGCATAAAAAGGACTGGGACTTTACTTTCCGCGACGTGCTACAAACATCATCACTACTACTACTACTACTTCTACTACTACTACTACTACTACTATCAGTGTATACGTCTGACTGGACTATACAATCATCATCATTGGCCTTTTCATCTTTTCAGATGTTTATTCCAGCTGCTGTGTGTTCTGGGAGTCACATTTTCTCTCGAGACTGAACAGACCGACCGAGTAATCAATTTATAGGTTTGATAAATATCCGTGAGTAACAAAAGAGTTCTAGCCTTCAAGTTGATTTGAAACAATTGTTTCGGGCACTTTCGTGTTTCGGGTGACACGTTAAGCTGTAGGTCCCGGCTACTATCGCTACAGTAGTAGTCGTAAAGCTGTGTCAGAGGCCCTACTAGGGCAGCTTGATAACTTCTGACAGTCGGGTCGGCCACTAGACCGACACCCCTCCACCAACCCGCACTGAGCCAGCCTGATGGAATATGGCTCAATCTTACTCCTATCCGGGTAAAGGCCTATGCAACTCAGTGGCGACATTATTGGGCTAGGTACATTTACTTTACTATAAAGACTCGTCACGGACCGCAACACCAGTTTCATATTTTTTGACAGGTGTCATGACATTTGACAGGCGCTACGTACGGATTTGACGATCTCCTTCTCGATCTTATCCCAGTCCTTCTGCCAGAGGGTGGGGGGCTTCTGCGCCGGCGGGCCCGACGCGTCGATCACCTCTGAAGACCAGAGATAAGTTGTTATGTCACTGTCATTGACAGGCCATTAGAAGGACATTTGAAGCGTAAGCACACCTCGGACACTCCATAGAACGCTCGTAAAATGATCACCTATTACTACTACACAACCAAATGATGTTTGTATACGTGCAAATGTGTGCGTGAACTTTACTAGGGCTGGTGGCGCGGCAAATGCAGCGATATTAAGTATACGCGTCGTCACTCGTCCGGCGTTCAGCCCTGTCTATTGATCCTATAGCCAATCCTTTGACGCCAGGGGTGGGGTGCGGTATCTGAATCAGCGCGGGGAAGGGAGTGGCCGTTCTGTACGGAGTACTATTATCTCTTCTGTGGCGTAAGTCCATGAGATTCTCCCAAATAAATCAGTTAGGTGAAAACCCTTAAATTGCTTCATGCAACTCAGGATAAGCGGCACAAATCAGATAACTTAGAGCCAGTGACAGGGACTTAGCCACAATATATGACAGGCAATTGACGTCTCGGAGCTCGGAGCTGCGGACCGCTGCTCCAAATACTCTGAAATAGCGGCGGCGGCAAAGCGCCGATCTCCGAGATGTCCGACTTACCTGTTTAGCTTGGATTTGCCTTTATTCTGCATAAGGGTTAAGGGAAGAAATGTGACATTGTGATGCTTTTCATTGTTAGGGTTCCGTACCCGAAGGGTGCCAAACGGGACCCTATTACCAGGCCTCCGCTGTCCGTCTGTCCGTCCATCCGTTAGAGGGCCCTCTTATTAGCTAGAAAGTTGAAATTTTCCCAGAATGTGTATATCTGTTGCCGCTCTACCAACAAATACTGACTGAAATACACGAAATATTGATAAAATAAAGGTGTCTCCATACAAAAAACATATTTTTTTGTACTTTTGCTACAATGATGGTGCGGAACCCTCCGTGTGAGAGTCCAACTTGCATTTGGCTGTTTTTTTTTAATATCTTTATTTTAAACTCCAAACAGAGACAGTGTATAAATCTTCCTCACCCTGCGGTATCGGCTTCACCGCTTCCTCCCCCGCCTCACCCTCCAGCTGAGTCCACCTCAGCCCTTCCTTCTTCCTTAACTTGAGCTCAATCTTGCTCGGAGTCACCAAGTGGGTGCACATCGAGGGGACGATGATGTGAGCTAACTCCACCTCGAGACTGTACTCCGAGTCTGAGTTGGGGATGGGACTGGATATGGAGAGCTGGAATGTGATGATTTAGTGTGATTAAGAGAATCAGAGCCTCAGGTTGATGGCGTAATTATTTCAGTATTTTCATACCTTCTTCAAAGGCATCCATCTGACCAACATTGTACATTCACATAATGTGTAGTGTACATAACACTTAACACTTTTAACATTGAGAAGAATGAATATTAGTGTCCTCATTTGATTATTCAGTACTTTTGGATAACGGCACTCTAGTACTTAATGCAAATTTTAGTTTTATTTGCCAAATTATTTATTGTTAAAGGGCCAATTGTCCTAATTCTAATTCTCCTTTCTTATTTTTTTAAATTATTTAACAAATATAGATAACCGACTTAATTAAGTACATTTACATCACATAAACCACAGAGGTTTGTGCATGATGCTGGCAGGGTGCGAACAGGGTACAGTAATTGTTAAAAAATATACATGGGTACATGGACATTTCATAATTTCATTTATTATTTCTGGGACTGGAAAAGAAAGAAAAAATAATACTCACACTTCTTTCAGTATATTGTACTCTTACTTTGTCGGCCGGTGCATTCTTGAGTAAAATCGTAACTATGACTTGAGATTCCGTCTGGTACCAATCATGCTTGATTTTTGGCTGCAAACAAAAGAAAAGTATCAAAGTAAGATTTGGACATAAGAATGTAAGAAGGTGATTGTAAGTGGGTGATTTAGATTTGGACTGATACTAATAATCTCTGCCTACCCCTCGTCTGTAAGGAGTGAGGAGGACATATAAATACAAATATAAGCCAAGAAATAGCACAGAATGATTTCTAAAAATAACAACAATAAAAAAGAAAAAACTTAAAACTTTACTTTTATAACTTGTTGGTCCGGTGTAACTTCTTTGGTTTGTGGCTCCGACATTTTTGTAAGGGTATCCTAAAGCTGAACGGTTGCTTTTCAAGTTTTCAGTAGCAGAGGGATTATTATTTCAATAAATTTCACTTTTGAACAAAAATAACAGCAGCAGAACACGGTCATTCAGCCGACTTTTCTAGATTGTTGTTTTTTTTTATGATGGGCGTTCGCTTTGAGACCACTCATATTAGTTGGGACCCGACAGCAGGACAGTAAATCACATTTTGTTGAAGTTAGAAAGAGAGACGAGTATAAGTCGTCGGGAAAATACGAAATCAATGAATGCGAACTGTTGTAGTTGTAGCGCACGGTGACAGGTGAGGTGACAGTGACAGCAGCAGGCTTATTCGCTATCTCAGTGATGATCACTCAATGATGATCCGTAAAAATTAAGAAGTTATTGGTATCGTTCAATTATTATGTAAATGTAACCAAGGATATTAAAATAAGTCGGTTCATATTAGCCGACTTATTTTGATATCCTTGGTTACATGATAATTGAAAGACACCAATAACTTCTTAATTTTTACGGATCATTATTGAGTGATCATCACTGAGTTAGCGAGTAAGCCCGCAGGACAGCTGCTGTGACTTCTTTTTACGCAATCAAACAAAATAAAACGCATCAAAATTTTGTGAACTGTATGCATGCTGCAGATTGCTGCAAGAATTTTTGAGCTAGATACCAATATTGTTTCATTATAATTAAGTATTCTATTAGCGGTATATTTGTTCACCTTGAGATTGAGACAATCAGACAGATTAGAGACTGATGGATATGGAAGTCATCGATATTTATTGCGTGGAATGGAACAGGGACACGATGGCCAACAAAACCCAAAACAATCAGAAACGTCATTTTCATTTGTCATTGTCAGCATGTCAATATTTTATTTTTGATTTTTTTGACGATTCGTTGGATTGAAAGAGCGCCGAATCCAGGTGTTCCTCTATCTAAAACCGGATTGGATCTGCAGGCGTATGATGCGGGTACGTATTCTCCTGAATCCTCTCCTATCTAATGAGAAACCATTATCCGTAGTTAATTTTGATAGCTTACCAAAATTTTATGGTTAGGAGTTAGGCGGATTTTTTTCTGCGTTATGTACGAATATAGCTCGTATAGTTTAAGCAATACATACCATATTAGCATTTCTACCAGGCCTACCAACGTAGTCGTGATAACATTATAACAAACAATAACAATTCCTTACATTTTATCATTTTATCTACTAACTAGCTTTTGCCCGCGGCTTCGCCCACGTCTAGCCAATAGATGAAAAAATAATCAAACCGAAAAATTACTACTAAAAATTGCTACTTGGTATATTTTTGCTGCTACGTTATTTATTTCTCTTTGAATGAGGGAAGGAGTTCTGTTCTAGTTCACCAAGCAAAACAACGCCGATTGATATGTTCGGCCAGCTTCACATTACATCTCTCTTTTAAGAGCCCCCCCCCCCCCCCCCCGTCTTTAATAGTTCACCAAGCAAAACAACATCAATTGATATGTTCGGCCAGCTTCACAATGCGTTTCTTTTTAAATGGAGGGCTCCGACCCCCCAACCCCCCGTCTATCTACTCTCCTTGTTCTTGATTCTTGTCTTATCAGTTTTAACCAACAATAGTATTCCATGCAGGTTCCCGTACCTACCTTACAAGATTTTCCCAAGATTTTTTCACATTTTCAGTTTGTGAGTGCAAAACTATTGAGATACATTCCTAGTTTAGATACAATCCTAAGTAGCAGCGCCACTATGAGTGCTGCAAGAAGGATAGCGGTGTGCCAGATGACCTCAGTAGGAAATAAAGCAGAAAATCTAAAAGTTGTATCTAATTTAATCAGAGATGCAGCAAAGGATAAGGCTCAGGTGAATATACCTTTTACAGATAAGTATTATACATTTTAAGCAGTTAACATAAAAAAAATACTCAAATCTCAGCCAGGGTTTAAAAAACAATTTACCCTCCCTCTTGGATATTTGAGGAGAAAAAGGTGTGAGAATATGTATGTACCTATGTCTTGGATATTATAATGTGTGTGTACCTGTTTCTGGATCCTACAGTAAGGTTTTATAATGTGGGGCCAGAAGCAATGTAATGCCGAGTGATTATGTTTATCTATGTTGTCTAAACTCAAGATCAGTGTGTGAAATGGTCACCATCACAATGGTGGACCTGGTTTTGGTTTTCAAGCGGTGCACCACCCACCCACCGTACCAACTCAAGATCATGTGTTTCAGATGGTATTCTTCCCAGAGGCTTGCGACTACATATTCAACAACAACAAGGACACAATCAGCAATGCGGAGCCGATACTCGGAGGCAACACTGTCAATACTTACCGGGAACTAGCAAAGACTCATAATGTTTGGCTGTCAATGGGAGGAGTACATGAAAAGGTATACACAAACAGGCTGCATGAATTTTCTTTGGCTCTGGTGAGCTATCACATAGCTCTCTCTCTCTTTCTCTCCCTATAACTTTCTCTTTCTCTCTTCCTTTCTCTTTCTCTCTCCCTTTCTCTCCCTCTCTGTTTCTCTAAGTCTATCATTTTCTCTCTCTTTCTCTCCCTCTCTATCTTTCTCTTCTCTCTCTCTTTCTCTCCCTCTCTCTTTCTCTCCCTCTCTCTTTCTCTCCCTCTCTCTTTTTCTCTGTCTTATCTTTATCTCTCTCTCTAACCTAAACCTATGCAAAGTTGCAATAGACCATTAGGAGCTAAGCCATGGCTCTAGCTCTATCAATCTGTGGCTGTAGTGAAGGGGCAAATACGACCTTCAAGTATTAATGAAGAGACTTCAATTCAATTCAATTTCTTAAATAATGGCTTCCATACTTATTACAGTTATTACAGTTGAGAAAGAACAAGTGGGGGTCTATAGTCTCTGCCAGGGAGCACTTATCCAGTGGAGAGCGCATAGATACATTTTCCTTTGAAATAAAACTCACCAATTTACGGGGGCGGCGGGGGACGAGGTAAGAGAGCTGTGATTGGTCAACCGCTGCGAAACTGCCTGGCGGCCCGTCATCGTACATAGGTTGCGTATGCGAACGCTTGTTGAACACAACAAACGTTTGGCGAGCCGCATTCCTCCGCAGGCGCAGTCGATTGGAATAGTCTCTGGTCTCTGCCTAACCCTCTTCCGAGAATGAGCCGTGAGCCTTAACTAATATCTATTGACATTTCAGAATGAAACAAACACAACCAAAGCATACAATACCCATATAATAATTGACAATACTGGCTCAATAGTGCAAGCATACCGAAAACTACATTTATTTGACGTTGCGATACCGGACAAAAATGTCAGATTGAAGGAAAGTGACTTTGCAATGGCGGGATGTCATATTGTCACACCGGTCGATAGTCCGGTTGGGCGGATCGGTTTGGAGATTTGCTATGATTTGAGGTGAGTGTACTATAATATAGTTACCGCGGGCTTGGTTTCCGCAACTCGACGACTGTAATTTGCGCCTATTTTGCGTGTTGCGGGTTGGGGGCACTACTCCTGCCAACCCAGCTCCTGTAGGAAGTCTAGGAGACCCTTGACGTTGCCGACGACTTCCTGGAGCGACCCCGGTGTACCGAGGTGTGTTGCCCGGTAGGTGGCCGCACCAGAACATTCCAGTAGGACGTGGGTGGCTGTCTCATCCATCTCCATGCGGGCTCTGCACAGGGGACTGTCTGTAAGAGTGTACTATAAGTGAGCTACTCAAAAGAAACTGACACGAGTTACTGACTAGTTCACTGTGCACACGGTGGTGCTAGGGACTCGGTTTTGATTGAGTCTGTGGATTGAATGCTTGAATGTAGTGGTGGTTAATATAACGTAAAGCCGTTAAAAGCAGCACGTTATTTACTTGTAACGAAAAGCGCGTGCTATTAGTAGAATCAGATAGAGCTATGTTATGATTACGAAACGGACCGACGCTTTCCAGCGGACTTTTTGTAGTGTTACGTTAAAAATAGCACAGCGCGGCGTGATCAGTCGACCGGTTTATAGTCTGTGGTCGACCGGTTGCTCGCGACCGCGCTGGATGTTGCGTGATTTCGCGCGCTTTCTCGACGAATCAACAATGCGTTCGACGCGTTCGTTTCGTTATAACTTAGCGTGTAAATTATCATGCTAAATAAATTTAGCATATTCCATTTAGCATGTTAACAAAATATAGCCGTTATGACCACCACTAGGTACTTGAATGCGATGTTATAAAATCATGTGTGAAAGAGCATGTCTTATCTTTGACATACGTAACTGTCCGCCATTTTGTACAATCTTGATATTTGCAGCCAGAGATACATCCCGGGATTATCGATAAAGTAAATTATTATAAACCAAAGTATGAACAATAAGTATAATTGCCAGATATAACACCAGTGTCATATCTGGCCGCTTTAGTCAAGATTATTCATAATGCTGTGCCACTGCAATCCCAGTCTACAAACAAAAATTGGTCAAGTGCGGTCGGACTCGCACACGAAGGCTTCCGCACCATGATCGTCGTCTGTGCCTAAAACGGCAATACCTTCAATCTCGTTGTCAGTCGTCTCTTGCTATTAAAAAATGTCAGGCGCTATTGTAGTGAAATTGACTTCATACATACTATTTAATTCTAAACAACCTTTTTTCCTGTATTTCAGTGTTTGTTGTTGTTGCGGCAATAGAAATACACATTCTGTAAAACATTTCAACTCTCTAGCTATTACGGTTCGTGCTGTAGGACCCGATGACGGGCAGATGGACAACGAAACCTTAGTAATAGGGTCCCGTTTGGCATCCTTCGCGTACGGAACCCTAAAAACGTCCGAGCACATTTGCTTCCCCGCAGATTCCCCGAGCTGAGCACCCAGCTGGCGATGATGGGAGCCGACATCCTCACCTACCCCTCCGCCTTCACCCATTCCACCGGGGAAGCCCATTGGGAACTGCTTCTAAGGTATTCATAATAGGGTATTATTGCTTTTGTGCTTTTTTTTTTTTTAAAAAAAAGTGAGGCCGTGATAAATGAGTAGTTATTTTAAATTTTGTGAAACCGATAAATGCCTTAAAATCATTAATCAATTTACGATAGTGCAGTGTCGCGCGAAAACGCTAGCCGCCATGATGTTTCGCTGGTGACGTCACTCCGTTAGTAAACACGACGACTGCAAAGACCAAGTACTAATTTACGTCGATGATTACCATCGTAGTGACGTGCATTAATCTGTGCATCAAGTCGGAATCAAAATGGCGATTGGTGTTTTAGTCAAATGACGAACTGAGTAGAAAACACGACTTTTCAAATCGAATTATATTTACATTGCATTTTTAACCGACTTCCCAAAGGAGGAGGTTTACAATTCGTCCGGATATTTTTATTTTTTTTATCTATGTGCCCCGATAGCGCCTAGACGGATGGACCGATTTGGAAAATTATATTTTTGTTTGAAAGGGTTTACCTTCCCATTGGTCCCATTGACACCAGGTCAAGATCTGATGATGGGATCCTGGAGAAATCGAGGGAACTCTTCAAATATTATAGGCAGACCTATATTGATTTTTGTGTTTTTCATAATAACTCGTGCAAATGCACATGGTAAGCATAATATTGTGATGCGGAACTGCTGATGAAGACCACATATGGCAACCAGATCTGCTCAATACTAGGTACAAATACAATGCGTGGCTGACGGGCAGGCAACGCATAGCCTAAACCGGTGGACCTAGAGCCATGAAACTTTGTACAGGGGTTCCTTAGTAGCGTGGGGTAGCACTGATGTGGGATTTGACAAAATTAAGTCCCCAAGGGGGGGGGGGGGGGGGGGGATAAGGGGTTACAGTTTGTATTAAACTCAATCTAATCAAATAGGGTTTGTGGAAGTCGGTTTTTTCTAAAGTTTACTTTTTGTTTCAATTATTATGGATTAATATGGACGATTCTCGTTCAGCGTTTCGGGTATCTACCTCGGACATGCATTCTTAGATATATTCTTACATGGGCAATAGTGCCGTATTCACTTCTATTTCTTCTTTTAACAGGTTCGCCGACACATCTTATATAACAATAGTTCGCCATTGTTCGATCGTTCGAGCGGTGTGCTTCTGAGAGTGAGGGGGTTAAGGGGGTTAAAGCACCTGCAACTGGCCCACATGAACGGGGCCTTCGTGCATATCCCCTGCGCCTGCTCATCTAATTCAGCCATCCTAGCTCCTGCACTAGCATAATTCACTTGCTGGTGCCTGCCACTTTGTTTGAAACCGATGATTTACTGAGAAAACATTACCTTCCTTCCGGTACTGTCGGATGAAGAGATGTCTATATCTTAATCTAGCACATAAACTGTATGTATGTTGAATTTCATCCAAATCCGTCCAGTCGTTTTAGCGTGAAAGAGTATCAAACATATAAACCCACAAACTTTCATATTTATAAACAAGAAGTACATAAAAATGGCGTACAAAGGCGAGCATACCTTTAAAATGAGATGTCTTCCAGCAAACCAAGTTCCGATGAGAGTTATTGTCCGAACCCGATTCTGGTTCCCACAACACAGGGTATCCTAGTGTAGGGCCAGAAGCCATGTATGTGCTTGTATGTAAATGTTTTTATTTTTCTCATTTCAGAGCGCGAGCAGTAGAAAACCAATGCTACGTCATAGCCGCCGCACAGGTAATGTTTTCATGAGGCACTCACGAGGAAGGTATTCACGAGCGAAGCGATGCATTTTCAAATAATTTCATTGTCCTTTGTCATCGTGAGAAACCCTTCATTATTCTGTTACTGTGGCGATGGGCTAGCCCCCTGTCACGCAAAATAGATTATTGAATCACTAGCTAAAAGTGAGAACAGTTTTGCCTTATTACTCTAATTCACCGTAAGGGAGAGGCATTACATACCGTACATTTTGGCCCGAGTGAGAAGTGAAAAACAAAGTTGCTCTGATCAAATCAGTTTCATAATAAAAGTTGCTCAGACTGATGTCCCTGACAAAGCGTTTTCTTATTTTGCGTTAATTCATTTACACCTTGTATTACATGGCAATATTGCCGGCTACATGGCAATGTTGCCGACAACAGGACATCAGAAGGCGCTACGCTGTTATGTTGTTCATTGTCTTTTCTATGAATTCCGAATTTGAGTATCGCATAACTGGCTAAAGCACAGGGTGCTCATCCCATACAAATTAGAAATAGTAACCCTTCGTAAAAAAGAGATGGCGTGAGGAGTAAAATTTGTAGAGCTCGTCTAAGCTGAAATGACGCGCCCCACTCTTTGGTTTCGTATTTACTTGTCATACAAAACCAAGGAGTGGGGCGCGTCATTTCAGCTTAGACGAGCTCTACTTTAAACGCCATGGTTTCAGTTAACATACTTCTAGGTGGCGCTAATCTTAGAATAAATCCTATATATCTTAGCGCCATCTCGTGGTATTTGCAATTTTTCGATGGTGCTGCACCAAGCGATAATGGCCTCGAAATAAAGAAGGTTCCGTAGCATCTCAGTTTACGCCGCTGTCATATTTTGTTCTAGGTGGTCTATCTGTATTAGTATAATATTATAGTGTCTGTGCTAAAAGTGACCACAGCCTACGGCAAAAGTCATGACATCATATCCATATCGCTAGGTAGGTCAACACAACGCCAAGCGGCGTTCGTACGGGCGCGCGATGTGCGTCGACCCGTGGGGCGACGTGTTGGCCGACTGCGGGACCGACGCGTCGCCGTGCTACCGCTTGGTCGATCTGTCCGCCGACCGGTTGGCCGCCGTGCGGCGGAATATGCCCGTGTTCCAAAATAGAAGGTGAGAATCTGCCACACCGCTCGCTCATGTTTTCTATTTCTGTGATAAATCGTGACACCTGTCAAGAACATCGCACATTTCTTGTAAATGTATTCTTTATGTTTCTGTGCAATAAAGGATATGAATAATATAATTTTTATTTTTTTTAACGTCCGCTTTTACTGCGATCTGTCATCTGGGACATTTTTCAGTAGTTTTGTTTTGTTAAATATGGACAGACTTGTAGGCATGGAACCAGTGTCCCATCCTGGGTTATTTTAATTTTATGTGGCTAGATCAGGTCTTGCGGAGCTTTTCTTTTTAGTCACTTAAATGTTGATGTCTCTGCCATCAGGTTTGTAGCCAATACATTTGGATGCTCTTCCAATCTAGTTTTGTATCTTTTAAGGCTGGATATGATTTCTTCCTGCACTGTGGGAATCCTCAAGTCTTTGTGGATGTTCTCATTTGTGATGTACCATGGGGCATTAACTATCATTCGCAGAGTTTTTGACTGGAATAATATAAATAAGTAAAAAAATACACCTGTCGAAATCATGACACCTGTATAAACACGACACCTGGCTTTAAAAAAACATGATACCTGTAAAAATACGACACTAGTCAAAAAAATTAGCTTCTGTCAAAAAATAAGGCATCAACAAGATTTGCTGTCTGTAGACACTTACACACGCTAAAAAACATTACCAACACACGTAATAGTAGAGAGGGCGTGACGATGTTATGTTTTTATTGAGATTTTATGTTTTTTTCCCGCCAGAAAAGACGTCTACTCCCTCTACGCGCTCTCCCTCCGTGACACACGACTGCCCGCGCACGAAGCGACACAACCGACCGCCCCGACCGTCCCGACCGACCCGACCGACCCGACCGACCGGCCGGCGCGCCAGGGCCGGGTGTTCGGCCACGTGACTGTGCCGGAGACGTGCGTGTTCTATGCGACGGAACTCACGTATGCGTTCGTTAACTTGAGGTGAGAGATTGGTTCCGTACCCGAAGGTTTCTCGTTCGGCCTCCCTTCGGGTACGGTACCCTATTACTAAGCCCACGCTGTCCGTCTGCCCGTCATCGGGTCCTACAGCACGAACCGTAATAGCTGATAGAAAGTTGAAATTTTCACATTTGAATGTTGTTTTTTTTTTATTCGAAAGTAGATTTCTTGGTGCTGGTTTTCATGGTACCACCGAGCTGTGTGTCAAGTCTGCTAAACACATTAGAATTCATAGACCATTAAAAGACTTTTTTAGGGTTTCGTATCTCAGAAGGAGAAACCCTTATAGGAGCACTCGTGCGTCAGTCCGTCCGTCCGTCACAGGCCATTTACTCAGAACATATTAGACCGATGAAAATTGGTACACACATCAATATCTGTGACCCAAAGACAGAGGTGCAATGTAAATGTATAAATATGGAATGTAAGGGCCATTGGGCATTTGGGAGGCCAATTGATAAAAATAAAATTTCAAAATTTCAAAATATGCCGTGTGACATATCAAATGAAAGCGCATAGTATGAGGATCTTAAATGTATTTTTATAATATTTTTAAGACTTATTTTGAAAAAGTAGAGTTCAATAATATGACCGATTCGGATGTCATCAAAACCTCGAGGGTACATCCCGAAGTCCTAAAATACTGAAATTTGGTATGCAAGCACATGTTTGCATCCATATCCCATAAAAACTCCGAAATATACAACTTTGACCCCCTAACCCACACCTGGGGTGCAAAGTTTGTATGAAAAACTGAATTTAAGGGTACTTTTTAACCGACTTCCCAAAGGAGGAGGTTTACAATTCGTCCGGATATTTGTTTTTTTTTTTTTATTTTTTTTTTTTTTTTTATGTATGTGCCTCGATAGCGCCTAGACGGATGGACCGATTTGGAAAATTATTTTTTTGTTTGAAAGGGTTTACCTTCCCATTGGTCCCATTGACACCAGGTCAGGATCTGATGATGGGATCCTGGAGAAATCGAGGGAACTCTTCAAATATTATAGGCAGACATATAGTGATTTTTGTGTTTTTCATAATAACTCGTGCAAATGCACATTGTAAGCATAATATTGTGATGCGGAACTGCTGATGAAGACCACATATGGCCACCAGATCTGCTCAATACCAGGTACAAATACAATGCGTGGCTGACGGGCAGGCAACGCATAGCCTAAACCGGTGGACCTAGAGCCATGAAACTTTGTACAGGGGTTCCTTAGTAGCGTGGTGTAGCACTGATATGAGATATGACAAAATTAATTCCCCAAGGGGGGGGGGGGGGATAAGGGGTTACAGTTTGTATTAAACTCAATCTAATCAAATAGGGTTTGTGGAAGTCGGTTTTTTCTAAAGTTTACTTTTTGTTTCAATTATTATCCCAACAAAACATGCATATGCAAAGCAAAAACGCCAGTCTCGCAGCCTGCGCAGTTTATTCTACCGTAAAAAGTTGTGAGATCTAATTTTAAACCAAGTCGGTTAATTTAACCAGTATCTGTGTATGGTAGAATCTTTCCAACAACTTTATTATCGTATACTGTTAAGTACCTACCTAATTAGTTAACTAATAACATTTATAGTGATCGGATCAATATAAGACATCTTTATTTCTTCAATAATAATTAGAATGACTTGGCAATCGCACGTAGAAAAGTTGTCGACTATAGGACCGTGTGTGCAACGTAATGTACCTATTGCTCTCGCTCCGAAATAATTCGTTGTTTTCTTATTAGTTAAGTTTATCTTTATTTAGAGATATGTTGTGTTGAGTAATAATATTCATTTGTGCTCTGGGTGCTATAGAGTGGTCAGTTGAGCGCGATTGCCAAGTTATTCTAATTATTATTGAAGAAATAAAGATGTCTTATATTGATCCGATCACTATAAATGTTATTAGTTAACTAATTAGGTAGGTACTTAACAGTATACGATAATAAAGTTGTTGGAAAGATTCTACCATACACAGATACTGGTTAAATTAACCGACTTGGTTTAAAATTAGATCTCACAACTTTTTACGGTAGAATAAACTGCGCAGGCTGCGAGACTGGCGTTTTTGTATATGCATATGCATGTTTTGTTGGGATCTCATTTCTTTTTGTAAGTAACTTTCCCTTTTTTCTTTTCGGGTACTATTTCTTGTGCGTTAGCTACCGACTTTCTCAAAGCCCACTCCCTATCTCTATGGGCTCTTCTCTGTGGCTTTGATGTTACGATTTGTGACAAGTCTGGGCGGTGAATTATATAAATATAAATCATACCTCAAACCAAACCATACCGCGATTCAGGAAATGCACACCTACACTCAGAGAAAAATCGGCTGACAAAGCGACAATAAATGCTTTGTTAGAAATTTATTGTTACCACACGTAAGTGCATCGTCGCTGCAGCTATAGGCCCATAGTGCCTGTGACATCTTTTTTATTGTTGAAATTGTTTTTTTTATTTCAGCTAAAGACACGTAGATACGGTAACTATGTTAAAAATATTTAAACGGGATAACTACGGCACGTTGCCAACTTATCACCTATTATGAAGTGATGTTGTAGCAAAGTTTAATCTATCAAAATAGGCGTTGTTACTATGGCTAGTTGTGTTATTGATACGGCTAAGTGTGTTTTTGATGCGGCAGTAGCTCAAAGTACTTGTTCGTCGCAAGCGCAAACCTTTTCTCTGACTCTGCCAGTTTCAACGTGAATTTCGTGCAAAGAACACCTGTGTTTGTGTTCGTGCCGTCGTCGTGCGTGAAGAAATATGGATCCCAACAAAACATGCATATGCATATACAAAAACGCCAGTCTCGCAGCCTGCGCAGTTTATTCTACCGTAAAAAGTTGTGAGATCTAATTTTAAACCAAGTCGGTTAATTTAACCAGTATCTGTGTATGGTAGAATCTTTCCAACAACTTTATTATCGTATACTGTTAAGTACCTACCTAATTAGTTAACTAATAACATTTATAGTGATCGGATCAATATAAGACATCTTTATTTCTTCAATAATAATTAGAATGACTTGGCAATCGCACGTAGAAAAGTTGTCGACTATAGGACCGTGTGTGCAACGTAATGTACCTATTGCTCTCGCTCCGAAATAATTCGTTGTTTTCTTATTAGTTAAGTTTATCTTTATTTAGAGATATGTTGTGTTGAGTAATAATATTCATTTGTGCTCTGGGTGCTATAGAGTGGTCAGTTGAGCGCGATTGCCAAGTTATTCTAATTATTATTGAAGAAATAAAGATGTCTTATATTGATCCGATCACTATAAATGTTATTAGTTAACTAATTAGGTAGGTACTTAACAGTATACGATAATAAAGTTGTTGGAAAGATTCTACCATACACAGATACTGGTTAAATTAACCGACTTGGTTTAAAATTAGATCTCACAACTTTTTACGGTAGAATAAACTGCGCAGGCTGCGAGACTGGCGTTTTTGTATATGCATATGCATGTTTTGTTGGGATCTCATTTCTTTTTGTAAGTAACTTTCCTTTTTTAGGGTTCCGTACCCGAAGGGTGCCAAACGGGACCCTATTACTGAGACTTCGCTGTCCGTCTGTCCGTCCGTCCGTCCGTCCGTCCGTCCGTCCGTCTGTCACCAGGCTGTATCTCATGAACCGTGGTAGCTAGACAGTTGAAATTTTCACAGATGATGTATTTCTGTTGCCGCTATAACAACAAATACTAAAAATCAAAAGAAATTTAATATTAAGGGGGTCTCCCATACAACAAACGTGATTTTTTTGCTCATTTTTGCTCGATATTGATAATGGTAGCAGGTAGATGCTTAAAATGTTCACAATATATTGAGTATATTATTTACTTAAAAAATAAACAATTAAATTAAAATTAAATTAATATTTAGGGGGGGCTCCCATACTTTTTTTTGCGGTTTTTTATAGATAATGGCACGGAACCCTTCGTGCGCGAGTCCGACTCGCACTTGGCCGGTTATTTCTTATCGGGTACTATTTCTTGTGCGTTAGCTACCGACTTTCTCAAAGCCCACTCCCTATCTCTATGGGCTCTTCTCTGTGGCTTTGATGTTACGATTTGTGACAAGTCTGGGCGGCGAATTATATAAATATAAATCATACCTCAAACCAAACCATATTCAGGAAATGCACACCTAGCGACATCTAATGGGGAATAGCGATATTAGACAATATTGTAACCGCTTTATTAGGGTTCCGTACCCGAAGGGTGCCAAACGGGACCCTATTACTGAGACTTCGCTGTCCGTCTGTCCGTCCGTCCGTCCGTCTGTCACCAGGCTGTATCTCATGAACCGTGGTAGCTAGACAGTTGAAATTTTCACAGATGATGTATTTCTGTTGCCGCTATAACAACAAATACTAAAAATCAAAAGAAATTTAATATTAAGGGGGGCTCCCATACAACAAACGTGATTTTTTGCTCATTTTTGCTCGATATTGATAATGGTAGCAGGTAGACGCTTAAAGTGTTCACAATATATTGAGTATATTATTTATTTAAAAAATAAATAATTAAATTAAAATTAAATTAATATTTAGGGGGGCTCCCATACACTTTTTTTGCGGTTTTTTATAGATAATGGCACGGAACCCTTCGTGCGCGAGTCCGACTCGCACTTGGCCGGTTATTTAAATCATAGCTGGAACCAAACCATACCGCGATTCAAGATACACATAGCGACTAGCGACATCTAATGGGGAATAGCGATGAATCGAAGTAGTCGTGTACTGAGCTTATTGATAATTAATATATTATGAAATTGGGGCTAAAATTGCGCAATGTTTGAGTTTTCCTTGGCTTTGCAGGCTAAACTCTAACCATGCTCAAAATTTTAAGCTTGTGGGTTCGCTAGAAGAACCTTTAGAGTTTTCATGATCGTGAATCAGTGAGTCAGTGAGTGTCAAAATTGAGGAACTTTGAATTGCTGTACCTTCAACTCTACTGGTTCAAATTTATTGAAATTTTGAGAATATGTCTTATGACATGGTGCCTTTTAGCCGCCGGGAATTCAGGTTTCTATCTTTATCCACAACGGAGTAACAGGTAGGTCAAATATGCTCTGAATGGCTTCCTGTAAAGGATGTTACTGCTGCGCCCGTATGTTTTGCTTTTTGCTCGACTTGGCTTGGGGGCGCTGCCGCGCCCCCAGATTTGCAGAAAATTTAAGCACCAAGCAGTCATCAGCTAATTTGTATGGAGAAGTGGAAAATAAAGATGCTCCGATCAAATCGGTTTCACAGTAAAAGTTGTCAGGATAATGTCTCCTACTCCCCAAAAAGTGTTTTCACTTGATACACCAAACACTCGGTATTAAATATGTTGTTCTTTGTTGTAATCCTAGTGTGACTCGAGTAGAGATTAATATACCATACTTTTGATAGAAATGTCTTCGTTTTTTCTTTTAGGATTCTCAAATACCGCTATCCTCTTTATCGTATCTTGTGCTACCCGAGTAATGTAACATTGTAGGTTTTGATCCCTTCACTTTGTAAATGGTACACAACAAAAATTATATATTCCCCGAAGCTTTTAATTTTTGTTCATGGTGTACCATTAACAAAGTGCAGGTATCCAGATCAACAATGTTACTTTGCTAGAGTAGCAAAATACTTTGTCATCGGAACAAAGCAGATTTGATACTGTAGCTAAGGGAAATTAGACGTAGGGACAATATACTTTGATATGATAGTTAAAGGAATTTGTCATGGGAACAAAAGGACATGAAATCCTATTGTGAAATGAACAATTTTAGCATTGTAATTTCAACAGTTGTTTTATTGCTGTTACATCAATGTTGGTAAATTTGTTGCATTAGCAATTGAAGAGTAACAATAAAAACGTTGTCTTCATTACTATGCACCTTTGACGACTGTCCAGCATCAAAGCTTTTTTGTAGCAATGGCAATATTTTTTTGAGAGTGTAGCGACATCTAATGGGGAATAGCGATATTAGACAATATTGTAACCGCTTTATTAGGGTTCCGTACCCGAAGGGTGCCAAACGGGACCCTATTACTGAGACTTCGCTGTCCGTCTGTCCGTCCGTCCGTCCGTCTGTCACCAGGCTGTATCTCATGAACCGTGGTAGCTAGACAGTTGAAATTTTCACAGATGATGTATTTCTGTTGCCGCTATAACAACAAATACTAAAAATCAAAAGAAATTAGGGAGCGAGAGTCAGGGCACTGGCTGCACGCCATCCCGTCCACAGCTTGGCACGCTTCTGGACAGGACCACCCTCACGCTCGCTGTCTGCCTGCGACTGGGGGTAAAAACAAACGAGGTACATCGCTGCCGATGCGGCGCCAGGGTGTGCCAACAAGGACACCACGGCCTGTCCTGTAGCTACAGTGCCGGCCGTTTTCCCAGACATGCTGCCCTGAATGATATCATCCGTCGGGCCCTTTCTAGCGCGGGCGTACCGTCTGTATTAGAACCGCCAGGCATAGCCCGCGACGACGGTAAGAGGCCCGACGGAATGACACTCATTCCGTGGCAGCATGGGAAGTCGTTGGTATGGGATGCAACGTGTGTTGACACACTAGCGCCATCCCATTTACCAGCGACTTCTTCCAAGGCCGGTGCCGCTGCGGACTCTGCAGAGGGTTTGAAACGGCGCAAATATGCCGCCCTTGGGGAGGGCTACATATTTGTGCCGTTTGGCGTAGAGACCCTCGGGCCGTGGGGGACCGACGCTCGGCGAGTCTTTAAGGAGGTTGCAAAGAGACTCGTCGAAGCGTCAGGTGATTCTAGAGCTGGCACCTACCTCGCTCAGCGAATTAGCATAGCGATACAGCGAGGTAATGGTGCCAGCATGTTGGGCACCCTGCCACTCGACGGCGGCGGTGACCTTAAGGATATTTTTTATTTAATTTAATTGTTTTTTATTAGTAAGTTAATTGTATATACATATCAATAATCTTAAAAGAAATTTAATATTAAGGGGGGCTCCCATACAACAAACGTGATTTTTTTGCTCATTTTTGCTCGATATTGATAATGGTAGCAGGTAGACGCTTAAAGTGTTCACAATATATTGAGTACTTATATTATTTATTTAAAAAATAAATAATTAAATTAAAATTAAATTAATATTTAGGGGGGCTCCCATACATTTTTTTTGCGGTTTTTTATAGATAATGGCACGGAACCCTTCGTGCGCGAGTCCGACTCGCACTTGGCCGGTTATTTAAATCATAGCTGGAACCAAACCATACCGCGATTCAAGATACACATAGCGACTAGCGACATCTAATGGGGAATAGCGATGAATCGAAGTAGTCGTGTACTGAGCTTATTGATAATTAATATATTATGAAATTGGGGCTAAAATTGCGCAATGTTTGAGTTTTCCTTGGCTTTGCAGGCTAAACTCTAACCATGCTCAAAATTTTAAGCTTGTGGGTTCGCTAGAAGTAACCTTTAGAGTTTTCATGATCGTGAATCAGTGAGTCAGTGAGTGTCAAAATTGAGGAACTTTGAATTGCTGTACCTTCAACTCTACTGGTTCAAATTTATTGAAATTTTGAGAATATGTCTTATGACATGGTGCCTTTTAGCCGCCGGGAATTCAGGTTTCTATCTTTATCCACAACGGAGTAACAGGTAGGTCAAATATGCTCTGAATGGCTTCCTGTAAAGGATGTTACTGCTGCGCCCGTATGTTTTGCTTTTTGCTCGACTTGGCTTGGGGGCGCTACCGCGCCCCCAGATAGGGTATGTTGTTGGTGTAAGTCCTATTATTGTTGTACGAAACCCTCTCAACGCGAGTCCAACTCGCACTTGGCAGCTTATTGAGATAATTAGACTACCAAGGGCTTTGAATGATCATGGATTCGTGATGTGTTTAGCAGACTTGACACCCTGGTCTGATTTATTTTATTTATTCAGGTAAACCTTACAGCTGATGATGGAGTTTGAAGGTGGGAGCGGGAACCCTATGATGCTTACTGTAGTAAACCCGTCGAATTTGGGCTCATTAGGTTCGTTGTGAATATGCTTTGGGAATATGTTACCATGGAGTGCAAAAAAAAAAACTGATGATGAGACCTGGTGATGAAACTGGAAGACTGGTTTTGGACTGGACCATGTAATTGGATCCTTGTGGTCTGAAATAATCGATTGAAATGAATTTCATACTCGTCTGTCAGATGCGTGATCCCGGGCCACGTGCTGGTGGCGCCCTCTCGGCTGGTGGCGCGCAACCAGGACCTCACAGAGGACGAGGCCGCCGACTTCTACAGGACCGTGCGCCTGGTGCAGCAGGTGAGCGACTGACACCTGTCAAGATGTCTGTGACAGTGTGACAAGTGACGTGATGACAGGTGACATGATTTTTGACAGTGTTGCCATGATTTTTGACAGGTCATGATTTTTGACAGACTTGAAAAGTGTAATTATTGAGAGTACCTGACGGACGACCTGACAAGTGACGTCAGGTCGTCCGTTGAAAAATTACAAATGCGACGTCTGCTATAATTGTAGGGCCTGTCAATATCATTGGTACTCTCAATAATTACACTCTTCAAGTATCAAGCGGCCCGTCAAAAATCGAATTCATGACACCTGTCAAAAATCGTGTCAACTGTCAAAAATCATATCACCTGTCCAAAATCATGTCGCATATCAAAGATCATGTCAGCTGTCAAAGTCATAATTGTCAGTTGTATAAAATCATGACACCTGTCAAAAATATTGACACTTTTAAAATATCGAGTGATCTGTAAAAATCATGACACCTCTCAAAATCATGACACCTGTCAAAAATATTGATACTTAAATTATCAATAAATAAATAAATTCATAAATAAATAAATAAATAAATAAATATATAAAAAAAAACAAGTGACCTGTCAACAATCATGACACCTGTCAAAATCATGACACCTGTCAAAAATATTGACACTTTTCAATTATCAAGTGACCTGTCGAAAATCATGTGATCTGTCAAAAATCATGTCACCTGTCATTATGAAACCCAGTACATTTTGGCTTGAGTTGGTCAGCTGATTTCTTGGAGAAGTGAAAAATAAAGTTGGTCTAATCAAATCGGTTTCATAGGGAAAGCTGCTCAGAATGATGCAAAGAAGTTTCTCATTTTGCGTTAATTCATTTACACCTTTATCTTCGGTTGCAGCTAATGGAACAAGTCCATTCAGCGAGTTCGTGCACAGTGACCATACAAGATGGCGTCGACGCGGGACAGACTGTGCGGGTAAGTGACAGACTATTCTGAACAACTTTTTAGTATCAAAATAATTATAGTATACTCTGGCCGCTGAGAGAATGCGATCCTGTCCTGACTCTGACACATGTATGTTGGCCCGGCTACACGGCAGCGATTTGTCAGTCATGACTGCACAAAAAGATGCAGTTGAAATTTTTACAGATGATGTATTTCTGTTGCCGCTATAACAACAAATACTAAAAAACAAAAGAATTTCAATATTAAGGGGGGCTCCCACACAAAAAACGTGATTTTTTGCTCATAATGGTAGCAGGTAGACGCTTAAAATATTCACAATATATTGAGTATATTATTTACTTAAAAAATAAATAATCAAATTAAAATTAAATTAATATTTAAGGGGGCTTCCATACAACATAGATGATGGTACGGAACCCTTCGTGCGCGAGTCCGACTCGCACTTGGCCGGTTATTTGCATTTGCGACGTATTTCGTATATATTTATTGCACATAAAAACAAAACAGAAAATACAGAGAAGTAATTTATAAAGGCAAGCTTATCTCTAAAAAGAGATCTCTTCCAGCAAACCCAGGAGTGTTGTGTTGTTGATAGACATGTTAAAATAGCTAACGTAAGGATAATAGCTTCAATTTCGTTTGCGGATATTAGTCAAAAATATGAGTGATAGTGAGTGTAACTCCAGATGATATATCAACAAACGCAAATGACAAATACAGGATCTGTTACCAATAAAATCAAGAGAAATGTCATGTAAAAACTGTGATCATGTGGAACAATGAGGAAAAAAGTGGTTTTCTGAAAATGCATTTTGAGCTTATTTTCAAGATTTTGCCAATACTTAACAAGCTTTTACTATGTGGAAGATTAATATGCAATTCTAATTTCTAAACGTACCACAATTTTATTGATTACTCCTTTTTTCATAGAGGGCGATGAAAAGTAGAGTCTCTACCTCATGAGTAAAACCTATTATCGACTCGAGTGATGTACTTTGAAACCCTTGCTCCCTCAGGATTCTACTTATGAGTCCCTCGTTAGAATCCCTCGGTCGCTCGGGATTCATAAAACACTCTCGCCCTAAAAATAGTTCTTTACTCCCTTGGTAAGCAATCTACTATTGATGTCATAATAAAGAATAAGAATCACTGACATTTGGCTTTTCGATAGTTTTCTTTGGAACAAAGATTCGATAGAAAAAGTAAAATTTAATCATAAAAAATAAGAATCACTGAAATTTTGCTTTTTCTATCGAATTTTTGTCCCAAAGAAAACTATCGAAAGTCAAAAATTACAGTGATTCTTATTCTTTATGACATAAAATATAATTTCATCGAGGCTCTGTGCAGGCATGCTCGCAGGCAAGACGGAGCTCAATCTTACTCGGATCCGAGTAAACGCCCGTGCCCCTCGGTGGGTACATTAATCGGCTACAATATATATGTTAATAAACAATAATAAAAGTATTTTATTTATTTATTTATCGTGTCATGTCCCCGCAGCATCTACACTGTCACGTGATGCCGAGAAAGTGCGGCGACTTCCTACAGAACGACCTCATTTACCTGGAGCTCGCGAAAAACGACCAGTGAGTATGACACGCTCTTACAAACGGCAGGATTTAAGGGCTCCGCAGACGGTCACACTTCGCACGGAGTTGACGATTGGCACGGAGGGATGACGGAAGGTGGACCAAAGCGGTGACGGAGTGGCTACCCAGAACCGCAAAACGCCAAGTAGTACCACCAGCCAGATGGACGAATGACATCACCGCCATAGTCGGCAGGCAGTGGATGCGGGAGGCACAGGACCGGAGCGGATGGCGTCTTGGTAGAGAAGAGGCCTATACCCAGCAGTGGGTAGGTGTGGGCTGATTGATGATGATGATGATGTAGACGATCAAGCATGCTTGACAACCACGTATGACGTCAAGCTTGATGGTTTACAGCCATGCTTGACGTGCTTGATTGACTATATCTGCGTGCTTGATGTGCTTGATCATGCTGTGTTGTACAAAGGCGAGCTTATGACCAACAAGAGATGTTCATCCGCAGGATAAGGGCCGGTCATCCAGCCAAGCCGGCGAGGAGTTTACAAGAGATGGAGAAAGAAGCCGGATTCCTTCGAGAGAAGATGAAGAAACTGATCGATGAAGTCAAGAAGGGATAATGCCACTCTGGTAATATCACCATATGCACTGACCCTGGGCCCTAATGCTGCTCTGAGAATTTCACTTATATTTCATTACTATTTCATTACTATTCCATTGCAAACACCCAATCAAGGGGATAATAATTTAGGAGAATACCAAATGACGCCATTTTGGGTGTTTGCAATGGAATAGTAATGAAATATAAGTGAAATTCTCAGAGCAGCATTAGGCCCCAGATCAAATTCAGTGCCACTTTAAAAACTCTGAAAGTAATGTCCCTAGCTGAATAACAGTGTTAGTATGAAATTAAGTGCGACTATCTCGAAGTGAACATCGAGTAACGTCTACTTGAGAGTCGAGTTTAGTTTTACTTGAGTTTGAAATATGTAGTCATCACACTGACTGTCATACTGGCGCTGTTGAATGAAAAATGAAGCTTAGAATCGACAAGCACTATGTAAAATGTGATATACTTCTGGATAAGTAAATCTTTATACTAGGTATAGTATGGCATACATTCTTTTATTAGGTACTTTTATCATTAAAATATTTATTTAATTTGTTACTTTACTAGTTTTACAAATAAAATAAAAAGTCGTTATAAGCTGGATTTCTTTTCCAAGTAAACTAAGACATCCTGGGATATGAGGAATAGGAGTTACACCTCGCGTCACGTGAGAAAGGGAGAACGATGGAGGCGAAGGAGCGGGGCGCATGGCAATATCACAGTATACATATAGAACAGTAGTAAATCAGAGGACGTTTAGGAGCGTTCGTTACCTACTTTCGCTCGATGCGCAGGGCTGTGTCACGTTTGTGGCTTGGGATACCTACCTACCTAAAATACTAATTTTGCTTTTGAAATGAAATGAAATGAAAATGAAATGAAATGAAAACGTTTTATTTGCCTACTTAGTTTACATTTTGGGTTCCTGGCTCCCAAACTAGGATACCCTGTCCCATGGGTAGCCAGGCATCTTTCGTATACTTGGTTGGCAATAAAATAAAATTTAACATAAGTACGTATGAACTTTTAAAAATTACTTTGTAAGTTACATGTATGTAAGTCAATATTTTAGAAAAATAATACTGTAGTAAGGAAGTAGGTATGTACCTATGTAAAGTATTTCTGTTACAGTTTAATGACAATATTGTTTAAACAAAGTAATAAGATTACAGATCGTTCGGTATGTGTTTCTAGTTTCCCACTTCATCGAATATTTTAATACTTACCCCTATACTATGCCTAAAATGCTTCCTTGTAAGTATAATAGTTGCTAAACTGCACTAGGTTGGTAAGTTAGTAAAATAGCTCCGGATTTGTCCCAGTGTTATTAAGGCATCCATACAGGGTGTAACAGAATGGGGTGTACAAGCCGAAAGAAGGTTGTTAGAGACATTACTCTGAACAACTTTCACTATGGGACCGACTTCATCAGAGCAACTTTATTTTTTACTCCACCATACAGATCCGCTCAGCGCTAGGCCCGAAATGTACTAGAAAAATTAAGTTGCTCTGATCAAGTCGGTCCCACAGTGAGAGTTGTTCAGATTGATGTCCCGACAACCCTCTTTCGGATTGTACAACCCTTTCTGTTACACCCTGTATACACAACAGTAACACGTTTCCGAAAAGACGACGACGATGACATACTGGTGGCGGTAACGAGTGAGAGCGAGCGAACACGGCAACGGGACGCGGCCTCGATTCACACAGTAATATAAGTAGTAATCTATATTAATAATTCCGTCGAGGGGTACGGTAGACTCAATCAAAACCTTACCTGAATAATAAAACATAAAAAAATATAGATTTCGAGTCGACAACATATATCCGCAAAATTCGGATTGTCGAGTATTTTGTTAAATTCTAATGTTACTGAACAGACAAACCGCAGGCGCCATATTGGCCACGTAACTTAGAGCCATAGACAATGGTCTCTTCACACATGTCTTCTAGGGTTAGAAACCGGTAAACTGCGTTTATTTGCGGTTGCATTCATGTTCCTTTTCTGTATACGATTAGTACATAGTGTAGATGTAGCTTAATGGTAGTTTTAGGCGTAGTTTCCCAACAAAAACATGCCGAAGGAAATGTGGATGTAGCTATAATGGTCGTTTTAAGCATGGTATCCCAACAAAAACGTGCGGAACGATAGTGTGGATGTAGCTTTAATAGAAGAAAATGCCGATTCATAGTTCACAGACAAAATACCGTGCCATTCATTTCTGTCACAGAGAAAGTAATCACATTTCTGTATCATTGAGGAAGCCAGTGAAAAATTGAATTGAGTGCAAGAAACATAATATTATGCCGAAAATCGTAAGTATTTCATTTGTGCCAGGCAAGATCGCATTCTTTCAGCGTGGTCTTTCATAACATTTTGCATTTGCAGCCGAATCTCCTTGCATTTGGCAAACATTGCCACAATTGTGGAAAATGGATGCAACGAAGGGCTCTTCGTAAAGATGGTGAGTAACTGTGTGAATTTGGTTGTATGTTTTCTTCTGTGGATTGTAAGTAAGACTCAATAAGTACTTATTTACTTCCAGTGGCATGCAATTTCTGTAAACTTATGAATACTTACTTACTTCTCAATACTTACCTTCCAAAGTAAATAAAAAGACTGATTAATACAGGGTGACATTTAATTATATTTTGGGGAATGGTAGTACCCATCATTATGAACAACTTTCCCCATGAAACATATAGTCGCAAATGAAAAAAATTTTTCGTCTTCCAGTACATTGCCCCGATCAGCTGAATTCAAGTTACTATGGGAGACCCAAAAAAGACCCAAAAAAATTGTATTTTGCGACCATACGTTCCTTGGGGAAAGTTGTTCATAATGATGGGTACTATCATTCCCCAAAATATGGTCAGCTAATTAAATGTTACCCTGTATAGATAAATTGTATGATAATGTTGTTCTAATGTTGTTGTTGTAGTAAAAATGTTGTTCTTTATTGTGTAATTAACCATACTTACCTTCCAAAGTAAATAAAAAGACTGGGTGCTTTATAACAGAGAGGTTTACCGAGAGTAAACCTTAAAAACTATTTGTTTTGTTAATTAAAGTTCGTTTATTTTAAGGTTGATTTTAAATTAAAGTTATTTAAGTAAAAACATTTGTAGTTTTAATTTACAATATTTATTAAACACAATGAACGATGCTAAACGAATCTATGCCTTGCTTTGCCTTTAATATTCCTTGAGAACCGATAACTACAGAAATATCTACCTTCATTTTGTACCCACATTCACATTTTACCCGAGCCCGAGCGAAGCCGGGTTTTCATCTAGTATGTACATATTTGCCCCGATTGAAACAGTCTTCTCTCCATCATTCCCGAAGGCTATATGTGCGTGCATACCGAACACGCGCGCATGTGTGCAGCCGTGCGATGTATGTACCTTGGTTCGATGATTATCTACTGTTCCTATACTGTGGCAATAGCGTCCATATGTGTATGGGTACACTGGTGTGATTCGCGTAAAAGGATGTGGTGTTGTGCATGGCAATAGCGTCCTTACGGGCATGGGCACAGTGGCGTAAATCGCCTACCAACTCTCAGCACTTCCAGCGTTGTTTTTAGATGACGCGATGATAATAAGGGGTAGGAAAACACCAACTTATGAACTAAAAATAATTTCACCTGAGCTAGGACATCCTTAAGAGCATCATAGGGGATTTGTGTTAAAAATAATTCAGAAGTAACTGACATCTTATAATAATCAAAATTATTTAATATAACTAATTAATAATAGTCTAACTATAAATATTTACAATGTTTTACATTCTTCAACATACTTCTCGACACGCTATCTGCATTAAAATTGCTTCAGTAGTATGTAAGTATTGTATTGTATCTATTGATTTGCCCGTCCTTAAATGCACACCAATGCGACTAAGGATAAGTGACATCTCGGAGCTCGGAGCGTCGTCGTGCGGCCGCCGACGCTTCGAGCTGCGAGACGTCACTTACTCAACTAAAAAGCTATTTGAATAATTAAAATAAATGTAGACATCCCAACTAACTAGTTCTTAGTGGGATAACTCCACTCAAAATAGAGTAACTTTGTCTCTTACAAAAAATATGACGGAGTTTTATTTTTTGTTCACATATAAATCATATCCCAAAGATTTTTTCACATTAGAGATTGTTCTAACTGAAATGACACACCCTAATCCTTCATTTGCGATATGGGGGGCGATTCTGGCGCTAGCGAGATCATGTCCATAGTTGAAATATCGATTTTGAGATATTGAAATCTCTATGAAAAAGCTATTCTTACGACTAGCCTTTCGACCAACCAAGATATTTCGACCCATTTTGATCGAAATAAATATAAATCGAGATTGTTTTCGACGGATTTAGGACTATCAAAACCGATATCTCGACTGGGGAGATGATCTTGATAGCGCAAGAATAGGCTTGTGGCCTGTCAAGTCAAAATAGATACTTTTTATGAACTGTCAAAACGGAACTTTTGTCTGTCTTTTTTGCACAAAATTGTCTTTATAAAATATACCTGCTGGAAATATACAATTCTGAGATTGTCAAGCCATTTTGTACATAATGCTTCAACTTAAGACTTGTTCCTAGATTTATTGGATTACCTTGGCCCCAAGCCTATTGGGGGCATGCTTGTGTGTGTGATAGTGGGGTGTGTCTTTTCAGTTTGGACAAGCTCTACCACAGTACTTTTGACTAGTGTTTCTGCAACGATGGTGACAAGTTTTTGCCTAGAACATTCTCTTGGTATGTAAGCTTCTTGACATTGGTTGGGTCGCTCAACGCTGCCTCGTCGGTTTGTCGTTCTACCCTCTGATCTTGTACTGGCTCTGGAAAAGACAGGAAACACATTAACATAGCGTCACGTCTTTTCCCATACGGGGTGGCAGAGGGCAAGTTGTGCCCACTTTTACCAGTTATACAGACTGTTATGTTAATTACTAGGCGAGCAAAGCAAACTGACATCTACTGAAAATTCTATTGTAGGGGAAGAAAATACAAAACTTAAATATGCCTTAAGCTTTCTGTACTGCCGCTAGAAATTACATTAGTTCTCTTGATACCTACCGAAAATGATAAATATTGTAACAAAATCCATTTTTGGCTAGCAGAGAAACTGAAAGGTTTAGTTATACAAATTATGAAGTTACATAGCGGAGCAACAACTCTAAAATCAGACAGGTACTTACTGTTATAAGGCGTGTATCGATCAGACAGAATACTTTCCAAGTTGTAACCAATGACCCCAACAACCGCTGCAAACGGAAGGGTAAGTATTGGAGCATTGCTGCGCAAAAACTGCATTAATATCGGCCACATCTGAAACAAATGCATAAACAAACCATGGAATCATTACATACATCGATTGAATTTAGTTCGGCAGGCAGACGATCAAACATTTTGAGGTTATAATTATTTGGGTACATGGTCATTAAGGATACAGATGTATAGGTACTTATACTTACTGTGCTTTCTAAGTTATTTTATGTTTTTGTAGTAATGAAATTTGATTTCCAATCTTTTTTGGAAACCTTTGCAATTTTTTGATCTATTATTTTTGACAGTTCGGTCGGTACCTCTATGAGGTGTTTCAGACCGGTGTTGAACAGTTGTCAAGGGTACGTTCGAGAACTAGGGGCAAAATTCTTTCGGAGAAAGAAAAGAGATGGAGATAATGACAGAAAGAGAGATGAAATGCGGTTCTCGAACGCTAGCGTGAGAATTCCCGTTTTCGAATGCGATAAGTTGACAAAGTCAAACCAAATTAACCTAACCTATAAAATAAAAGCAGAACAAACAGAACTTTTACAGTAGGGAGGGATCCACAGTAGAAGCCATTAATCCAAAAATTGAATTGAACAAACAGAACTTCTTTGTTGTTCGGAAAGTAATGCACGAATTTTCCATTTAATGATTTCTTGTCTATATCTACCAGTTTTTGCTAAAAATGACACCAAAATTTTAGTAAACCCGCCAAGCATAGTTTGACAGCTGCTGCTGTCAGGTAATTTTTAACTACGCTGAACCAGGGTGAGAGAGAAGTCGCACTTGTCAGCGTTAAAATTACTCTACCTGAGCCGTCTGAGAACACTGTTTGACAGATGTCAGTTCGGTTACCCTCGGTTTCATTCGGGTTTTTATAAATGACGCCAAACAACTTGAACAAATGACCTTGCATGCACAGAAACCATCTGATATATGATACTGCACCCCACGGTATGGGGTGCGGGACGCGGCGTGCGGAAGGAGCATCGCATCGAGCGCGCCTAGCTACGCTATTGGTAGATCAGTTTCAAGTATTCAAGTATTCAAGTATTTATTGCAATAAATTACATGTCGTATTATAGGTGTTATTATAAAATAAAAAATAGTATCAAAGTAATTTTACCCTATTGGGTGTAGCAAGATTACAGTTATAGTCACAAAGCATTACATTATATTACATTACATTACAAAACATTGCATTATTATTTAAAAACATACACAACAATTAATAATTCCCACTAAGGATCTAGATTGGATTAGGATAATATGTCAAATTCTATTTTAATTTACCTTAAATAACTAGCTCTCATAAGAATAATATTCATACATGTCATAGGGAGTCATTTCGATCAAATATAATTTTAATTTATCTAGGAATATAGAGCCTGTCAACATTTTAATATCATTTGGGAGCTTATTATACACCTCAATTGCAGAAAATTTTGTAGAGCGAGTGTATGTCACTGTCCTGCTAATCGGAACCTCCAACTTAAACCTATATCTATCATTAAGCCTACTACTTGCACCTGGAGCTTTCAGTGGAAATTTTTCTGGGTATCTACGTACCAATTTACAAAGCTCGATTACATAGAGAGCCGTGACGGTGTGAATTTTTAACTCCTTAAACGACGACCTACAGGATTCCATGCTTGAATTTATACCATTTACAATGCGCACAGCTCTCTTCTGAAGGACGAAGATCTTTTTAATGTCAGTGCTATTTCCCCATACCGACAATCCATATAGTACCCTGGATTGAAAGAATGCAAAGTATGCCTGCAAAGCGGCTTCCTTTGATGACATTCTGACCAAGGATCGCAAGGCATAACAAAAACTACTTAGTTTTCCTGCAATTACTTCCACGTGTTTCTTCCAGTTTCCCGCTTTGAGTTCACGTCTCGTCGCTACCCAATACACTTGCGTGCAGTGAAATCACGGATAAAAAATGCCTCGACGTCCGAACGTAGTTTTAAAAAGGCAAGCCAGAAAGATGGTATATGATGAGTTTTCTATAGATGGAGATATTATTATGTTTTGTAGGTGTACGTGGAAAAACGTAATTTTAGGGAATTTCAATCGTAGGTATATCATAAAAAATCTTGTCTTTTGTCAAATCATTATTCTTTGTTAATAGACACCAATAAAGACGACAAATGTCGCTAAATAATTTACAGTTTTATTTTGATAGTCATATCCACAGACCATTAAACCTGTATAGTTCGCAGCAAATGTACCATCTTCGCGTGTCTCGAAACAGTTATTGTGCACCTGTTACCGCTCAGTCCCTCATGCAAATGGTACAGTATATTTTATCATTTTCTATCGATTGAACTAAGTAAGTATATAGTATTGTGCACTAAGATTCATGCAGTATACTGTAGGTTGTTTTGAGAATTTTAAGTGCGTCGTTTTTTTGGCACGTAAGTGTACATGCGCAAACTTTCCCCCACCACGTCACATTTTGCTCAAGATGTTTGGCGTCATTTATACAGAACGACATGGAGGTAAATATAATGTAGAGGCTATTTTGCTATATGCAGAGTTAGTTGTACAAATATGACGAATTCGCAACCGAAAGAATAAAAATAGTTTTGTCTTTCTCTAACTCCTCGCCTACGCCGTTAGCAGAAAGAGATAGTTTGAGTTTTATTTATTCTGAATATGGCAACCTTTGGTACTGATGTCACATTCAACATAGCGCGTGCCTGGTTTTGACAGTTTTCGTCCATATAATGGTGGCTGCTGTACCTTCATTATCAATAGGCAATATCGATAAATAATTATAGGTGTAACAAAATGGGAGTTACAAGCCGAAAGAGGGTTATTAGGGAGGGACTATAGGAACGTCTGCGTATTTTCACTATATTAGCCTGAATTGTATATTATTGTTTTGGAAACCCGTAAAGTTACTTGGCTATCATTGATATAAAGGATGACATATGTTCATTTTTATAAATTTTTGAACTCACTTTTTGTGTTCACAGCTTCCCTAAAGATCCCGAATTACGAAATGCATGGAAGAAGTTTTGTAACAATCAGCGAACCTGGGATCCCAAGAGGACGAGTGTGATCTGTTCAACACAATACCAGACATTCGATTTTCAAGTCCTCGCGAATAACAGGAGAAGATTATTGGAGAACGTAATACCAAGATTAATACCGGGTTGCATTTGTGCTGTAAGTCTGTTGAATAATACCAATGTAATAATGAACTGATCGAAAGTTACTAAAGTATTTAAAAGTTATGTTTCAGTTCTTATCATTTCATACTCCTTCCTTCTTAGTACGATAAATTCCGAAATCTATCGATATTCCCGTATTCCCAGTTGCGTCCAGCCCTATTGATGTCGAAAACTTGTTAAATGTGTGAGTTGAGACTCGTCCGTACAAAAACTAGATCGATGAGTACAAGTTTTGTAGATGTATTATTTCTTTTTCTAAGTGTTGGTGTAGTCATTACAGTTTTATTTTTGTATGTACTAGGTGTGCGGATCTGCATTTATTGTGTGCAAAATTCCCCCCGCAAAAAATGCCAGAACTATTTGACTGTTAAAGTAAAGTAGGTAGGTACCTGTAAAGTAAAAGTTGTTTTACTTCATAAAAACTGTTACAAAACCCATAACAAGACTTCCCAGTAAGTAATTACAATACTTGTACATACTGTATACAATACCTACTGGTGATACAATAGCATGGCGCTGCCGCCGCCTACCTCGTGTTGCTCGCTCGAAGTTGCCGCCCTGTGCCGAACGCTCTGGTCTGGGGTAATTTTCGCATCACTCGGAGTGATTATTACCCGTTGTCGAACGTACCCTTATTATGTCATTCATTGTTGTTGATTTTATTTCAGAACGATAATGACCATTCCTGAACAGTAACTAAAGCCACACCATTCCATTCTCAGATACCATACCATACCATTACATTAAAAAAGCTGTCGTGTCGTGTTACTCGTGTTGTTTAAAAAGAATTCCAATGGAAAATGGAATTTCATATAAAATAAATGCAACAATACTTCATTAATTTCATTCATTCTTCATTTCTGAACGAATGTGGTGTGTTCTTAGAACGACAAATATCTATCTGCCAAAAACAGCTGATCAAAACATTCAAAAACATAACCTCTATCTATCTATTCCTTGTTTGATATGAATTAAAAATAAAAACTGAACAAAAAGAAAATTTTAGCAACAAAAATGATTTTACGAACTCAAAATCGACTCCTCAGCAAGCTTCTAGAAGAACAATCCCTTCTCCGTGCCATTCTCATTCGTAGCAGCTCGAGTTCAACCAAACCTAAGAGCGCTAGTTCAGTTTACCGAGCTATGAATATATTTGATCGCAAGGCCAAGATCTTGCAACGAGAAAGATCGGCTCAGAGGGACGATTATCACTTGGCTGAGTATATAAAGGAAGAGGTTGGATGGAGGACCGCCGACAGGGTGTTTGATATCAAGAGGGTGTTCACAAATGCTGTTGAGTTAGGTAAGTGACTTGGTTGTTACCTATTTCTTTTGTCGCCACCAGCCGAGGGGAGGGATAACGCCCCGCCTTTTCCCATAGGGGGCGCCAGAGGCACAACTGCCCACTTTTTTAGCTAGTTTTTCAATAGGTACTCCATTTTGTGTACCAGGAGGCTGGCTCATCGCCGCCGTAGCTAGGGAATAACGTAAAAATAAACATACTTTGCATGAAGTTGTCACAATTTGTTGTTGTTGTTATAGTACAGGTTATACCTAGTTTAGGTGTCAACAGACTATTATTGTGTATTTAGAAAATAAGTAGTTGTATACTGACAGCATGACAAAATGTACCATTATAAATGAGTCTAATGAACACTTTATTTAATTAATATAACAAATTTGACTTACAACTACCTATCATGTTTTAAAAGCCTTATTATTAAATATTAAAATCAGATTTCAATCCCTCCCAGAGACAAAGATACTTCACGAGTCTATTTCTCTACTTCAAAACTGGTTCTAGATCTAGACTAGAATAGAAGTTGAAAAAATAGTCATGTCCCCTATCCCTCATAGGAGCGGGCCGTGGCTACGTCTCCCGACACTTCATGCCAGACAGTGTGTCGAAGGTGACACTGTGTGACACCTCACAGACACACCTCGACAAGGCAATCGTCGGGGACGGTGTGGAGTGTGTCAAACTGGTTATGGATGAAGAGAATATTGATGTAAGTTTGATTATTCACAAACATGTCTTATAGGTCTACAGTACTTAGACCAAATTGTTGATTTATTAGTTAAAATGAAGCTTCTTAATGACCCCACCGACGGGCACAGGCCTTTACCCGGACATGAGTAAGATTGAGCTATAATATCATTTGTTGGCCAATGAGAAGAAAGCATATAAATAAAATTTTGTATGAAGTGACTAAAGACTTACACACACTTCTTTAATTATACATAAGTATGTAAGTTCTGTACTTTGTTGGAAGGAATCTGTTGTTAGGGATAAGTTGCCTATTTGTATTTTCCATTCTATTAGTAGCTAAGTACCCACCATTATTAAACAAACTTGTCACCTAACACATAAACATTTACATACAGGCACATACATTGCTTCTGACCCTACACTGGGATACCCAGTGTCGTGAGAAGCAGAAACAACGACCAGCCTTATCAACACCAAGACCTGTGGGCTTAGCATGCCGAGTTTTGCCGCGAGTTAGTGAGGAACACAGCTATACAAGGTGTTAATGAATTAACGCAAAATGAGAAAATACTTAGTTAGGGACATAATTTTTAGCAACTTTCATTATGAAACCGATTTGATCAGAGCACAAATCAGCCGAATGTGCTGGGAAGTGAAAAATAAAGTTGCTCTGATCAAATCGGTTTCATAATGAAAGTTGCTCAGAATGACCTAGTTTAGTAGCCAGGGCCGACCATTCGTTTTGTAGGTTTTAATTGTGTGACGTCCCTAACAAAGTAGTTTCTCATTTTGCGTTAATTCATTCACACCTTGTATAAACCGCATATCTCTGTCCCTCATTTTCCCACGACAAAACCCTTGTCGAGTTGTCGCGCTAGTCATGCTAAGGGTTCACTGAGGGTTCCGCGACGCGACTGAGCCTCTGCCATCGCATATAGGAAAACGCGTGACGCCATGGATATTGACGCATTTTTTAGGGTACCGTACCCGAAGGGTGCCAAACGGGACCCTATTACTGAGACTTCGCTGTCCGTCTGTCCGTCCGTCTTGTCTGTCACCGGGTCCGTCTGCACGAACCGTAATAGCTAGAAAGCTGAAATTTTCACAAAATGTGTATATCTGTTGCCGCACCAACCACAAATACTGAAATACGAGAGATATTGCAAATTAAAGGGGGCCCCGATACAAGAGACGTGTTTAGATACACTTCCGCATTTCAAAATGGAGATCTTGACTGAAACTGTTTATTTATTGTCATAGCAACCATGTCATAGACACATATACTACACATTTAAATATGATAGCATATTTCGCGTCAACCCACATGGTTGTGGTAGCTCAGCCGGTATGATGTAGACTCTCAATCCGGAGGTCGTCGGTTCAAATCTCGTGAAGGCATAAACTTTTTAAATTTTCTTTTTGTTTATTTTTTTATTGTTTTGAGTGCTTTTGATTTGTTGTACGATGGTACGGTACCCTTCGTGTGCGATACCGACCCGCACTTAACGGTACCGACCCGCACTAGCCGGTATGATGTAGACTCTCAATCCGGAGGTCGTCGGTTCAAATCTCGTGAAGGCATAAACTTTTAAATTTTTTTTTTGTTTATTTTTTTTATTGTTTTGAGTGCTTTTGATTTGTTGTACGATTGTACGGTACCCTTCGTGTGCGATACCGACCCGCACTTAACGGTACCGACCCGCACTAGCCGGTATGATGTAGACTCAATCCGGAGGTCGTCGGTTCAAATCTCGTGAAGGCATAAACTATTTAAATTTTCTTTTTGTTTATTTTTTATTGTTTTGAGTGCTTTTGATTTGTTGTACGATGGTACGGTACCCTTCGTGTGCGATACCGACCCGCACTTAACGGTACCGACCCGCACTAGCCGGTATGATGTAGACTCTCAATCCGGAGGTCGTCGGTTCAAATCTCGTGAAGGCATAAACTTTTTAAATTTTCTTTTTGTTTATTTTTTTTATTGTTTTGAGTGCTTTTGATTTGTTGTACGATTGTACGGTACCCTTCGTGTGCGATACCGACCCGCACTTAACGGTACCGACCCGCACTAGCCGGTATGATGTAGACTCTCAATCCGGAGGTCGTCGGTTCAAATCTCGTGAAGGCATAAACTTTTTAAATTTTCTTTTTGTTTATTTTTTATTGTTTTGAGTGCTTTTGATTTGTTGTACGATGGTACGGTACCCTTCGTGTGCGATACCGACCCGCACTTAACGGTACCGACCCGCACTAGCCGGTATGATGTACACTCTCAATCCGGAGGTCGTCCTTTCAAATCTCCTGAGCGTATAAACTCTTTAAATTTTCTTTTTGTTTATTTTTTTATTGTCTTGAGTGCTTTTGATTTGTTGTACGATGGTACGGTACCCTTCGTGTGCGATACCGACCCGCACTTAACCGATTTTTTTTTCTTATTTCCAGTTCCCTGACAACAGTGTGGACCTGCTTGTGTCCTCATTAGCCCTGCATTGGGTCAACGACCTCCCGGGTGTCTTTGATAAGGTCATGAAATGCCTGAAGCCAGATGGGGTGAGTACGTGAAACTATATAGGGAGATTTTTTTAACATGGCAATAGCGGTCATTGCCCCGCGAGCGAAAATGTATCCGATTTGACGTTTGCCGCCACTGACGCATAAATCGCATACATTTTATAAGCGGGTCAATGTCCGCTATTGCCATGTTAAAAAATCTCACTACAGTCTATTCGTGATAACAATGCAGTGAAATTTAAATTTAAATCTGTTAACACACACTCACAGGACAGGACACAACCTTCGCGTTCGAAAGTTTGCCTTCAAGCTGGTCACTGTGAACTTGGCTTGATAATTGGAAACGATTTGATTGGTTACGGGGCGTGGCTAGGCCGCCGGACAGTGATGACTTTACTGCATTCATTATCACGAATAGACTTAGTAATTTTGCTTGTGGCAAACAGCTTTTTGCGTTATTGCACAAAGAAAACATGTGATATCTCCACAACTTCGAAGATCTTTATGTGATCCTGCAACCTGCACCTCTGTGGCTTTGTGGTTTAAAGGGCTGCTTCAAGACATAGTATAAATAAGAAATAGTAAGCTCACTAGCCCCTGTTCGCATGATAACTACCTACTCTTGCTCAAACGGCTAGGATTGTCGCTTAGCGCCGCGGGTTGGACCGCGCCGGACGAATGACGTTGACTCGTCGCATGCACTGCTTGCATAGCCCTGTCTCGTAGCACGCGAAGGACGCGAGATTCGGCAAAGTGTGCGTGTGGCGGCGCATGCTTATACGGAATGCAATGTAGCTGTGTGTGGGCGGCTGTTCTCGCTGATTTGTTTGAAGTGAACCTGGCGTGTTCAAGAGGTTCCTGGATCGATGATGAATGATAAGGAAGAAATTAGTGCTAACGTTCAATCAGTGCATACACAGTTCTTGTGCATGATTAAGTGGCGTGCTGGGCAATCCCTTCCATTGTCTGGTTGCCTAATAAGTGTGGGTTAGACAGCGTCCCATACATGCTTCCTTTTCAGCTGTCGTATAGTTGGGTTTGTGTATTAATGAAACTAATAGTAATAATTTATTATGCCCCGGCGTAATGGTCAGATGTTTAGTCACTGGTTCCCAGATATAGAAATTAATCAATCATTAATCACGTTAGGCCCGAAAGGGGGGAGGGGTTTGGAAAAAATCTCGAATATCACAAGGGGGGAGTGTAGTGTGGTATCACGTACGTGTCTTTAGGGTTCCGTACCCGAAGGGTGCCAAACGGAACCCTATTACTGAGACTTCACTGTCTGTCCGTCCGTCTGTCACCAGGCTGTATCTCATGAACCGTGGTAGCTAGACAGTTAAAATTTTCACAGATGATGTATTTCTGTTGCCGCTATAACAACAAATACTAAAAAACCAAAGAAATTTAATATTAAGGGGGGCTCCCATTATAATAAACGTGATTTATTGCGGTTTTTTATAGATAGTAGTACAGAACCCTACGTGCGCGAGTCCGACTCGCACTTGGCCGGTTATTATATTTGAGGAGGTTCCGTAGCCGAAAGGTGTCAAACTAGTCCGACTCGCACTTGGCCGGTTATTATATTTGAGGAGGTTCCGTAGCCGAAAGGTGTCAAACCAAACAGGAGCCTATTAGCCGCTGTCCTTCCGTCTGTCCGTCGCAAATACGTGTATCTTTTCCCCAGGTATTCATGGCATGCGTCTTCGGAGGCGACACGCTCATGGAGCTGCGCCAGTCTCTGCAACTAGCTGAGACGGAGCGGCTGGGCGGCATGTTCCAGCACGTCTCCCCTTACACTAGGGTGAGAGACATCGGGGGGCTGTTGACCTCGTGAGTACACTAACTCTACTGCTCGCAGAAACACAAAATAGTGCTCGACTTTGACAGTGACTACCAAGACGTCAATTAATGTCTATTGCAAGGGGATGAGAACTTAATTTCCCCTAATTTTAATGTATTTTTTTTCCTTTCCGGCCACGAGAATTACAATCTCTCGACTGAAAAAGGACAGAAAAAAACCTGTCCACCCTAGGTTTGTTGGAAGAGATCAGGAGGGTTACCACAATCTTTTTTAAGTCAGACCAAATCTCACTCAATCCAAACTACAACACTAATTTGATCTGCCAAATTTCGTACCATGACCGCCTTAACTGAAGATTGCTTTTGATCCGGGGAGTGAGTGAATGATGAATAAAAAACAAAATTGTCTCTGGTCTGGAATCGGAAAAAGGGATTTTCTCTGAACAAAAACCGAGAAATACCCGAAAACGACATTCAGAAGTTGTATTAATCTTTCTACATAAACTACAATAAAGGTGTTTTATTTACTATACTATATTTTCTTGCTACATTTTACACTATACCAATCTTATATCATAATGTTCCGTGGTTTTCATACAAGTTTTCGTGGTTTTGAAAGAAATTTTAATTTTCAGCAGCATGACAACATTCGTTTCATCACGTATTCTGAACGTACGTTTATTGTGGCTGAGTTTGACATTTGATGATATTTGTCCCCCCGTTCCGAGTAACGCCAAAATCGATTACAGCGGCTACGAAGCCGTTCCGAGTCAGTTTTGGCGATACAAAACGATGGCATTGTAGATACGCGTAATCGATTGTGGCGCTGACGGCGATGTCACGGAACACGACTTGTATTTGTTTGTGTAGACAGACTCGATAGAAACTATGAAATTGTTGTGATGTCCAGATAAAAGTGCAAAAAGCTAAAAATCTGCAGCAATTACTATGTCGTAAGTACCCTATAGTAATATAAACTGAAAAAATAATTCAGGAACAAAAGATAACAAGATCGCTATCTCAGCTAGTCAACAATAGTTTTCCAACGTATTTCTTCGATTTTTCAGTGAAGGGCAGCGTCGTAAGGTGACCCACAGGCAACTAGAGAGTATGTGGAAAAACTTCATTCAAAATATAAGCAAAAGGTTATAAATAACAAGGATTCCCAAACAAGCAAGATCTAAAAGCTTTTGGCATAACATAGAGATGGTGCAGTCAAGGACTTCCAGTCTTGATGATGAGCCTGGTAAAATGTAAGTTAAACGTGTTACATACACTGAACGTCAAAAATTTCGCACCTTTTTGAAATTCTACTCTGAACAAGAGTACGGAATATGAAGAATCTGAATAAAACATGTGTAGGTACAAATTTAGACATAACTATTGTATAGGAGAGATGGGAGGTGACTGGCGCCCTCACATTAGCTCTGGTTATACGCAGGTGACAAATGCTAACGTTACAATGTGTGATATACTTACCCTAACCGCTAACCTATTCATGAAATAAAATGCAGTTTTTAAACTACCTATTTTTTATTTCAGGCTTCCCTTGCCAGCTAAAGATGATTGAATCAAACCCAGCTTGATAAAATACTCTTCAGCAACCCCAACCAACCTGAAGAAGATCAAGAACTGCAACTTGTGCCGCATCATTTCTTCAGACAACAGAACATTATTGTTATTAATGATGCTGTGCACTATTTCACAAGAATTACACAGACAGATGCAGCCACCTTGTGTCGGTAGTGCAGCACTCGATGAGAGAGAAGGCAGCAAGTCTTGCTTATAAATAAAAAACCATTGTCCTTTCAATTGTGCAACGAGTCTTCATGTGCATCTTCATGTATTTTTTTCTGGAGTTCCCATTGCTGCAAGAGTTCTGTGGTCTAGTGGGGTTTACGCTTGCTTCTCTCGCAAGAGATGCCGGTTCAAATCCTGGTGCTGACAATGTACCTTTAGATACCTAAATATGTGAGCAAAATTAATGGAAACTAGACCTAAGTACCTATTTATTTGTTATGTGTCTTAATTAGATAATATTTAAAATATATTCACATTTCTGTGGGCCGCTTTGAGTTTCTCTCCTCTTCTCTCATATTAGCAGACCCCACATACCAAAAATGACTAAGGTTTTAACGGTGATGGCAAACATTGCGAGGTAACCTATTTGTCTATAGCTGGGCTAGCCCCAGCTGCAAAATAGAGTATTGAATTTAACTAGCTAAACTTATTGTGCCTCTGCCATCCCATATTGGCAATATAGTGAGGCGCTGAGTTATGTATTGTCAACCGGGTATACCCCTGGTAGATCTGCAAATCATCGCCTTAAAAGGACGCCGAATGCCTTTTAGGTTAATTTGTAAATCTCAAAAACTTTGTTGATCACTAGGAGTAAGCCGCACACCATATTACAATGGACTGTGTAGGTCACCATAGCATTGTAAATTACCGTGTTAGATTCATAATTTCTTTATTGCACAAAATTAATTGCAAGGACCAAAAGTAAATAAAAACAGTTGTCAAAGGCGAGCTGGATCTCTAAAAAGAGATCTCTTCCAGCAAACCAAGTTCCGATGAGTCACGTAAGTATAATTCTAAATTCTTATAGCCTAGTTAAGGAGCGAGGCTCTCGCCGCTCAACCATGTCAATTAAGTTAATGATTGATAAAATAAAGTGTTTCGTTCGATTTAACCTGTGTTTTGCTCTAAATTATAGGATAGCTAGATAGATCTTTCATTGAGAGATTGCTGCGCCCAAAGGTCTTGGACAACCGCTGAGCTAGTCTAGTCTAGTCCGAATGATGTCCCGAAACACGGCTAGAAATTTAGTTAAGTGATTGATGCTGTAAGAAAGCACAGAAACCACGAAAACTAAAGTAAAACTAATATTAACACTAAAAAAGACGCATACCGAGGAACTTATTTTGATCTGGTTTTTTTGACGTTTGGTCAATGCAAATCGAATTTCTTTGCTGTCAAATGGCACCTTGTGGTACGAATTGAATGAATGTTTTCAGCTGATCCGTCAGATCAAACTCAAGATTAACTCAAGATTAATTAGGACGGTTGGAGTACGAAAAAACGTTATGGTATTGATTCAACCTTGAGTTTGACTTAACTTAAGAGATTGGAGTAACCCCCCAGTATAAAGTCAAAGTCAAACATTTTTTTTTGACCATAAAATCATACAGATTGCTTAGTCAACGTCAATATAATATTAATATTTTTGTACACTACCGCCCGTTCGGAAGTTGTGGGCTTAGGGATGGAGCAAAGAAGGGCAAGAAACTTAATATTAGAAAAACATGTACAAAGGCGAGCTTATCTCTAATAAGAGATCTCTTCCAGCAAACCTAGGATGGAGAAGATAATTTCTACTTACTTATTCAAAAATGCTTAGTCAGCAGTATTTTTGATATTCACCGAACGCTAATATTGAATTGTGCAACTGATTTACTTTCGCCGTAGCGCCGGCTTCACCCTCCAAACGGTGGACTGCGACTCGCTGACCATTTGGTACCCCTCCGCGTGGCACGTGATGAGGGACCTGCGCGCGCTCGGCGAGGCGAACGCGGGGGTGACGCGAGCTCTCCGGCTGAATAGAGATGTGCAGTTCGCCGCCGCCGCTGTTTATGACGAGATGTACGGCAAGGTGGGCTTAAACGTTAGTAGTTAGCACCCTAAAGTAAGTTAGTGTAAGTCTATTTGAAGCCCCTAAGTAAGTCTATTTAGTACCCCTAAGTAAGTCCATTTGGTACCACTAAGTAAGTTATAATAAGTCCATTTGTTACCCCTAAGAAAGTTAGTTTGGAACCCTTGCGTAAGTTAGTATAAATTTTATTTGTACCCCTAAGGCTGGATTTTACCAACAAAAAGTTATGCGAAAATAATACTATCCCGGGGATAATTTGTATGACAATGACAGTTCAAAATTAGGTCATTCTATGAAAAAGTAGAAGATACTCTGGAGTAAAAAGCTACTCTTCGTCGATAAAATTCGCTCTTAGGCTGGATTCGACCAACAAAAAGTTATCCGGAGAATAACTATCCCGGGGAGAACTTGTAACTTTTACATAGACACCAGTGACACCTAGGTGAGGTGATCTGATCTACTCACTGCTGTCTATGAAAAAGTTACAAGTTCTCCCCGGGACAGTTATTCTCCGGATAACTTTTTGTCGGTCGAATCCAGCCTAAGTTAGTGAAGTCCATCTGGTACCCCCGACTAAATAATGCCCCCCTCCCCCTCAGGAGTTCCCCTCGCACGGCTCCCGCGGGGTGCCCGCCACCTACCACATCATCAACTTCCTCGGCTGGAAGCCCGACCCCTCGCAGCCCGCGCCGAAGCAACGCGGATCGGGACAAGTCTCGCTCAGCGATATACACAGGTGACTGCGGTTGTTTTCCAAATCGGTCCATCCGTTTAGGCGCTATCGGGGTGCATTGTGAACCTCCTCCTTTGGGAAGTCGGTTAAAAATCGATTAATCAAAAGAATCGTTACACCCTTTAAACATTTGTGAATCGGATAGATGTCTAACATTTTATTCTTGATTTTTCAGTTACCTTAAATATGGTTCAAAATGAAATAATAATATCTTTAAGTGCTAATAGCAGTGATATTAGTTCAACTGAATAAACAATTTCGATTCAATCCGATTGTTTTGGTAACATCCCTAGTGTTTAAAAAGTGGATTTTATTAACCGACTTCCCAAAGGAGGAGGTTTAAAATTCGTCCGGATGTTTTTTTTTTTGTTTTTTTTTTTTTTTTTTTTATGTATGTGCCCCGATTGCGCCTAGACGGATGGACCGATTTGGAAAATGATTTTTTTGTTTGAAAGGGTTTACCTTCCCATTTGTCCCATTGACACCAGGTCAGGATCTGATGATGGGATCCCGGAGAAATCGAGGGAACTCTTCAAATATTATAGGCAGACCTATAGTGATTTTTGTTTTTTTCATAATAACTCGTGCAAATGCACATGGTCAGCCTAATATTGTGATGCGGAACTGATAATGAAGACCATTTATGGCCACCAGAACTGCTCAATACTAGGTACAAATACAATGCGTGGCTGACGGGCAGGCAACGCATAGCCTAAACCGGTGGACCTAGAGTCATGAAACTTTGTACAGGGGTTCCTTAGTAGCGTGGGGTAGCACTGAGATGGGATTTGACAAAATTAAGTCCCCAAGAGAGGGGGGATTAAGGTTTACAGTTTGTATCAATAGGTACTCAATCTAATCAAATAGGGTTGGTGGAAGTCGGTTTTTTCTAAAGTTTACTTTTTGTTTCAATTATGAAGTTTTAGGTTTCCTGTCAAGTTGCTTCTAAGCATGGTGGAGTATAGTGCCATCCCAACCTGTTACTAATTATATATCTAATTATTGAATTAGGTACTTACTAAAGTTTTATATTTAGTGTGTTTACAACCAGTGGTGTATTTTATATTCATAGTGGTTTTTGTTTCAGAATCGACGAAATAGTACAAGACAAAAAGAAAATTACCCTAACAGAAGAAGATATGAAATAAAATATGTTTTAGTTATTTTATTATAATTTAGATTTTTTATTTATTGTGTAAATAAATACCATTATTTTCTGTATTGTTCACTAACGTTATGGTTTTAAATAAATTGTAGACTAAAAATGATATCTTAGTGTTTTTTCAGTAACATAATGGCGTCCTGTCCTCCAATAATTATGTTCTGCTATACAGATACAGGGTGTAACAGAAGGGTGTAGTCATATATTAGGGGGTTGTTAGGGAGACCATTCTGAGCAACTTTCACTATGAAACCAATTTCATCAGAGCTACTTTATTTTTCATTGCTCCATACGTTTTGGTCCGGGCGGTCAGCTGATTTGTATAGAGAAGTAAAAATTAAAGTTGCACTGATCAAATCGGTTTCATAGTGAAAGTTGATCAGAATGATGTCCCTAACAACCCCCTAAAATATGACTACACCTTTCTGTTACAACCTGTATAATAAATAACAATTTTGTCTGAAAGTTAATAATTAATGATTTTCCTAACTAACAAACCAAGTTAGTAGAGAGCTTCTTGTTCAAATTGAAATGACACACCACACTAACGCATTTAATAAACATGCATATCGCAAATGTAGGAGTGGGAGTCAGTGGGACACAATTTAGGCTAGGTATTAAAAAAAAGAGATCCGTCGTACAATCACAAACAAAAGTGTAATAAGGTTGAGGGGATTTTGACTAGGTGGCGCTAGTAGTACGATCGTCACCGGAAAGTAAATGTAAATGTCACTACTACTACATGAAATGATGAACTACTGCGTGTCAGATTAAAATGATAAAAATATTGTATTGTATCACGCAGTAGATATTGTTTTCTGAAAGTTTTGTTAGGTTTTGTAGTACAATAAAGAAGTAATGAAAAATAATGAAATGTCTCATGTTTATGTCAGTTTTTTTTAAACAATTATAAGCAAACGAACGAACGAAACGATAGGTTTTTAAAATAAAACATCCTGAACTTTACAGTGTTTTTATTTTAATAATATATGGAATAATAAATTAACTCGCAATGTGTATATAGGTACCGAACTATCACCGAATCACGTCAACCAGCGGACTATCTTGCATCTATATCCAACTATACCATTGAACTGCACGATCGCCCGCACACATAACAACGATGGACTTTGGGCACCGCGTTAGGAAAAAGGCGTGAGGCTATCTATGTTTTAATAGTTTGGTTCAAAGTTAAACATTGGAGAATATATTTTTTATGTCCGATGAATGATGAAGGTATAAAATCGCGATTTGTTGTCGATATATGTAATTTCTAAGATAAGCGAGGTCTCGTTTTGAGTTTGATACATTCAAAATTATTATTTTTTATCCGAGCTATCAGAATGGTATAGTTAGAGTGAAATGCCACTATTAATCGTTGAGCATTTTTGTCTTCCAGCACGAAATATTAAACAATCCACCCAAACTCATGGATATACTGATATTTATGACTGTTGGAATCTATAGCGAATATATGTCGTTGAAAGCGACTACTGTTTTCGCACGAACCCGCTTATGAGATATTTTACAAAGTTTTTTTATCCAAAACTCAACTCTCAACATTGTTTTACTTATTAGGCTGGATTTAACAACTTTTAGCATTAAAATAAATAACTATGAACTAGATTCTTATTATTAGTTATAATGGCTTTGAAAAAGCTTAAATGTTAAATTTATAAGTTCGTCCGAAAACAGTACAAAAACTGCACCACAACTACATAATATAATACGTACATACAATAATAATAGCATCAAAGAAAACCGACGGCATTTCGCATTTATATGTATTTGGATTTAACTTCGGGAACTAAATTCTATATATACAATAATAATATCTAGCACAAAATTTCCCCGTTCCTACCACAAAACAATAGTTAATTAACACTAAAATTAAACATAATTACAAGCCCATGGAAAAGAAACAGAATAACACATTCAAAGACGTTTGTTCAAAATTTACATATAATAATATACTTACAAGAGAAAACAAATCTCTTTTCACAATCCACCTTCCGTGACGATAACGTCTTTTACACTAAGAGAACAAAATAACAATAACACTGGAAGAATTACAGCATGGATTCCCTAAGACCTATTACTCATTTTCTCTTTTGCAAAAGAAATCTACGCAGCATCGTCATAAAATGGCAGTTAATTTTTGTGTGATTATTGACAAGTCGCGCGGAGAATATGCTCATAAATTTATCACAACTGTATATTCGCAATTATTAATGAAACTGATGTTTCACTGTCCGCTAACATTCATGTGTCAAACATTAAGGAGAATCCATTCGGTTTGTTTCTAAATTATTTGAGTTGCATCCTATTAGAATTTACAGCGTAAGCATATCGCATTAAACTTAGAAAATAAGAAAATGCTAACACTTAAATAGAGAACACTTCGTATAAACTTAGGCAATACTTAAAAAAGTACTTAAGAACTTACACTGAACGTTTGTGAGGGGGACAAGGAAAGATGATAATATATTTTATCGGTAAGACGGTAAGGTTTAGTATATATTTATTATAGGAAAACACACATTACTGGAGAAGGAACGCAAAAGGCGTTGATTCTATTTGAGAAGCAAACCAGCAAGAATCGTTGCAATATAAAATTCTCAGGCTTCTATCACCCACTGCTGAAGCTGATCAAATATAAAATTTCCGTTCACTAACCACAAATAATTGTCGTACATAATTATAATAAGGAAGCATCAGGACCATGGAATAAAAAGTTTTAAAAACGAACTACTTACAAGAATACTTTCAGTGCCAAATAGTAAGGGCGACAACGAAAATTACGAATATTTGTGTACGTACGTACTAAAGCATTACAAACGATTTTCGACGATTTAAACGCATGTATGCCGAGTTATATACATTTCTTCTCGATGAAGAATCGTGTAATGGACCTGTGGACATACGGACGTGTATATCGTCGAGTTAAGTCTGTGTCATCTCAAACACCTAATTATACATTCCTAGCTTGGCTTATAAAATTCGGCACAGCAACGGCGTCAAAGCCAGTGACTAATTATGTTAAAACATATTTTACGAATTCCGTAGGCTAACAAATGTTTTGCGTTATGCAAGATATTAGAAATTGGTTCGATCCTAATTTTTATTATCGTTTCACCACTTTTCATATTATCTGTACTCTTTTGAAATAATATAATCACGCATGTATGTATAGTACAATAAGGGGTTTTATGACAGCTCAGTTATCAAAGCAGCTCGACAGATGGTGCCTTTGATTTCTCTTCGGTGCGTTCTAAATTGTGTTAAGTCAAGTTTCCATCAGTTCGGAATGCAGTGACATAATATTGTGTTACCAGAAACAGATTTTAATTCCATCAATTTTACAAACCACTTTTAGAATGGTTTACCCGCTATTGATAGGTACCAGAATGTTTCAATTAAATAACAAAACGCAGTGCGGTAAAACCGTAAAAAGCTTTCCCATAAACCGAAGAAACACTAAATCACATGTCACAGCAACACCAACGGCCATTCACTCACGCCCTCTGGCGGGCTATTTGGAAGGTTAGATTTTATTACTGTCAGAAAAGTTCTCATTCTGTTTTTCATACGCGTTTTAAACATAAATTCAATTCAATGCTAACATTTGCATACTAGATATCAAGCCTTCAACAACACTACGCTCATTTTCCTTACTTTTTATGTCAAAAACAATTAATTTTAAATTAGGAAAGCACAGATTTAAATGTAAACACTAAGTGAAGACAAGGTCTAAGGAAGAATTTTATACATTGAGCTTGTTTGAAACAAGAGTAGCGAATAGAAATTTCAAGTTTGTAACCACCCAACTTCACATCACCTAACATTTCCTAAATACATTTTGTCGATCTCAAAATTCAATTTCAACTATTTGGTAAACATTTTATCCGCGACCTAAACGTAAAGCCTTAAGGTCTGAAGTCTTATAGAAACGATAAGTTTTTTAAAGTGTCTCATTTGAGAACAATTAGTGACATCAAAGCTTGGGTGTTTTCTTATTATTTTTTTAGAGACAAAATTACTTTCATTATCAAGCGTAGTCCACTTATGGACATATGCCTCTTTTCTCCTTTAATCATCACCATACTATGTCAACTATTTTCATTTATTCGTATGGAATTTTACTGCAAGCCACTCTTGTAGTCAATTAAGCACATTTTAGAATAAAATGCACTCAAGTGGTTGGTTAACGTCGAGCAAAAATGGTTGCTTTGACGATTTTTTATAAAATTAAAAACACAAAAAAGGTTCAATCCCTTTAAACTTGCTACACTCTTAATCCCTACTGAACTAAACTCCCTGAACAGCACATTCGAAAATCTAATAATAGTAATAATTTTATAGTATATTTTTTTAATTTTCCTAATAGCTTCAACAACGTCGGTTGTATGCAATTGAATATTTCACAATTCTGTGCTTACAGTTACAAGTTCTTTTGACTAGTTAATCTGTTATTGTTGTTTTTTATTCATTATTTTAATGACTTGTCAAAAACGTTGAGCGTCGCACCTAACTAGCTGCAGTAAGATAAGTCGAACCAGTCCTAAATCTCATAAACTAATAGTAGACTTAGTTCATGTGGACTTCATTTAATTATCTCGAAATAATTTAATTTTAACTAATCAAGACGTGCAGTTTCATAAGAAAATATACAGTTTTACAGAAACAACAACTTTTTAACGAAGTGTAAAAGAGTTTTTTTTTCAATGTGCTTTTCTCGAGGACTGTACCGACTCGCAATTTTATCTTTACCCAATATCCCGAGGCTGATGTAGGTTGTGATTTGCAGACCATTTTAATAATCTGATATTGGCTGCGAAACGCAGTGTAAGTATAAACTCAATATCGATTCTTGAATCTCAAGTTGCAACTTGAGCAAGCAGTGTTAGTGCTATCTTTTTTACGCCGGAAGCGAAATACTATACTTTAAGCCAGATTATTTGAGATAAAAGGTCACTGAACCACTAAGAAAATTGCGATTTGACGTTTGCCGCCACAGCCGCGCGGTTCAATGACCTTTTATCTCAAGTAATCTGGCATAGACTATAGCCCCTTACACGATATCGAAGAAAAATATCCACTAGTACAGAAAAACAGTTTGCGGGCTTTTAGCGTTACTCTCTCTGAAGACAGCAGAAATGAGGAGATTTTAGAGGCATGAAGACGAGACCTAAGGTTTTTGGGTTACTTGGTCGCCGAAGCCTTATACGGACGGAAGCACCCACACAAACGCATTTCAAGGGTCTCTGTCTTGCTTGACTGTAACAGATAAACAATCAATGAGCTCGTTTCTTCAACGTATAGGCTGAATGGAGATTTCCTATGCCACAAAACCACTACCAACATTTCAAAAACTACCAAAACCCGCCATCTTGCCGCGCCATTTTGAATCTCTTTTTCTAACCTTAAAACCTCAATGTTAAAGCCTACGTACGGGCTGGTTGCGCTGGCGTTTTTACCCGTCGGATCCTTCCGGGTAGCGTTTTATTTCGGCGGTCAGCATCAGGCGATGGCTAGCAGGCGGGCGGCGCGTGTTAGGAAGTCTATGAGGCGCCGCCATAGGCCGCGAAGCACGTTGGAGCGAGCGAAGAGAAACCGCCAGATAAACATCACCATCGCTACCTGGGTCACTAAATGCAATATGTGTAACCTGTAAGAGAGAGATAAGTAGCTATTATTAGAGGCTAATGCCCGAATTTAACCAACAGTTAGGGGACACTTAGCTCTTTTTCATAACTGTCTAGCGATTGTTTGGGATGCTGGCCTTTTAAATTTAGGGGGTCCCCTAGTAGCCTAGATGACCCTTAAACTTAGGTCAAAGCGAATCAACCGCTAGGTGGCCTCTGAAAGGAATTAAAGAGTCCCCTAAAAGTTAGGGATTGTTGGTGAAATCGGCCATAATGGCCGGCATATATCAAGCCTATCGTCAAATCAGCATGACGATTGATTTGACGAACGATTTGATCAGTTATATTTGACCGTGTGTATGAGTGGATTTGGCTTGACAGTTAGATTTGACGGCAAAATCGAATTTCGATTAGGCTTGATCAAGCCGATTTGACCGTGTATTGGTGGATCATGCCGATTTGACGTCCGACGCCATGGCTTCAACTGAACGCCGTCATGCCGATTTGACAATCAAATTGATAGTTTGTGGTGTATATGGACGAACTGCAGATTTGTTCACGCTTGCAGCGTCATGCCGATTTGACGATAGGCTTGATGGTGTATGCCGGCCATAAGTTTGTTATTTCGCCCACTAGTGGCGTCTGGTGGTGCTAGTGTGTGCGGAAACCTGCAGACCTGTCAAATTGTAGTTTTATTTTGGTGGTGTCATTTACCGCCACCAATTTTCACCATCCGAATGATGCTCATGCGACACACAGTTTTCAACGATCTTTTGACGCACGATGACAAGTGTAGTTCCACGCTTGATGACGAATAATTGTGATTAAAGTCGAAGTTGCGTAGAAGCAGGCGGGTTTCACTTCGCTGAGTAGGTATCTATCCACGGCCGGCTATACGCGCCGGTCGGTCTTTGTCACATACATGGCTGTCGCTCGGCTCTCGGTGCGCGCGCTAGCCGCGTGAAAACAATGACGCCCCGAAAACAACTGAGTGCGATACGCAACCCTGCGTGATCGGCATCGTGTCAGCGGTGTCTAATGGAATATGAACGCTCGTGTCATACGATAAGTTTCAATTTCGCATGCGGGCATATGCAGGAGCGTAGACAAATATTTTTTTGCACCTAAACTTGACTTTTGTTCGGGAGTGAACATTCTGAACGTACCACTAGTTATTCAGTGGTAGAAGTGGGCGCCACCACGCCCTGTCTCTTCACTCATAAGCCAAAATATTGTCGGAAGACTAGTGGCCGTGCTCGATTGGGGAATTCAGAACTATGCAGATTTTAATCCATCCATTAGATTTTAGTGTTTACCCCATTACGGCGCCAAAATAAAATAAAGGGTACGAGACATCTCTTATTCTCTTCTACTGTTTTCCGGGATGGCTCCCTTTTAACCCCTAGATCTTGAGTCATCCCAGTAAAAAGCTTTTTCACTTGTTTACCTAACCTTGTATCTTGCATTAACGGCGCCATTTTGTGAGCTCAGATTGGGCGGAGCGAGAGCAGATGGCCCAAGATCGGAACAAATGGAAATCTGTACTGAGAGCCCCTATACCCTGCTAACAGGTGACAGGATGAGATGATAATGAACCTTGTAACCGCTGCACTTACAATACGGGGCATTTCTTTTTACCGACTTCACACATTACCACCAGAACTGCTCAATACATTTGTTTTAGCACGTAAGGTCTCGTCTCTCTCGCCAAGTCAAACGCCGAGCTTCATACTCGTGGCACCTCGGGTCCTGTCCCGACGTGCCGAAACAAAGGCCCCGTACTGTACCTCATTTCGGACGTTTAACAGTGGGAACAACCTCACATAGATTAGACAGAATATGGCCACAGACCATCATGACAACTTACCTACTCATCCGTTTCCGTGACTTGGGCAACGACTCTGGGCTTTCTTTGAAGAGGAACCTGCAAATAAAAAATATTTTTTTTACCATTTATACTAATATAACGGAGTGCTCCGTGGTCTAGTGGGTTTCACCTTGCTTCTCACGCAGGAGATGCAGGTTCGAATCCCGGTGTTGACCATGTACCAATGAGATGATTCTGTGGCGGCCTATGAACACAGCTGCTAGCCGAAAGAGGTCGAAGATAACCATGAACGCAGTCTGTCTTCCTGACGTCTCTTCTCGTGATAACAGCGACGATCTTCCGAGTCTCTAAACTAATGTTAAATATTCATTGTATACTACCTATTCGTTCATCTCAGCCCTTCCTATTCAACTCTATCATCAGCCTGTAAATAAATTCATTGTCATTCCTATCGACTCTGATTTCCACTACGGGCCAACCTCCACAATTCATTTGTCTTAAGTACACATCGTGTTTCGGATGGCACGTTAAGCTACTAGGTCCCGGCTACTATCACTACTTCGTAGTATGTAGTAGTCGTAAAACCCCTCCACCAACCCGCACTGAGCCAGCGTGGTGGAGTATGGCTCAATCTTACTCGGATCCGAGTAAAGGCCTGTGCCCCTCGGTGGGGAAATTAATGGGCTGCATTTACTATTTACTAAGATTTATACTTTTAAGTAAGTTTCCACACTTGACTATCTGTTTAAGTACCTATCTCAATCTAAATTTATTTCTTGTATTTTTGTGGATATCTGTTACTGGCTTTCATTCTGTATCTTCAAAGACTTCAGAGTCGTCTGCAAAGACTTTGTAGGTGTGGAAAACGTTACCGCTTCTGGTATGGAATCTCGCGCATACACCATCCTCTTAAGCCTCAAAGAGTGTGTGCTGCGCCTGCAAGACGAAACATATTTTCACACTCACCTCCGAATACCCAGCACGTAGCTTTCGATATACGCGTCCCAATCGATGTTGGTCACGTCGAAGTCGAACACCCGCCGGTCCTCGACGCTCAGGGCTCCGCACAAGGCCCGCACGTTGTCATCGGTGAAGGACCATTGGCGAGTCGTGAAGTACTCGAGGCAAGCTGCGGCCTGCTCCAGCTTATTTTGAACGCGGACCATCCTGAAGGTGAAATTCGTGGCGTCTTTTTGGGTGGGTAGATGACTTTTTCGGGGTTGTGCAGCACAATAAAAAATAACGAGTGCGATCAGGACGCAAGGGTTCCGATCGCACTTGAGGAGCGTAACACGTGTAGGTTTCCACAAAAACTAAAGTATGACGTCATCCATGTAAACTAAATTGAATATTTTTGCAGTTTTCAGATTTTTCCCTTGTGCTATAAGACCCTGCTTTGTGCCTTTCATGATTGTAAGCCTACGGGAAGTACCCTATATGTTTTGGGTCCATTGCGACTACTATGAAAATCTGACCATTTTACAGCATAAACGGTCGTAGCGTTTGATTGCGTTGACCTAGAAGGTTGATTTTGTCACAGCTCTAAGCGACCACAGACCTTAAAAATTGATATAAATTTCAGCTTGATACGCGTTCTTGATATAAAATCTCTTGACACACAGTCGGACAGACGGACAACAAAGTGATCCTATAAAGGGAACTCTAAAAATTTAGTAGCATAATAAACGAGTTAGTAGGGAAACTCGTGCTCGAATTTTTCAGGCAAATAAAAATCGTAAAGCGGTTCATAGAATACATCTACGTACCAAGTTTCAACTGTGTAGTCCTAATAGTTTTGGAATAAAGTTGCTGTGACATACGGACGGACGGATGGACGGATAGACAGACAGACTTGACGAAACTGTAAGGGTTCCTTGTTTCTCTACGGAACCCTAAAAACGAGACGTAGATGACAGCAGAATTTTGAAATCTATGTTCTATCTTGTAGCGACAGCAAACTCAACAGAAAGTTGAAATGAAAAACAAAATAAAAATAATTAATAATTTGAACGAGTTGTGTCCTTAAGAAGTCCAAGCCTTAGATAAATGGTTTGTCCGACAGTTTTGTCATTAATTTAGATGAATCAGATGAAAATTCATCTGATGGATATGAATTGATTTACTTTTTAGGTACGATGGTGCGGAACCCTCCGTTTGAGAGTCCGACTCGCACATGGCCGATTATTCTTATTTATAGGTAGAATTTTCGAACTTTGGAAAAAAAATGGTGTCCTAAATTTTTGTCTTCAGTTGATGTAAGGATGACTTACTGTAAATATTCTACTAATATTCATCATCATCATCCTCCTCAGCCCACATCGACCCACTGCTGGGCCTCTTCTCTATAGATGTTACATTAGTTTAATGTGTGCGTGTTTTTTGCTGTTATTTATTACAATTAATTCATTAGTTCATCAATCAACTATTCTGCAGTCAGCACATTGTGCGAAATCATTCACATCAACATATTTTCCGACACCCCCGCGCAGACCCCCCGCTACTCACATGGGCTTGCCCCCCGTGGCGCGCGCGAACAGGTCTAGCACATGCGCGGGCGCACGGTGCTTCAGCAGCGACAGCGCGCCGTGCTGCAGCCGGTTGCTCGTGATGTCGCCGCCCGGGTACCAGAGCACCTCGTCTGGGGGATACAGAACTGTTACTCGACTCAACCTCGACCTCGACTCGCGAGGAGGAGTCAAGGTCGAGTCGATCGAGGTCGATTCGTACGAGGTTGAGTCGATCGAGGCCGATTCGATCGAGGTTGAGTCGATCGAGGTCGATTAGAGGTGGAGTCGAGGTCGGGTCGAGGTCGAGTCGAGGCAGAGTCGAAGCCGAGTTGACCTCGACTCGACCTTGACTCCTCTTCGCTCTGTAGTAAGTATGCTCAGTTATCAAAAGTTGATTAGAGAGAACTCTTGAAAGTCTTGGTAAAGTAAATCCTTCGGGGCGTCAGGAGGATATACTGTATTGTACGTGAACTTTGTATAATCTGCAACTGGCAAATAAAGACTTTTGTATTTGTATTTGTAGCCATGATGATGACCAACTTAGGTCAAATAGAAACAACCGCTAGGTGGCCCTTAAAGGAAAATAAAGTGTCCCCTAAAATATAGGGGTTGGTGGTGAAAACGGGCATTATTGTCCAGTTATTCCAGTTCCAGAAATAGCCAAAGAATTGATAGATCATCAGCAGAGTAGGTTCAGGTTATATATTCACAGTTATTTTAATCTGCATTCTTACTACAATTATTACCCACTTACTACAGTTATTGCCCACCTACTACAGTTATTGCTCACTAACTAAAGTTATTGCCCACCTACTACAGTTATTGTCCACTTATCATTATCAGAGTACTCACTGAAGGGATGTTTCCGCATGTACTTGAAGCTCGTCTTCACGAATCGCTGCCACGTGATCGGATTCTGTTGCCCGGTGCAGCAGTTGTAGACCACCACGCCCTCGCCCCTATAGGCGACATAAACGTCACAAGAATATTAATAAAGTCTGTATTATCAGAAGAAGTACAGAAAAACAGAGAGGAGAGGATTCATATTCATTTATTTGTATATATAACATGTACAATACAGATTACAGATGGATAATGTATGGATTTTGGAGCTATCGAAGAAGGAGAGATGACATTTTTATATGTACCGAAATTCATTTACTGAATGGCTCCAGTGCGAAATAATGGCGAAAGACTGAGGGGGGGGGGGGGGGGGGGGGGCATCGACCTAGACCGATTTGGAAAATTATTTTTTTCTTTCAAAGGGTTTACCTTCCCATTGGTCCCATTGACACCATGTTATGATCTGATTATGGGATCCTGGAGAAATCGAGGGAACTCTTCAAATATTATATATAGGCAGACCTGTGATTCAAGTGATTTTTGTGTTTTCCATAATAACTCGAGCATTTTCTCATTTTCTTATTGTGATGCGGAACTGATGATGAAGACCACACATGGCCACCAGAACTGCTCAATACTAGGTACAAATACAATCTACTATGCGTGGCTGACGGGCAACGCATAGCCTAAACCGCTGGACCTAGAGCCTGGAATCTTTGTACAGGGGTTTCTTATGTAGCGTAGTGTAGCACTGAGATAGGATTTGACGAAATTAATTCCCCAAGAGGGGGAAATAGGGGGTTACAGTTTGTATTAAACTCAAAAAGCACTTGACATTGGTTTCTAATCAAATAGGGTTTGAGGAAGTTGTTTTTTTTTAAGTTTTACTTTTTGTTTCAATAGGCTTGTGGCCTGTCAAGTCAAAATAGATACTTTTTATGAACTGTCAAAACGGAACTTTTGTTCCTGAGTTCTATGAAATAACAACAGAATGACGTCATGTAAAAGTGCCATCAAATGCTGTCTTTTTTTGCACAAATTTTACTTTATAAAATATATCTGCTGGAAATATACAATTTTGTGAATGTCAAGCCATTTTGTACATAATGCTTCAACTTAAGACTTGTTCCTAGATTTATTGGATTACCTTGGCCACAAGCCTATTATTCATAAAATAATGTGTCAGTGAGTGAGTGCTCATGAGGAGGCCTCTCAACCGTGGGCTCCTGAGACGGTCTGCTGACGCTCACGACGTACCTTCTCTGGTGGGTCCGCCACGCGCACACAATCATCAGGTTGATGACGGTGTCCACCGGCACCAGGTCGGCCACTCGCCCGCCCACGCCCAGCATGCTCCTGCAAACACGCCCGGCTCACACACACAGACATGTCGACACGTCCCTTGTCACAGTGGGTGGCACAGGGACAATACCGTCTTCACCATAAGGGCACGCGGGGCCCATGCCCAGGGCCCCCATTCTCAGGGGGCCCCGAAGGACCGACAATTTATCTCAAACATTTATTCTCAAAACATTTTTGTCGGGCACTTTACACTTTTTTCACAAATCAGTAATCTTATCAGAAGGCATTGTAGACGCCAAACAACTTGAACAAATGACCTTGCATGCGCAGAAACCATCTTATAAGTATATGAAACTGCGCACCACGGTATGGGGTGCGGGACGCGGCGTGCGGAAGGAGCATCGCATCGAGCGCGCCTAGCCACGCTATTGGTAGATCAGTCAACCATTCGTTTCCCGCTTTTAGTTCACACTTACGTGCAGTGAAATCACGGATAAAAATGCCTCGACGTCCGAACGTAGTTTTAAAAAGGCAAGCCAGAAAGATGGTATATGATGAGTTTTCTATTGAAGGAGATATTATTATGTTTTATAGGTGTACGTGGAAAAACGTAATTTTAGGGAATTTCAATCGTAGGTATCCCATAAAAATCTTGTCTTTTGTCAAATCATTATTCTTTGTTAATAGACACCAATAAAGACGACAAATGTCGCTAAATAATTTACAGTTTTATTTTGATAGTCATATCCACAGACCATTAAATCTGTATAGTTCGCAGCAAATGTACCTACTTCGCGTGTCTCAAACAGTTATTGTGCACCTGTTACCGCTCAGTCCCTCATGCAAATGGTACAGTATATTTTCTCATTTTCTACCGATTGAACAAAGTAAGTAAGTATATAGTATTGTGCACTAAGATTCATGCAGTATACTGTAGGTACGATTTGTTTTGAAAATTTTAAGTGCGTCGTTTTTTTGGCACGTAAGTGTACATGCGAAAACTTTCCCCCACCACGTCACATTTTGCTCAAGTTGTTTGGCGTCTACTATACTACGCCCTTATATCGATAACTGCGCCTATTTCTACTGTACTAATTAATAATATCTCCGAACGCATCCGCACCTAATTTACAAAGTACACCATCTAGCGATCACTCACGGAATCCCTCCGATTCCAAAGTCAAGCTGCACCGTCTAAACAAGGCCTAACAAATTTGACTTTAAGGATATATAATAGAAGATTTTTCTCAACAGAAATCCCGAAAGAAAATTTATCCGTAATCGTAATTTTAACCAAAAAAAACCAGCAGCATTCTAATATCATTATTGATATATTATGTCATACTGTATTTGATTACCTATAATAAATGGTCATAATTACTTAGTAAAAAAATGTTATTATAATTCACTTTTTTACTTTCCAAAAGGGCCCCAAATTGTGACAGGGATAGTAGTCAGAGGCCGTATTATGTCAGGAGGCTCTGCTGTAGACATGGGCATAATTCTGCTGCACAATCACAAGGTAATTGCAACTTTCTTGTAATATACAAGGCGTAAATGAATCAAAATGAGAAACTGCTTTGTTTGGGACATCATTCTCAACAACTTTCATTTTGAAACCGATTTGATCAGAGCAACTTTATTTTTATAAACTCAGTACATTTCGGGCCTAGCGCTCAGCTGATCTGTATGGTGGAGTGAAAAATAAAGTTGCTCTGATCAAGTCGGTCCCATAGTGAAAGTTTTTCAAAATGATGTCCCTCACAACCCTCTTTCGGCTTGTCCACCCCTTTCTGTTACAACCCTGTTTAAGTGTGGATTTGACTGTTAGAAGTACACGATTTTTAGGCTCATTTTCGTGTTTTATAGACGGCATTTGCATTCCGAACAAGGAGCCTTGAAGTGGGTAGTTTTATGGTTCTGATCGGTGACTGAACATTGACATACCTGAAGATGCCCTTGCCGACTGCCGCGATGATGCCGTTGGGCCCATTCCAGTTGTCCACCCAGCCTTTTACGGGCTCCCTGGCGGAAGACAGCACTGCAATGAGAAGAACACCTCTGCTACAGTCATTGTCAAAGACAAAGAGCGCTTTCGGCAATGGTTTTGACTGAAAATCAGCGCTGCAACCCTGTTGTTGCCTTATGCTGAGTTGGAGCCATTTCACTTGCGACGCATGCGTACATCATCTTTCTCTTTTGTTTAGTAAATATGTTTTCTTCTATAATGTAATGTCTATTTCCTGCCTCTAAATTATCTTGTTGTTGTACTATGTTCTGTTCAGTGAATAAACGTAAGTCTATGTCTATGTCTTTCAGTTATAGGCGTTTTCGTGGCGCGTCTGCCGCGCTTCAAACGCGCGTCTATCGCGCTGCACCCGCGCTACTTTAAGGTAGGCTTTCGAAGCGAGCGTCACTGACGCAGCGTCTATAGCGACACTCTTAATTACTGGCGGATAATGCCCGCTGCACACGAAACGATATATCGTAGCGATTAATCTGTGCAAACCGATTTGCGCAGATTTATCGATCGTGTGTATGACGAATCGTTGCAGATTTATCGTTCGTGGCGGCGGCAGTTGCAATTTCTATTAGATAAATCGTTGTCGATTGCGTTTGCACAGTTTTATCGTCGCGTGTGGATGGCAGTTGATCATGTAATCTTTCAAGGGGACTTATTGATTATGTTTCTATAATAGTGGAGTAACCAAAGCATGTAGGTTTAAGTGTGCCTCCCCGTTCATCCTTAAACAATTATGCCAATCTTTGGGAGCGAATTTCAACTCATTTAATAAGTTGGTATGAGAAAATGCTTCCATTTCATGAGCCAGTCTTTACACCACACACTCCGCGACTTTCTTTAAACACCTAATCAGGCCCAATAACGCGAGTGCGTCATCATCTTCCATCAAGGATGTCATGTCTCTTGCGCGAGCTTCTGCGGAGAACTGACGATCGACGCGGATATCGGTGGCGTGTGGAGACGCTAGGGGCTTTCGATTTAACTGCACAGTCTGAAATCGCTACGATATATCGTTACGTGTGTAGCGGGCTTAAGGCGGTCACAAAGCGGCACTGACGCCACGGCAGCGGCACTGAGGTCCTTATCCGCCAGTAAATAAGGGTGACGCTATAGAAGCTGCGTCAGTGACGCTCACTTCGAACGGCCATCTTTAAAGTATGGATAAGCAGTCGCACTGCAGCGCGACAGACGCGCGTTTGTAGCTAAAGCCCTTTTATTGACGATTGACGCCCTTATCCCACGCGCGATAGGAACTGCCATGGAGCATGCCATACGGACAAGACACAGACAGAAGATCAGAACGAGGAATTAACAAGCATACTAATAAAAAGTTGTGCAGGCTATATAGCTACGCTAGGCTCCCGCTATTCCGCTGCTCGAGTACATATTACAGTTATTTATTAAAGGGGAATGATTTTAGGTTTGTTACCGCTTGTTTACCGCAATCGTAGTGGTTATTTGGAAATAATGTTTGAATGAAATGCTGGGTTTTACCCTAAAGATGGCAATCACATAAAGTAGGGCACTTTGTTGTCATTCCTCACGTCAAAGACGCTTTCAAAAAGGCAATCGAGGTCACCCTACAATCGACGACGCGGCCTGCATTATCGATTGGCACTTTTCGGAATGGGCACACTGTTTTATCAATAGCGTACGAAAGTTGCCAAAAACGGCTAAACGGACGCGCCGAGAATTTATTATGAGTTTGCTGGGAGCAATATCTTTTCCAAGCAAGGTAATGTCAGGTATAGGTGCCTCAATATAATAATAATCTTTATCTACTCTCATGTCATAAAGTTCGAATTACAAACTTGGAATCGAATTCATAATGACGTACTTTATAAACGCAATACAGTAATCAAATTAAAAAATAATAATAATAACACTACTTCCCGAACAAAACTAATTTTATTATTAAACTTTTTTTCCATAGCGATACAGATCTACTTTTTTTGGGAAAGGCAAGGGTCTTGAAACCATACAGCCAAGGTGTTGATAGTCTGTATCGATAGAAAGTTTTTTTTTTAGCTATAGTTGACAACCAAACACCCACTCGTGTTTTAATACCCCTCATTATGCAACAGTTTCATAAACTACCTACTATTATACCTCGCTAAAATAACGGAGTGGCTTACCGATGGAGGGTCTCACGATGGCGACGGGCAGGTTGCCGGACTCTTTGATCAGCATCACCTCGGCCAGCGCCTTCGTGAACGTGTATGTATTGGGCCGGTCGCCTGCAACACCGAATCAGAGATAAGCTCGCCGTGGTACATGGTCTGTCATTATCAGAGATCGGAAAGGGTGTCAAAGTCCACAAAAGTCACGAAATTGTGGTCACCCCAGTCCGTAAAAGTCCCGGAATTGTGGTCACCATAGTCCACAAAAGACCAAAATTTCTAGTCACCCTAGTGTACAGTAGTCCCGAACACGTGGTCGCCTGTCGAGACGCTGCCTGATGAGCTGGTCACAAGTAGTCCCGAAATTGTGGTCACCCTGGTCGGTAAAAGACCCGGAATTGTGGCCACCCTAGTCCGCAATGGTCACGGAATTGTGGTCACTCTTGTCCGCAATGGTAACGGAATTGTGGTCATCCAAGACGTAACGTACGTAATGGGTACGTTTCCTAACGTAAGAACTAGCACTCTAGTTCACCACCACAGGGTCTGTAGGATGACCACAATTCCGTTACCATTGCGTCAAGGGTGACCACAATCCCGTGACCATAGCGGACTAGGGTTGCCACAATTCCGGGACCTTTACCGACCAGGGTGACCACAATTTCGGGACTACTTGCGACCAGCTCATCAGGCAGCGTCTGCACCAGGGTGACCACGTGCTCGGGGTCGACAGGCGACCACGAGTTCGGGATGACTGTACACTAGGGCGACTAGAAATTTGGGTCTTTTGCGGACTAGGGTGACCACGAATGGGGCACCATTTCGGACTAGGGTAACCACAATTCCGGGACTTTTACGGACTAGTGTGACCACGAATCCGGCATCATTTGCTGACTAAAGTGACCACAATTCCGGCAGTTTTCAACCCTCACCGACTAGGTCCGGCGTGATCCGGTCCACCAGCTCGTCCGGCAGCGTCTGCACCAGGGTGACCACGTGCTCCGGGTGCGCGGGCGGCGCGTACACCGTCTCTTCGACGCGCTGCCGCTCGCAGTTGCAGTACGCTGTTGACACGTGGACGAGCGCCTGAGGGGGTAAGGGGGGGAGTTGAGATCTTAAGATTAGACGAGACAAAATAATTAAAAAATAATCGGTCAAGTGCGAGTAAGACTCGTGCACCAAGGGCTACAGTCTTACTCGCACTTGACCGATTATTAAGGATCACACTTGGAGAGCGTTACACGTGTAATTAGGTTTCCACATAAAAAACTAAAGTGTATGTCATCCATGTAAACTAAATTAAATATTTTTGTAGAAAGACAGATTTTTGCAGTTTTCAGGTTGGATGGCAATTTTACAGCATAAACGGTCGTAGCGTTAGATTGCGTTGACCTAGAAGATTGCTTTTTTCACAGAACCAACCAAGCTGCACCAAGTCAAGGTTATCTGAGTTGAGGGTAAGTTAAGTTGAGATTAGCTCACCTCGAGCCCCAGCATGCGGTGGCACAGCTGTTGAGTGCCGAGCATGTTGATGATAACCAAACCAAGCCACGCCGAACCAAGCAAAACCAAGCCGGACCAAGCTGAACCAAGCCGGGACAAGCTGAACCAAGCCGGAACAAGCCAAGGTTATCTGAGTTGAGGGTAAGTTAAGTTGAGATTAGCTCACCTCGAGCCCCAGCATGCGGTGGCACAACTGCACCAACTGTTGAGTGCCGAGCATGTTGATGGTGACCGACAGCTTGAGTTTCTCGTCGAACTTGACCGTCGCCGCCGAGTGAAACACCACGGACACCTGGTGGCAACACGACACATTATTTTATTTATGACTACCGCACGGGTGCAATGCACGGTGCACTATATTATGGATGTATTTTTGGTTTACAATTCTTCCGGATATATTTTTTTCATGTATGTACACCGATTAAGCCTAGACGGATGGACCGATTTTAAAAAATATTTTTTTGTTTGAAAGGGTTTACCTTCCTATTGGTCCCATTGACACCAGGTCAGGATCTGATGATGGGATAATAACTCGTGCAAATGCACATGGTAAGCATAATATTGTGATGCGGAACTGATGATGAAGACCACACATGGCCACCAGAACTGCTCAATACTAGGTACAAACACAATCTACTATGCGTGGCTGACGGGCAACGCATAGCCTAAACCAGTGGACTTAGAGCCATGAAACTTTGTACAGGGGTTCCTTATGTAGCGTAGGGTAGCACTGAGATGGGATTTAATGAAATTAATTCCCCAAGGGGTGGGGGGGAATAGGAGGTTACAGCTTGTATTAAACTCAATCTAATCAAATAGCTGACCGCCCGAACCAAAACGTATGGAGCAAAGCAAACGTAAAGTTGCTCTGATCAAATCGGTTCCATAGTGAAAGTTCCTCAGAATGGTCTCCTTAACAATCCCCTAAAATATGACTACACCCTTCTGTTACACCCTGTATGTGCATAAGCTCCCTATGTGCACATGTGACAAAGATAAAAATCGTTTTGTGATAATTTATTGTTTTTTCTCTTAATAAACTTAAGTTTAAGTAAAAAGGTCTGGCCTGAAAAACAGCGCTGTGATGATGTCACATCACTCAGCATTACCATTGCCACAAATAAATTAAGTTGGATCTCATGTTATTCATAATTCATAATTTCTTTATTGCACACAAACAGTTCAGTACATAGGACAATAATAACCGGCCAAGTGCGAGTCGGACTCGCGCACGAAGGGTTCCGTACCATTATCTATAAAAAACAGCAAAAACAAAAATATTTTGTATGGGAGCCCCCCCAAATATTAATCTAATTTTAATTTAACTATTTATTTTTTAAGTAAATAATATACTCAATATATTGTGAACATTTTAAGCGTCTACCTGCTACCATTATCAATATCGAGCAAAAATGAGCAAAAAAATCACGTTTGTTGTATGAGAGCCCCCCTTAATATTAAATTTATTTTGATTTTTAGTATTTGTTGTTATAGCGGCAAAAGAAATACTTCATCTGTGAAAATTCCAACTGTCTAGCTACCACGGTTCATGAGATACAGGCTGGTGACAGACGGACGGACGGATGGACGGACGGACAGACAGCGAAGTCTCAGTAATAGGGTCCCGTTTGGCACCCTTCGGGTACGGAACCCTAAAAACATAGAAAACGTGTACGTGTTATGTTCATTTTATGATTATATGTTGCAAATAAACACTTCTTCTTTCGAGGGTAGATGTTGTTTCTGCCAGGATCTTCATCCTGGTTTCAATTGTGAAGACATGCCAGTAGAATCCTCGACTGTTTCCTCCACTTCCGTGGGGCCGCGTCACATTCTGACACAGCATGGCCTGGTCCGCAGGGCTGATGCCGAGTTGAGGCTCGGTGATGTCCCCCACTATCGGCACAATCTTCTTCAGCCGTCACACGGTATCCTAGTGAGGGGTAGTTACCTTCTGACACAGCATGGCCTGGTCCGCAGGGCTGATGCCGAGTTGAGGCTCGGTGATGTCCCCCACTATTGGCACGATCTTGGTCAGCTCCAGCGGCCGCTCTCTCCGTAGGGTCTCGAACAGCTGGGGACGGCACAAAAACGTCATAAATAATATCATAAAAATAACGACGAAGCGTTTCGAGAAAAGGGGTAGGTAGTGTTCTAGCACTACGTTTGGCTCGTCTTAGCGGGGGCACTTCTGTGCCCCCAGATTACAGAAGTTAAGAAACTAATAATTCACCAAGTTAAAAACTTTAAAAAACCGACTTCATGACCTACAACTTTGTCCTCCCCGGTTGTTGTCGGCACACAAATGTTGTCTAGTCTATAGAACTGAAAACAAGCCTATTTGATAAGAAACCAATGTCAAGTGCTTTTTGAGTTTAATACAAACTGTAACCCCCTTCCCCCCCACCCCTGGGGAATTAATTTCGTCAAATCCCATCTTAGTGCTACCCTATGCTATATAAGGAACCCCAGTACAAAGTTTCATGGGTCTAGGTCCACCGGTTTAGGCTATACGTTGCCCGTCAGCCGCGCATAGTAGATTGTATTTCTATCTAGTATTGAGCAGATCTGGTGGCCATATGTGGTCTTCATCAGCAGTTCCGCATCACAATATTATGCTTACCATGTGCATTTGCACTAGTTATTATGAAAAACACAAAAATCACTATAGGTCTGCCTATAATATTTGAAGAGTTCCCTCGATTTCCCCAGGATCCCATCATCAGATCCTGACCTGGTGTCAATGGGACCAATGGGAAGGTAAACCCTTTCAAACAAAAAATATTTTTCCAAATCGGTCCATTCGTTTAGGCGCTATCGGGGTGCAGACATAAAAATAAAAAAAACATCCGGACGAATTGTAAACCTCCTCCTTTGGGAAGTCGGTTAAAAAGTGGCTCGTTGCCGCGGGCTGTGTGGACGCACCGACAATAAACTAACATTCTATCAACAGCGCATGTGTCATATGTGAAAATACGTGACAATACGGAAATAAGTTTAAAGATAAGATAAGTCACTCCTTTCTTTGACCGATTTCGGTATCGATGAGTGCACCGTGATTAGATTATCGCATAATTATTTATCATATAGCAATAGAGCAAAGGCGCAAAATGCCGCATATGGCAGTCAGTCTCCAAACAAAACAGAGGATCTTCTTTCGCGGACTTGCACTATTCATCATTGACCGAGCGAGCGAAGCGTCTCCGTTTCAGGATTAGCCAAAAATGCTTCCGTATGTTTGTTTGTTTTCCTGTTCTCCTCTACAGGGCGCATTTCTCAACCGATTCGCGTGAAATTTTGTAAATAGGTTGAAAAATTAAATAGTTTTTTTTGTCGAGCCAGTTTTGGATTTTTTTTCAAAATGGCGGAGATATGTGGTTTTAAAATGTAAAAAAATCGCTACAACCCAAACGGCTCGATGGATACTAACAAGTGAGGCGTCATTGGATTCTTAAAGACCATGAAAGTGAAATAGACTATATAATTTTAGTAAAAAGTCAATATGTTGTATTTTACAACGCAAAATGTAGTTTACAAAGTTATTGGTGCGGCTACTTTCATACTGCATGTACGTAACCAGGTACATTCATAAGTTTGTATATGTTATTGAAAGAAAATTATTTGTTTTTTTTTATGTGTGTTAGCAGTTCAGCTTTTCCACCGACATACTCGTGAGGTCTACAGCTCACAGAGCCACAGTTAATGTAAGTTAAAGTTATGTTAGTTATTTTACGCGTGCCAGTTTAGTTCAAAGACCGCCAAACGAACAATACGTATTCTTCTAGACGCTCGGGTGACTCCGAACAGTAAATTATCCATCACACAATAGACTGATTGCGAATGATCGCGTGCGATCTTCACCACAATTTAACGTAGCCTACTAGATATGTCTAACTAAAACATAACTCAGACATCGATATACATTGCTTCTGGCCCCACACTAGGATATCCTGTATCATTGGGACCAGGAACAGCGACTTGCCAGGCATGATATCGCACGACACAGGGTATCCTAGTGGCAGAAGCAATGTGTCATTTATTAACAGAGATAGGAATTTGATGTGTGAAAATACCTAAATTTTGTAGCGGGACATAACATGGAGCTGTTACAACCACTTAAGTTGAACTGGGTTTGGATTTTACTGGTCCAGTTCGGTTTTTTGGCGTGACAACGTCTTATAAATTGGTTTACCGGGTGACACTTCAAGAAACTGCGTTACGCTCCGCTCACGTTATGCGCTCACAATGAGAGCGAGTGAGAGGCACGCGTCCCTTCCACTCGGGCATGGTTAGCCCGCCTAAGAGCGAGAGAGACAGACATAAAAGTCGTTGTCACGTAAAACTTTCGCCCGTATACCGACTTTACAGGCAACCAATTTTTTTTTACTGAAAAACCGAATTTGAACCGGAAAAGTTCAAAACCAAAATTATTTTAAAACTGTGTTAGCAGCTTGGAAATGTTTATAGTTCGGTGTTTCAAAGGTAAGAAACATGTATAACAAAAAATAACCGGCCAAGTGCGAGTAGGACTCGCGCACCAAGGGTTCCGATCACACTTGGAGAGCGTAACACGTGTAATTAGGTTTCCACATACAAAACTAAAGTGTGATGTCATCTATGTAAACCAAATTGAATATTTATTCAGAAAGACAGAAATTTGCAGTTATGAGTTTTTCCCTTTACTTGTGCTATAAGACCTACCTTGATACCTTCATTCCAAATTTCTTGACTCTAGGCCAACCGGAAGTACCCTATGGGTTTTGATTCCCTTGCGAGTTCTACGCGAGTTCATACAAATTCAGCAAAATTATGACATAATATCGCGGTATTTTGATTGCGTGGACCTAGAAGTTTAATTTTTTTACAGCTCCAAGGGACCGTAGACCTGAGTAATCGATATTAATTTCAACATGATACGTCAACGCGTTCCTGAAAAAAGGGGTCGTGACAGACGGACAGACAGATATGTCTGTCAACAGACAGACAGACGGACAACAAAGTGATCCTATAAGGGTTCCTTTTTTTCCTTTTAAGGATCGGAACCCTAAAAATAACCGGACAAGTGCGAGTAGGACTCGCGCACCAAGGGTCCCGATCACACTTGGAGAGCGTTACACGTCTAATTAGGTTAACACATAAAAAACTAAAGTGTGATGTCATCCATGTAAACCAAATTGAATATTTTTTTAGAAAGACAGAAATTTGCAGTTTTCAGATTTTTCCCTTTACTTGTGCTATAAGACCTTGCTTCGTGCCAAATTTCATGATTCTAGGTCAACGGGAAGTACCCTCTAGGTTTTGATTCCCTTGCGAATATCAAGCAATTTCCGCAAAATTGAGACGTATGCGGTATCTTTTGATTACGTTGACCTTTAGGTTTAATTTTTTCACAACTTCAAGAGATCACAGACTTAAGTAATCGATATTAATTTCAACTTTATACCTCAATACGTTTCTGAGAAAAAGTCTTAACAGACGGTGAGACAGACTGACAGACAGAAATTTACAGTTTTCGGATTTTTTCCTTTACTTGTGCTATAAGACCTACCTTCATTCCAAATTTCATGACCCTAGGCCAACCGGAAGCACCCTATAGGTTTTGGTTCCCTTGCGAGTTCCACGCGAGTTCATACAAATTCAGCAAAATTATGACATAATATCGCGGTATCTTTTGATTGCGTGGACCTAGAAGTTTAATTTTATCACAGCCCCAAGGGACCATAGATCTGAATAAATTATACCTCCACGCGTTCCTGAGAAAAGGGGTCGTGACAGACGGACAGACAGACAGACAGACAGACGGACAACAAAGTAATCCTATAAGATTTTTTCCTTTTAAGGTTCGGAGCCCTAAAAAACGAAACTAAACCGACAAAATTTAAAACCGGTTCAACTTAAGTGGTTGTAACAGCTCCGTGTTATGTCCCGCTGCAAACTTTATTTTCACACACCCAATTCCGATCGCTGTTCATTAATTCATACTCAGCCCGCATCAACCCATACTGGGCAAAGGCCTCTTCTCTATAGCGCCAAATCCGCACGGTCCTGATTCCATTGAGATCCTGTCGACTTGGTGATATCGTCAGACCATCGGGCAGGTTGTCTTTCCCCTCGGCCACCACTCTATAACTGCTTTGGTCCATATTTGGTCATGTGAATGTTATCTATCTATCTATCCAGCCTCCAACACCCACTGTTGAGTAAAGGACTCCACTTCATTACGCCGTTTCTTGCGGTCCTAGGCCAACCTGATCCACTGTTTCCCGGCATTTAGCGATGTCATCCGACTATCGGGCGGGTGGTCTACCTCTCGGTCTACGCGCATCCCTGGACCACCATTCTGTCACCTCCTTGGTCCATCTGACGTCGTGTCTCCTGGCTAAGTGTCCCGCCCATTTCCATCTTAACCTTGCGATCCGAATACCCACGTCTATGACGATTAGTACGTCGCATCTTGACGTTAGATATGTGGTCGAGAAGGGAGATTCCTAGCATAGCGCGCTCCATTGTCCGCTAGGTACTCAGATTGTATGCATTTGTGAGCGGCCATGTCTCGCATCCATAGCAAATGTTGTGGCTTTAAATAAAAGTTATGTTACATTCCGTTACTTACCGGAGACTGTGTGAGCTCAGTGAGCCGGGAAGCGACGTCCTGCCCCCGCTTCGGCCGCATCAGAAGATAAATGTTCTTGATCTTTGGACAGCTCCGCAAAAGCTTCTCCACCAGCACCTGAAACACGCGGCGGCCACGTTGAAAATGGCACGGCGTATTCGGCGGACATCTTGAAAAATAGGTGGCTACATTGAAATTAAAAGGGACTGGAACACGTGGCCACTATCTTGAAAATGGCTTGGCGTCAGGAATTCGGTAGACATCGTGAAAAAGATGGAAACATATGGAGGACATATAAAATTCCCAACTAAGCAATCCACCTGTCTCATCCTAACTGGGTTTGAAAAAAAGCTCGCCTTTGCACTCCATTATACAGTTTTTCTTGTTCTGTCTAAGGAGTACTTATGAAGAAATTACAAAATGGGCTAGACACCGTGGCCACCTTAAAAAGGTAGCCAGATTGTAACGTGCAATGGCTATCTTGAAAGGGCCTTGAAAGCCCTTGCAATTTTGATCCGGATCAAGGTCATAACAAATGCTCACCTTGCCCATGAACCCGGTCCCACCAGTGACGAAGATCGACTTGTCCGCATAGAACTCTGCCACTGGCATATAATCAGCGCCGAAATGGCCACCACTGGCGCCACTGTAACACGACGACGCCATCTTGTCGTGTCGTGATCCGATTTTATTCACTTCCACTATAAAGTATCGACCCGCATCAAATCTCTTTTATCTGTCTTAACACGCATGTGGTTCGCTCGCGAAGGCAAAGGATTGTTGCGTCAATACGACTGGAAGTGTGTTTTAATGTCTTCAGTTTAAATGGAAGATTGTGTGCCGCATTGTGCTGTGTGCTTCTTATCTGCAACAAATTAAAGAAATTGTTGACTATAGCTAAGACTTCATATTCCCTACGCAGCTCTAAAATCAATAGACAACGTCGGCCATTTTGAAATTCAACGAGATTTCAACATGGTGCCGTAAATGATTAAAGAATCAATAAAATGTAAATATTCAGGGCTTTTCAATCGTGTTTAAGTAGAGTTTGTGCCCAAAACCCACGATTAGACCTGTGAAATAAGATACCTAGGACAATGCAATTACAATATACATATATTCATATTCTTTATTGCACTGCACATGCTCTTTGGACTTTTGCATAAAACTACATAGACACTCACTTGCATTCTAAACTAAGGTAATAGAAAATATAGTTAATTGTGATATTAAGCACTGTTATGAAATTGTACGACGACTTTTAATTATAAATAAGGGTTAAACATAGATAATTGAAACAAAAAAATTGGTTGCCTGTAAAGTCGGTATACGGGCGAAAGTTTTACGTGACAACGACTTTGAGTGGTAAAATAATTTTAATGTGAATATTCATTCGTATAGTAGGAAGAAGGATGAAATAATAGTAACAATTTAAAACATTTATTTATACAAAGAATTAGTGGAAGGGACGCGTGCCTTTCACTTTTTATGTCTGTCTCTCTCGCTCTTAGGCGGGCTAACCATGCCCGAGTGGAAGGGACGCGTGCCTCTCACTCGCTCTCATTGTGAGCGCATAACGTGAGCGGAGCGTAACGCAGTTTCTTGAAGTGTCACCCGGCAAACCAATTTATAAGACGTTGTCACGTCAAAAGTAAACTTTAGAAAAAACCGACTTCCACAAACCCTATTTGATTAGATTGAGTTTAATACAAACTGTAACCCCTTATCCCCCCCCCCCTGGGGAATTAATTTTGTCAAATCCCATATCAGTGCTACCCCACACTACTAAGGAACCCCTGTACAAAGTTTCATGGCTCTAGGTCCAACGGTTTAAGCTATGCGTTTTTGCTATGCCCGTCAGCCACGCATTGTATTTGTACCTAGTATTGAGCAGATCTGGTGGCCATATGTGGTCTTCATCAGCAGTTCCGCATCACAATATTATGCTTACCATGTGCATTTGCACGAGTTATTACGAAAAACACAAAAATTACTATAGGTCTGCCTATAATATTTGAAGAGTTCCCTCGATTTCTCCAGGATCCCATCATCAGATCCTGACCTGGTGTCAATGGGACCAATGGGAAGATAAACCCTTTCAAACAAAAAAATAATTTTTCAAATCGGTCCATCCGTTTAGGCGCTATCGGGGTATAGACAAAAAAAAAAACATCCGGAGAATTGTAAACCTCCTCCTTTGGGAAGTCGGTTAAAAAGACTAATTAGGAGAGTGAAAAAAAATACTAATGTACATAGAGTTATACATAGGAACACAGCTTATCATAGTTCTGCCTGTTTCTTAAATATTAACTCATAGTGACGATATCGTCTCGCGTTATTCCATAGAAAGGCAGAAGTTTAGCGCAGATTCCTCAAAGATGACCATAGGCACTAAAACGTCCGAATGTCTGTTTAATTTTCTTGTCAAAGGTAAGTTTTATGTACTTACGTAACAGTATCAATATTTCTAAGACAGTTTAGGCTTTTTTCAACTTCTTCCATCCATAGAAACCAATCAAAGTCATAAAGCCCAGATTCTCATACGAAGACTAGGCCTGAAATCTTCATCCGCGCTCGTAAGTTCATTTTGAGAGATCCAAAACACTGATAACTAGTTTTCTGTGTTCTTTTATCGATATTTGTAAGAAAATCGGCTGATATCATCGATAAATACACGATTGGAATCCAGTAATGCTGACCTAACCTAAATACAATAAACTCTGATTGTCAACTGATGGTCAACATGTCAAAAATATTTATTCCTTTTTTCGTGGACGCATTTCAAAAAAGATTGATAGCTTCATCAGTAGGTTGTTTAAATTAAAGGCGTTGATATCTTGTGTGACACGAGAGCACCATATTTTGAGATTTCCCTATTAAATAAATAATAATATTTGTATGCCATTGCGCGAAACATAGAGATACCTACGATTTAAACGTATTCCTAAGACCTTTGTTATATACACCTATGTTTTACAAATAAAGATCTATTCTATTCTATTCTATTAGGTAGATACATATATTAGATAAGATATCGGTCGCCGTAACCGAAATCGGTCTAGTCTGACATAATCATCACCATCATCAATTGATCACAGGTTGCTTACGATATTTTTACCGATTTCACCAACAGTTAGGGGACACTTAGCTCCTTAAATTTAGGGGGCCTCATTGTGGCCTAGTTGATCCTTAAACTTAGGTTAAAGCGAAACAACCGCTAGGTGGCCCCTAAAAGAAATAAAGTGTCCCCTAATTAATAGGGATTGTTGGTGAAATCAGCCATTAGTATACTTTATTGCACAGAAAAAACATATTACAGACACTTAATATTGGAAAAAACATGTACAAAGGCGAGTTTATCTCTAAAAAGAGATCTCTTCCAGCAAACCTAGGATGGAGAGGATAATTTATTAAAAGGTAGACCTACATATTATGTGCACAACGATAAATATACGTATATAGGTACATACTTTACAACAACAACATTATGGCTCAGAGAAGCACAAGCACCATGTTTGCACCTAGCCCCCCTACGAGTGGAACAAGTTATCCACGTATTATCGGGACAATGCCCCCTATTCGGGAGGCAGGCGAAATTAACTAAACTAAGCAAACTAATTAAAATTGTGTAAATAATTTATCGCTTTCGAGTGTATTAACAACAAGATTATTTGTTTGATTACTCTCTAGTGTGAGTTGTTTTTGTTTTTAAATTATGACTTAAATGTCAACTTTGCCTTAACTTTAACTTTGCCTTTGTAAAAAATTAACTAAGGAAGTAATTAACAATGTTCCTACATAGCTATAAATACTAAACTATGTTCCGTATGGCCTCTAGCTCCTGACACACAGGTCGCCCTAGTTTGGGAGTTAGGGCCACAATTATTATTAGGAAATAAGAAACAACACAATAAAAACATATTTCATTTCATATCATTTCATTTCATTATTTATCGAAACAACTAATAAACATTATTATATAAACCTAGACTGCAAAAACTCAGTAGAATCGCTGTAAACAAAAGTGAAAACAATATCGTCATCAATACTTATTCAATTCGTTCAGCATGCTAGAGGCACGCGTGTCGACGACCTAGACTTTCATACACACCCATCTTGTTTCCTATTACTAGACACGACTAGGCCAGGCACCCTAGACTAGAGCACTAAATACTCTGACTAAAGTAAGTGCTCTTGCAGAGGTGGCGCTTTAAAATAGTTTATTTTGACTATTTATTGATTTTAACGGAACCATTTAGGGTTCCGTACCGGAAGGGTGCCAGACGGTACCCTCCGCTGTCGTCTGTCTGTCTCACCCACGTCTCAGCGTCAGCTGGCTGTATGTCACGAATTGTAAAGGTAGAGAGTTGAAATGTTCACGGAATGTGCATACCTGTTGCTGCTACAGCAAAAATTCTGAACAAAACGAAATATAATAACCGGCCAAGTGCGTGTCGGACTCGCGCACGAAGGGTGATTTTTTTGCTCATTTTTGCTCGATATTGATAATGGTAGCAGGTAGACGCTTAAAATGTTCACAATATATTGAGTATATTATTTACTTAAAAATAAATATTAAATTCAAATTAAATTTATATTTAGGGGGGGCTCCGATACAAATTATTTTTTTTGCGGTTTTTTATAGATAATGGTACGGAATCCTTCGTGCGCGAGTCCGACTCGCACTTGGCCGGTTATTAGTATTTGTTGTTATAGCGGCAACAGAATTACATCATCTGTGAAAATTTCAACTGTCTAGCTACCACGGTTCATGATATACAGCCTGGTGACAGACAGACGGACGGACGGACGGACGGACGGAAAGACAGCGAAGTCTCAGTAATAGGGTCCCGTTTGGCACCATTCGGGTACGGAACCCTAAAAATAAATAGGGTGTCGTCTCCAAACAAGATACAACTTTGTGTTTGTACTTTTTGTACAATGGTGCGGAACCCTCCTTAGCGAGAGTCCAACACGCACTTCGCCGATTATTTTAACTATAGGCTTGTGGCCTGTCAAGTCAAAATAGATACTTTTTATGAACTGTCAAAACGGAACTTTTGTTCCTGAGTTCTATGTACTCGTAATAACGACAGAGTGACTAAAAGTGCCATCAAATCTTTTTAAAATATATCTGCTTCAATTGTCAAGCCATTTTGTAACATAATGCCATTTTGTAACTTATGACTTGTTCCTATATTTTTTGGATTACCTTAGACGCAAGCCTATTCCGATAGTTACTTCTCTAAAGTGTTTTTAAGACCCGACAGTCGTTGTTTGCCCATCAGACCACAACCCCACTAAGTAGGGCAGTATGTCTGTTGCTACCCCACCGTATGCTATGCAAGTCGTGTCATAAGCCCGTCAAATCTCATTTGCAGCCTGCCTTGGATTACTTGCGGACATGCAGGTTTGCTGGAAGAGATCTCTTGTTGGGGACTGGCGCGTCTTTGTTGGCAAACAGAAGCTGAATTTAACTATTTACTAGCTGACCCGGCAGACTTCGTACTGCCTCAATTTAATATGAACTTTATTGAATAGCAATAAAGTTCAAATTGACTCTAGAAAACGTTTGTATGGGAAATAGAAAAGGGCTGTTTTTAGGGTTTTCCCGGAAATTATTCGATTTTTTCTCGCCTTTTAAACCTTCCCTAGACCTCCACGAACATTTCAAGACTAAGATAAGATAAATCCGTTCAGCCGTTCTCGAGTTTTAGTGAGACTAACGAACAGCAAATTCATTTTTATATATATAGATGTCATGTCATTCACCACTCGGTCCGCCATTTTGTATTTTAGTTAGAAGCGTGTATTGTACATTGTAACAGAAGGGTGTAGTAATATTTTAGGGGTTTGTTAGTGAGTCCATTCTGTTCTGCTCAGAACTTTCACTATGAAACCGATTTGACCAGAGCAACTTTATTTTTCATTGCTCCGCACGTTTTGGTCCGGGCGGGTGGTCAGCTGATTTGTATAGAGAAGTGAAAATTGTTTCAGAGTGGAAGTTGCTCAGATTGATGCCCCTAACTACCCCCTAAAATATGACTGCACCTTTCTGTTACACCCTGTAAAGCAGTACAGTAGTCACCTAAGTGAAATCACTTTTGACGGCTAAATAAATACCATACATTTAGACATTTGGAATGAAAATATTGACAAACGAGATATCGTTAGAACATAATAAACTTACACACAGGCACATAGGTGCATTGCTTCTGGCCCCACACTAGGATTCCCTGTGTCGTGGGAACCAGAAATAGCGACACCACAAACATGTAAACATCCAAGACAGTTTTTTTAGGGTTCCGTACCTTATCAAGAAAAAAGGAACCCTACATTGTAGGATCACTTCATTGTCCGTCCGTCGCAAGCCGTGTCAAGCTGAAATTCATATCAATTGTTAAGGTCTGTGGTCAAATAAAACCGTGAAAAAATCAACGCAATCGAACGCCATGACTGTTTATGCTGTAAAATTGTTGGATTTTCACAGTAATCGCAATGGACCCAAAACCTATAGGGTACTTCCGATAGGCCTACAACCATGAAAGGCAAATGGTCTTAAAGCACAAGTAAAGGAAAAAATCTGAAAACAACACTGTCTTACTACAAAATGTATGTACACAATGTATATTGTTAATGAATAAATAAGTAAATAAATAAAAAAAAATATTCAATTTTGTTTACTGGATGACATCAGACTTTAGTTTTTTATGTGACACGTTTTACGCTCTCCAAGTGTGATCGGAACCCTTGCTAGTACTAATATCTCTTCTGTGCCCTTGGTGCGCGAGTGCTAGTGTCTAGACACACTATGCCGAAGTTACGCGACTGAATTCCGACATGATTACGCGTGCAATGCTATTTGCATTACTGACGACACATGATGCCGAAATTACGTTGCTCTACAGCTAAGTAAGGTAACTACTAGGCGAGTTCGGCACTTATAGTGTGTCATACCAGCCGAATACGTCGGAACGTGAAATCAGCCGCGGAACTTCGGTCGCGTAACTTCGGCAAACTGTGTTTAGACACCTACTCGCACTTGACCGTTTATTTTTTCTCCCTAGCCGGGATTCAAAGCAGGTCCTCTCTTGGGGAGCAAAGCCTCGTCATAGAAGCATTATGAAAAGCCCGAACACCTGTGGAAATTATCTAAAACTACCATCTAAAGGTGTGTTTGAGACAGTTCTACAAATATTACATCGCTCAGGTGACGTCACAATATCCATCACCCGATAGCATTGTCACGCTAAAACTGACTCGGAATGGCCTCGTAGACGCTGTAATCGATTTTGGCGCGATTCGGAACACACATTATAACTATCGCAGTTAGTTGGTTAAATCAGACACTTAACTAACAACCTAGCTAAACCGTTAATTAAAGACCGACATTTAACCAAGTCGCTAAAGTTCCGTCAGGAAGTGAGTGAACGAAACGTTTAACAAGTTGACTAAACGTCCCTAGGCAACAAGGCACATTTCAACTTTGGTAGGGTAATTCAACCAATTTGGTTTTGTGAAACTACACGGGGTCACCTCGCTCACACATAACCTATCTTTAGTATTGGCACAGAAAGTGACCTAAAGCAACCAATTCGGTTTTGTGAAACTAATGGGGTCGCCCCGCTCCGCTCCGAATACACAGAAATAACACATGAAATAATCATGGCGGAGCGACAATATGTTTACCATTGCACCAAATACCAAAGAAACAAAAACCACTGAACACAACAAACCAACATTACACAACGTTTGCCAAAAAGATAACTCTGAAAGTAACCAGCTGTTGTCGTGACGCCATTTTGTTTTAACCAAGACGCCGGCTTTCAGTAAGACAGATTATTAAACGTTTTTGACGATGCTGTAAGGCCTACGCAGACCGGGACAGGTTATTACCAATGGACATTCAAGCGGGTTGCGACGGCATTATTTTAAACTATGTCAATTTGTGTCTTATTTCTAAGTATATCGATACGTTTGAATGTCCACTGGTAAAAATTGAAAATCCCTTGCCATGCCGTCCCAGCCTGCGTTGGCCATTATTGAAATGAAATGAAATATATTTATTGTATTGTATCTTATTTCCTAATTATATTGAAATCAAAATGCTAGTAACTTGGTTATTATATTTCGGTCTTTAATTAACGGTCTAGGGAGTTAGTTAAGTGTCTGATCTAACCAATCAACTGCGACATAACGATGGGTTGTTCAAATGCCCGCAATGTACGAGGATCTTCACTATGATAATAAATTGGCTACAGTACGGGACCTTTGTTTTGGCACGTCGGGTCTCGTCTCGCTCTCTCTCTCGGAAAAAGAGCTCCAAATTGTTAATTTTTTGCGAACTTGAGTTCTCATTTCTATTTATTTGAAAGTACGTTAGATATTTTTCACGCCTTGTGAATTCGGAGCAGAAATCTGACCAAATTTTTGTATTTACTAAGTAAATACACTGCACAATACGTCGTTAATCCCACAAGAGTATGCGAACTTGTAAATTATTATCACTTAACACTTGCACTTTCTTCCAAAAAAACTGGTTCACCAAACAAGGAAATAGTTTGTCTTCAATACCATCGACCAATGTGACTTGATCTCTCAAACATCCATAACAAATGCACTAAGAGAAACGTAACGATACTCCTTTAGCCGCGTATCATGATAAACTGGTACTCTACCATGGCATTGACCTACGGAGAAAGTAGTACAGCATACACACACTACATACTTACAGTTGGTTCAGTACCTTTCCGAGAATCTTATTACGTGAGTCATAGAGACCTGTATCGCGCGAAATTATTTTTCACTCGTTGAGCGGTTTCATAAACATTTCAATAAATGGAGTATAGAATAACTGACTAAAAGTGGGCACAATAAAAGTGGGCACAATAAATGTGGATTTGTCACCCCGAATGGGGAAAAGAGTGACGTCTTCGTTAATTAACCAAATATTAAGGGCGGGCCCTAGGCAATCAGAACTTAGAGTTAGAATAGAATAGAATAGAATAGAACATCAATTTATTTGCTGTTATAATACACAACACAGTTTTTAAATATACAAATTAAATGACCAAGAGTTTCATCCTTAACTTATTTTTAGAGGAAATTAAATAAAAAATAGATTGAAGGTTAAAGCTTGTGATATATTATGTGTGTGAGGGTAGTGAAACAACCTGTCATTCTCGCAATAAACCAGTCTTGAGTAAGGACGTCTTTCGTTTATCTCCTGCTATCCTGGCTATCCCGAATATATTACAAACTGGCGACGAGGATGGGATGGGATGGGACGAGAAGCAAGTCTAACTGAGGAACATACTGTGCCATTTTTATAATGATTAGATAAATAACAAGAACACAAATTCGGATGCGGTGCGAAATTGTAAAATAAAACATTGTGACAGACAGACTTTCTGGCGACTTCAGGAGACTTTTCTATCGAGCAAAATGAATAAAATAACGTTTATGGGAAAGTAAAGTCACGCTGACACTGCGAGAAAAAACATTATAGTTTTTATAGATAATGGTACGGAACTCTTCATGCGCGAGTCCGACTCGCACTTGGCCGGTTATTTTTTGTAGCCGCCGCCGCGGTTCGTCTCGGCATCCCTGTCGACGCCCAAACCGACTTTCTGCGCCTCACTATAGCTATCCACATGCCATTCCTGTACGCAACTCCAGGCCGTGAAGGTTTAGTGAACTGCGTGGGAGTGTAATTTACTAGTTAAAACTGTCCACGCTTGGTTAATGACTACAGTGAGACAACGCCCTGTTTCTGAAAGTGCCATCATATATAAGAGGTGACTAATCCGAAGATAAATTCAAATAACGGCAGCTGAATGGCTGAAGTTAGTTCAATAACAAGTTCAAGCCATTTCATTGTCGCGGTACATTCACAATACCACATAGTGAAAATGATTATTTATTTGTAAATTGTTTTGTGTTATGTTCTTCCAGGTTTTATTCTATTTTGTATTTCTTTTTATTATGTGTCTGTGTGTGTACCTTTTCAGTGAATAAATGAATTTATCTATCTACTAGCTGACCCGGCAGACTTCGTACTGCCTCAATGTACTACTGTAATCTACTACATGAATAGCAATAAAGTTCAAATTGACTCTAGAAAACGATTGACTCTAGAAAACGTTTGTATGGGAAATAGAAAAGGGCTGTTTTTAGGGTTTTCCCGGAAACTATTCGATTTTTTCTCGCCTTTTAAACCTTCCCTAGACCTCCACGAACATTTCAAGACTAAGATAAGATAAATCCGTTCAGCCGTTCTCGAGTTTTAGTGAGACTAACGAACAGCAATTCATTTTTATATATATAGATCTATCTATCTATCTAATAAGAGCTTCACAAGTTGTCGATCCTAATTTTCCTTTAGGCAACCGGACGTAAGTGCCACTAGCTTAAACTAAACGTAGCGATATCTTTATAAGTAATATTGTTCAATAAAAGCCTGCACATTTCTGTTACCTATCCCCTATTCAAGTAAAATTTAGGGTTCTAGATATTAAATAACAAATATTAGCGGAAAGCGAATTGGAATACTGGTGCAATTAGTAGAAAAGATTAAGGAAATAACCATAATTCTAACTGGAATTAGAGAATTTCATTATAATCGGAAAATCGGCACTCAAAAACGCCTGTCAGTGAATCAACCCAAATTCGACGGCTCTGAGTGGGTGAAGAAATCCAAAATGGCGCCCACTGTTGACAGGTTAAATGAAAATTTGCAGAATTTACAGCAATGGCGGAAGCTCATTTGCATATTAGTAGGTATTATGAAAAATTCTCAAGGGTGTGAGGGCCACGCCCTTGCTAATCGTGTTCAGTAACTATTACATTAGAAAAGAATAAACGGTCAAGTGCGAGAAGGGCTCGCAAACCAAGGGTTCCGATCACTTGTAAAAATACCTCGTTACGGGTGAAATTAGGTTTCTACGTAAAATTGGCGTCAAGTGCCGAGCACGAGTTTGCTTTGACAACAACTCCCTGTATGCCAGGCTCCATACTAAAATGTATGCTAAAAAATGCATACTAAAATGTATGATGCCCTTTGTATGGAGTACGAACACGAAGACTATTTGGGGGTTTCGCTGCGCTCGCCCCCTTTAGTCTTCACTTAAGCTACCGCTGTGTTTGCCTTAAGAGATTTATCCGTTTCGTGATATTTCAAGTTTGGGCACAACATGTGCCCAATTCTACGATCGGCCGCCGACACATACATGCAACAGATACCTTGCGTCGCATATGCATGAGTCTATTCTCCGCGTCGTCTTTTTGGGACAGTTGTCCAGGGGCCCGATGCTGCTCTGAGAAACGCACTTATATTGGATCGCTATCGCATCTAAAACACCCAAAATAGCGTCATTTAGTATGCTCCTAAAGAATCGCAAATAGATCGTAAATAGATTGCAAGCAAAGCGTATACGATTTACAATCTATTTGCGATTCTTTAGGAGTATACCAAATGACGCCATTTTGGGTGTTTTAGATGCGATAGCGATCCAATATAAGTGCGTTTCTCAGAGCAGCATCAGGGCCCAGATGATCCGGAAGGCTATAATCGTAGCAGCACTGTAATTTAGGGCATATTGTTGCACTTTATTAGTGTAATGTAAGTGAAACTATCATATTTAGGTATTTATATTTTACATGTATAAGGGGATAAACAATATTTATATTGATACTATGTTTATATATTATTAGGTGGGTTTCATGTTTGCCTCTCACGCAGGAGATGCAGGTTCGAATAAGATAAGCAATTTATCTTATGTACGTTATACGGACGTTCTAACGGTGATGCAAAACATGGAAACCTTCAGGGCTCCATAGCTGCGGCAATGGGCTAGCCCCCTGTCACGCAAAAGTGGGCACAGTTGTGCCTCTGCCACCCCGTATGGGAAAAGGTGTGACGCTATGTTTATTTTTATTTTATTGATACTATTAGTCGGCGGCCGATCGTAGAATCGGGCACATCATGATGTGCCTCGCCATTTCATGATATGCCCAAGCCATTACTGGGCACATCATGATGTGGCGGGGTTTTAACGAAAACATGTCTTATTAAATTGTTATTCAGCACTACGTGATGTTTTTTGGGTTATACGTGCCAAGTGAACTCGAAGTACGAAACCCTAAAATTATCCTAAAATTATTATCCTCTACAATCTACCTAACTGGCTTTCGAAAAGTGTTTTATATAATGCTATTCTCCTAAAATATTTTGCTTTTTTCAATAGAGTATTATTGCTTATGTGGAAACTTAAAAAAATATTGAGGACGTGACAAATGAGTAGAAATTTTATTTAAATTTTGTCAAACCTTAAAATCATAAATGCCTTAAAATCATTAATTAATTTACGATAGTGCATTGTCGCGCCGCCATGATATTTCGCTCGTGACGTCACTCCGTTAGTAAACACACGACGACTGCAAAGACCAAGTACTAATTTACGTCGATGGGTACAATCGGAGTGACGTCAAGTCGGAATCAAAATGGCGAATGGTGTTTTAGTCAAATGACGAACTGAGTAGAAAACACGACGTTTCAAAATTAAAAAAATAAAATTGCATTTTTAGGGTTCCGTACCCGAAGGGTGCCAAACGGGACCCTATTACTGAGACTTCGCTGTCCGTCCGTCCGTCTGTCACCAGGCTGTATCTCATGAACCGTGGTAGCTAGACAGTTGAAATTTTCACAGATGATGTGTTTCTGTTGCCGCTACAACATATACTAAAAATCAAAAGAAATTTAATATTAAGGGGGGCTCCCATACAACAAACGTGATATTTTTGCTCGATATTGATAATGGTAGCAGGTAGACGCTTAAAATGTTCACAATATATTGAGTATATTATTTACTTAAAAATAAATAACTAAATTAAAATTAAATTAATATTTAGGGGGGGCTCCCATACAAATTTTTTTTTGCGGTTTTTTATAGATAATGGTACGGAACCCTTCGTGCGCGATACCGACCCGCACTTAACCGATTTTTTTATGCTTAATATCGATGATTCTCGTTCAGCGTTGTGGGTATCCACCTCGAGCATGCATTCTTAGATTTATTCTTACATGGGCAATAATACCGTATTTAATAATATTTCTAAAAACACAAAACAAAGCGTCACGTCTTTTTCCATACGAGGCGGCCGTGGCACAGTTGTTGGTCCCGTTCAGCCAGTTATTCATAATTCATAATTTCTTTATTGCCCACAGACAGTTGCATAGGACAATAGAAAACGTGTACAAAGGCGAGCTTATCTCTAATAAGAGATTATTCATTACTCCATTTTTCGTGACAGGGATCTAGCCCATCGCCGCAGCTCTGGAGATTTTATCATAATGTATTTCTAACTTTTCAAATTATTTAGGTCGGAAAATATTACATACGTGACGTTATGGTGAATGATGATTGATAATAATAAGTAAATATTGGAAAAAAATCTTATATCTTTCTATTTATCTAATCTATAATCTATAAAGGAAATGGATGAGTAGGCGAATCAGTTGATATAACTTATAAGTTAGAAGTATTTCCGTATGCAGTGACACTGCCAATACGATTACAGGTAACGGGGCGATGGGCACGTCCCTTTTCACGATTTTTAGGGTTCCGTACCCGAAGGGTGCCAAGCGGAACCCTATTACTAAGCCTCCGCTGTCCGTCCGTCTGTCTGTCTGTTTTGTTAGCTGTCATCCATCGTACTGAGGGTCTCTTTAAGGCAGTCAGAGGGAGGGGGGGTCTCCCATACAACAAACGTGATGTTTTTTGATTTTTTTATAGATAACGGTACGGAACCCATCGTGCGCGAGACCGACTCCCACTTGGCTGGTTATTTTCATTTTTCAATACTTTAGAATAGTGTGATTATCTATAAAAAATCCGCAAAATAAAAAAACATGTTGTATGGGAGCCCACCCTCAATATTAATTTAAATATTTGTTTCTTAAGTAAATAATATACTCAATATATTTTAAACATTTTAAGAGTCTAACCTGCTACCATTATAGCCACCGAACCCTAAAAACACCCATCTGCACAAAAATTGCGTGGAAATAGCGAGAGCGAAAAATACTGGTTTGTGCTGGCGCGTCACTTCCTGAGCCTTGGCGCTCGACAAGCCAAAACCGGAATTTTGCGCTCTCGCATAGGTATCGCCAATATTGCCATGCGATTCGCTCACAGAATCACGACCCCATATTAAAAAATTGCATACCATAGCGTCAACATAGCGTCACGCCTTTTCCCGTACGTGGGAGAACAACAACATAATCACAGGTCCACCTCCCGTTCAGTCGAGAGATTGTCATTCTCCTGGCCGAAAAGGAAAAAAACGGCCAAGTGCGAGTCGGACTCGCGCACGAAGGGTTCCGTACCATTATCTATAAAAAACCGCAAAAAATAAAAAATTGTATGGGAGCCCCCCCTAAATATTAATTTAATTTTAATTTAATTACTTATTTTTAAGTAAATAATATACTCAATATATTGTGAACATTTTAAGCGTCTACCTGCTACCATTATCAATATCGAGCAAAAATGAGCAAAAAAAAATCACGTTTGTTGTATGGGAGCCCCCCTTAATATTAAATTTCTTTTGATTTTTAGTATTAGCTGTTATAGCGGCATACATCATCTGTGAAAATTTCAACTGTCTAGCTACCACGGTTCATGAGATACAGCCTGGTGACAGACAGACAGACGGACGGACGGACGGACGGACAGACAGCGAAGTCTCAGTAATAGGGTCCCGTTTGGCACCCTTCGGGTACGGAACCCTAATTAGATTAAAATTAGGGGAAATTAAGTTTTCATCCCCTCCCTTGCAATAGACATTAATTGACGTCTTGGCAGTCACTGTCAAAGTCAAACACTATTTAGTGCTTCTGCGAGCAGTAGAGCTAACTTGCTAGCTCACCCCCTGAATGGATTCAACCCAACCAAACCCCATAAACCGAACTCACCTCATTTCTTATTTCACATACAAAGATGTAAGCCAGCAGCACAAAAAAACCACTCCGAAATCACGCACTAAAAAAAGAACAGAAAAAAAGTTCACGCTGCGTTTCTATTTTTGTCGCGTCGAAAAGAAAGTTTCGTTTCGTTAGAAATCAAACGTGATGTCTGGTCGGAAGACAACGCTGTACTGAGGTGGAATTCAATTGAATTGAGTACGTGAGTCAACCTGCATCTTCAGTGGGCTTAGCTGCGGCGTTGAGATAGTACCCTGTGGTTAAAAATGGAGAGTGGCTGCGAGGCGCTATTGATGCTTTATTGTTTCCGTCCCATTTCACGTTTATACTTATACTTATATACTTTATTGCACAGAAAACATAATACAGACACTTAATATTAGAAAAAACATGTACAAAGGCGAGCTTGTCTCTAATAAGAGATCTCTTCCAGCAAACCTAGGATGGAGAGGATAATTTAATAAAAGGTAGACCTACGTAAGTGCACAACGATAAATATTTAAATACTTACTAATAAATATACAGATAAAAACAAAAAACAAAATATAATATATAAATAGATACAAAGGTATATTAAGGTAGAGAAAGATAGTGTTCCTTCAAGCGTTTATCCGTGTTACGGATCCCTTTATTTGTGAGTTCAACTTGCACTTGACCGGTTTTTTGTATTTTGACGGGTTTAGGGTTCCGTACCCGAAGGGTGCCAAACGGGACCCTATGAGACTTCGCTGTCCGTCCGTCTGTCTGTCTGTCACCAGGCTGTATCTCATGAACCGTGGTAGCTAGACAGTTGAAACTTTCACAGATGGTGTATTTCTGTTGCCTTTACAACAACAAATACTAAAATACAAAATAAAATAAATATTTAAGGGAGCTCCCATACAACAAACGTGTTTTTTTTTGCAATTTTTTATAGATATTAGTACGCAAAACCCTCCGTGCGCGAGTTCGACTCGCAGTTGGCCGGTTAATCAGTATTTATCTTCAGTATGCAGATATAAGTAGTTGCAAATATACTTAAAACTTTAGGCCCCTCAGTATTCGATATTTGAACTTTCGTTTCCTTGAAACCTAGTTAATGTTTGTTGTTTATGTTACGCATGTTTTTTTCGAAAGAGAAAGTGTATATGTTAAAGAGTTCATTATAATCGGCCGAGTCACCGGCAAGCCATACAGGGTGTAGTAAGTGAGAAGTCAACTTTATGGGGCTGTTAAAGGACACCCTGTACATCTTTCACACGAAATATTGATCAGTGCAACTTGTGTTTTCAGGACTTATTTATTTATTTATTGATCTTAAAAAAATCCACAGCTAATACAGATGAGTAAAACAAGGAAAATAATCTTAACTTTAGCCAATAACGGATTTACATTTTTTTGTTAAAATATTATAAGACAGACGTACTTAGCAATTATACTTACAAACATAAAAATTATAACAAAAGCTAGTTACAGCTAGTAACTAGTGTTGATTTAAGTTGATGTATTTATTAAAATTGATGAGTTGAGATGTGGTGTGTCGGTTGTGTAAGTAGTGTAGGTTGTATGTGTTGTGTGGTGGTGTGTGTGTAAGTGTACCTGCATATTTGGGAATCATGAGTATGTAGTAGTGAATGGACTATTAAGTAACTGGCAAACCAACCATGTACGCTCCCATGGGAGCACTTATCCAGTGGAGAGCGCATAGATACATTTTCCTTTGAAACACAACTCACCAATTCAGGGGCGGCGGGGGACGAGGTAAGAGAGCTGTGATTGGTCAGCCGCTGCGAAACTGTCTGGGGGCCCGTCATCGTACATAGGTTGCGTATGCGAACGTTTGTTGAATAAGTACAACAAACGTTTGGCGAGCCGCATTCCCCCGCAGGCGCTGTCAATTGGATATATAGTCTCTGTTTCAACCTTCGGCTCATAAAGTCCAAATCCAGTGAAAATTTGGGTGGTGATTTGTCTGGTTTTGAAATCTAGCGACAAAGTTGTGCCTCTTGTACACCGTTTGGGAAAAGCCGTGACATTATTTTATTGTTCTATGCGATAGAAATTTCTAGATGTGACAGATAGATAATTGAAACAAAAAGTATATAAACTTTAGAAAAAACCGACTTCCACAAACCCTATTTGATTAGATTGAGTTTAATACAAACTGTAAACCCTTATGCCCCCCCCCCCCCTTGGGGACTTAATTTTGTCAAATCCCATCTCAGTGCTACTCCACGCTACTAAGGAACCTCTGTACAAAGTTTCATGGCTCTAGGTCCACCGGTTTGGGCTATGCGTTGCCTGCCCGTCAGCCACGCATTGTATTTGTACCTAGTATTGAGCAGTTCTGGTGGCCATGTGTGGTCTTCATCAGCAGTTCCGCATCACAATATTATGTTTACCATGTGCATTTGCATGAGTTATTATGAAAAACACAAAAATCACTATAGGTCTGCCTATAATATTTGAAGAGTTCCCTCGATTTCTCCAGGATCCCATCATCAGATCCTGACCTGGTGTCAATGGGACCAATGGGAAGGTAAACCCTTTCAAACAAAAAAATAATTTTCTAAATCGGTCCATCCGTCTAGGCGCAATCGGGGCACATACATAAAAAAAACATCCGGACGAATTGTAAACCTCCTCCTTTGGGAAGTCGGTTAAAAAGAGAGTTACCGTTCAGAATGTTGTCCCTAATATCCCTAATAAGTATTTGTCTGGACATTTCTGCTTCATGAAAATATGCAAAAATTTCTATATAATGGGAAAGCTAATTTGCATTAATTTGCGTATTATGAAAAATTCTCAGGGGTATGAAGGCCACACCCTTGCTAATCGTGTTCAATAGTGTAAGGACAAGTTGAAATAAAATAGTAGATTGTTTACCAAGGGAGTAAAGAACTATTTTTAGGGCGAGAGTGTTTTTTGAATCCTGAGCGACCGAGGGATTCTAGAGTTGAGTCCTGAGTGTAACGAGGGACTCAAAAGTAGAATCCTGAGGGAGCGAGGGATTCAAAGTACATCACTCGAGCCAAAAATAGTTTTTACTCCTGAGGTGGACACTCTACTTTTCATCACCCTCTATGAGAAAAGTAGTAAGTAATCAATAAAATAACATACATGTACCTATACAGGGTGTCACAGAAAGGAGTGTACAATCTGAAAGAGGGACATCATTCTGAACAACTTTCAATATGGGATCGACTTGATCAGAGCAACTTTATTTTTAACTCAGTACATTTCGGGCCTAGTGCTCAGCTGATCTGTATGGTGGAGTGAAAAATAATGTTGTTCTGATCAAGTCGGTCCCATTGTGAAAGTTGTTCAAAATGATGTTCTAACAACCTTCTTTCGACTTGTACACGGTGTACAAGTCGAAAGAAGGTTACAGTACACCCCTTTCTGTTAGACCCTATATTTATTTACACAATTGTCGTGATTATGTTGTGTGTAATGGTTTGTTGGAAGAAATCTCTTGTTATCTATTATAAGTTTGCTGTACCTATGTTATTCTTGTGTTAGTACAATAAAGAAATTACGAATATGTCCTCCACATAGTTAAAGATTGTTTAGTATTGGCTAAATCTTGAAAATTGATTCAAAAAGCATTTTCAGATAACCACTAGTTTTTACATACCTATATTCCTCGTGATTTTATTGGTAACAGATCTTGTATTTGTCATTCGCGTTTGTTGTTATCATCTGGACTCACTTTCACTCATATTGTTTACTCATATCCGCAAACGAAATTGAAATAATTACAGCATTCAGATTTGGCGCGCTTTGTTTACAAATTTTCCACAACTTTTTTAATTATTTGGTCCGTGTTTCGATATCATTTCTGTAAGGTTGTTTCTCTGTTGTCACCAATCGGTGTTAATCGATTCGGTAGATCGGATTATCTAATCTGTGTCGAGTACGCATTTAAGTACAAACTTTTTTTTTATTGGCTGCGTTTAGAATCGATCTCTCTTTTAATTGGGTCTGTCAGCCTGAGTGGTAGTGAAACTGATTAGTGACAGCATTTTTTTTCCTTTGTACTGGCAACAAAATTAAAAAGTTACTTTTAGTCCCTAGGGACTAAATGACCTACTTTAGTCCCTGTTTGCCGGGACTAAAGTAGATCTTTTTGAATAGATGTGATGAAAACTTAATTACGATTAGCGTCCTAATTCTATTTAGCAGCTGTCAAAATATATGAAATAAGTATGTCAAAAATTGTGATTAAGGCGCCTCATGAATAAATTAGGGGTGCTTTTTTCATGTGTATTTCAGGAAATACTCGACAAATTGTAATCAATTTCTGGTAATGTGATTTGACTGTATAATCTAGGGTTTTCATGAAGGAAAACGTGTTTGGATAAAATTTTCTCGATAGAAAATAAATCCAAAGTCAACCCTTTTTTCCAATATTTTTTCCTTTTTTACCGCAGTAGTAGTAAATATGATATTTCTATTAATTGTAATATGCGGGGAATTGTTGTTATTAGCGATTTGTAATTCCTTGGAATAGCTTATTTTTTATGTTTTTTTTCCGTTTTGGCGCTTACGTTGATTCAGATTAGGCGCGAGCGCACAATTGCCATCCCACTTATTCCTGTTCCCGAGTTATATTTGCTTCTCACTTCCGCAATCTTCGTTGACCTTGGTTTGTAATTATTCGTACCTCGTCTTAACGCGCTAATCACAATTAGTGTTTTTGGTCCAAGTGGGGCTTAGTTTAAGTAATAAAACTAATTGTCAGTGAGTACATAAACGATACTTTCGATAGAGTGGAAAAATAACCGGCCAAGTGCGAGTCGGACTCGCGCACGAAGGGTTCCGTACTATTAGATATCTATAAAAAAAACGCAAAAAAAAAAACACGTTAATTGTATAGGAGCCCCCCTTCATATTAAATTTCTTTTATTGTTATAGCGGCAACAGAAATACATCATCTGTGAAAATTTCAACCGTCTAGCTACCACGGTTCATGAGATACAGCCTGGTGACAGACAGACGGACGGACGGACGGACGGACAGCGAAGTCTCAGTAATAGGGTCCCGTTTGGCACCCTTCGGGTACGGAACCCTAAAAAAGCAGTTTTGGTCTTCTCAAGTAGAGTCGTTTATAAACTGAGTTTTAACCGACTTCACAAAAGGAGGAGGTTTACAATTCGTCGGGTTATTTTCAAGTGTCAAGAAGTGCCATGGTGGCCCCACTAAACTCTCACATACATTCGTAACAATGTAAGTTGTGTTGTGAATATGAAAGTGGATTATTGCTATTGTGTGGTTTTTTTTTGCACTCGTGCAGTCTGTGCCAAGTACCTTTGGATCTTTTTCCTCGCGATACAGGCATAGCCTAGTGCAAGGACCCCTGGTAATTTTGTAGTTTTATGTACACTATGCACAGATAATTATGTTAAGATATCTCATTTTTGAATTTTAGAAGAGCAATGAATACATTTTTTACTTTATATAAATGATGTCCCTAAATGTCCCTTTTTGCCATCGAACACTCCGCGTCAACTTTTGTTTTGTCCTGTGCGCGCTGTGATGTGAGTCAATTAAGCTAGTCTAAGTCAAAAGATTTAAATTATTTCTGTAGATATTAACAAATATACACAGAACAAGTATTTTTTGCCTTTTCTCCACGTTGGACCACTATCTATGGTATAAGAAGGGCAAGGAAACACCCACAGATTGATTTTGAGGAGGGGAGGGGAGGGGAGGGACTATAGAAACTTGGCGCAAGCTACCTATAGCATACTTGGCTTGACTGGATGAAAACTACGTATAACATAGCCTCTTGGGTGCCTCCAGGGAGCACTTATCCAGTGGAGAGCGCATAGATACATTTTCCTTTGAAACATAACTTACCAATTTACGGGCGGCGGGGGACGAGGTAAGAGTCATTGGTCAGCTGCTGCCAAAACTGTCTGGCGGCCCGTCATCGTACATAGGTTGCGTATGCGAACGTTTGGCGAGCCGCATTCCCCCGCAGGCGCAGTCAATTGGATATATAGTCTCTGGGTGCCTCAGAAATAATAGACGAACAGTTATGTGGGGGAGGCAGTTTCTTACGTCCCGAAGAAAACACTTGGTACCCTATCTTCACGTCCTCCCCGGGTAGTGCAAACGAGAAACAAAACAACACTAAAATTTTCAGGGTAGTCGAAAGAGAACCTGTACAAATACAGTAATATCTACAAAACACGCGACATTGGCGAAATTTACCTAAGTTAGTAGACCGCCATTAATTAAGAAATTGAATTGAATTAAACATACCAGTAGGCCTGGATAAAGTTAACAAATAACGCTACGAAAACGAAACAAAACGAAAACTCAAAATGTATGCGATTTTTGGTGACGCTTAGCGTAGCGCATACATTTTCTTAGCGTTTCGTGCGAACGATAAGATAGATAGATAACTCATTTATTCATTGAACATGGTACACACACATAATTAATAACAACAAACACAGTAGGTACCTACAGCTGTGTGGTTATGTGACTGTACCACGGCAGTGAAATGGCCCTGACGCAGCAATGTCACAGACGAATCTGTGACGCTGGTATTCTGCCAGGGCCAAAACGGACGCACAACAGTGGCTCAAGTACTTACACAATTTAATTTATATAATAGATAATAGCGTTAGCGTATTAGATAATAGCGTTTTGCATCTTGTCTATGACGGGAGCAGACCGGGAACAATGAGTTCACCGAAAACGCGTTGCGAAGTCTTACCGGCAGAATAAATAAATAAATAACAATTTCCCAATACATCCATTCTCCATAGCTTCGGCGATGAGCTAGCCCCCTGCCACGCAAAATAGAGTATTTAGTGAACCCATCGAAAACCACTTACTTTGGGTTTGCTCAATCAGTGCGATATCGTTGACAAGCGCAAGAACATATCTCACCACCACCCAACCTCATTCAACTTCATGCCATATTCAAGCAACAATTCAATTCAATTCAATTCAAAAAAAAATATTGACCAATAAATCATACATATTACTTAGTCAACGTCAACATAATATTAATATTTTTGTATACTACCGCCCGTTCGGAAGTTGTGGGCTTAGGGATGGAGCAAAGAAGGGCAAGAAACCTCCCCCGTACCTCTTTTAAAATATCAGAGCCTTAAAAATACAATGTTATGTATTTCTACTTAAGTCTAAGGAAATACACCGAGGAGAGACGTACTGACTCAGTCCATCGCCCCTCTTTGGATTTCTGTGCGCTGAGATGGTAAAGACCATGCAGTTTTGTCATCTAAATATTCTTTTACACTGTAATAAGACTTCTTCAATAGGCCGTTTTTGACATAGTTTTTGAACCTCCTTTCTGGTAGGTCCGTTGCTACATTAGGTATTTTATTATAAAAACTAACACAAACTCCCATAAAAGAGTGAGCAACCTTACTGAGTCTGAACGCGGGCATAGCAATCTTATTTCTATTTCAACGCGACGGAGCAAAATCATTGCCTAAAGGTGCGCACAGTTGTCCCTCTGCAACCCCGTACGAGAGAAGACGTGACGGCATGTCATGTTTGTGTTTGTGTTTGTGAATCGGCAATGCACAAGCGTGATATTATCTCTTCTGTGGCACAAGTCTAATCGCATCGATGCAAAAAGATGACACAATTTTGGTCAATGCATAATATCGTCATTAAAAACAATGACAACATATAAGTCGGAATAGGTCTTAAAATTGATTCGACAACTGAATCGATAAACAATACGATACAGAGCTGATAGCGTTAGATCATTTGATTGGTATGTCGGTACCTAACAGCACGGTTACGATCGTTTTGCTTTTAAGTGAAAGGTCGGTATCGGTACCTTATACGCACGTTTTAACGGTGTTGGAACGTGTCAACGCATAGTGACGAGACAAATATACAAAACACCATTTTAGGCATAATCGGATTTGCAAGATTAACGTAAGTTTGTTCGGTGTGTAATAAAATAAAGATACGAAATGGCGTTTTATTCGCGCCAACTCTATGGACATTCGTTATCGCGGATAGGAAACATTTGTAAATGTAAATGTAGCCCATTAATGTCCCCACCGAGGGGCACAGGCCTTTACCAGGATCCGAGTAAGATTGAGCCATACTCCACCACGCTGGCTCAGTGCGGGTTGGTGGAGGGGTTTTACGACTACTACATACTACGAAGTAGTGATAGTAGCCGGGACCTACAGTTTAACGTGCCATCCGAAACACGGAGTGTCCGATAATGTACTTAAGACAAATTAATCATCTCATTGGTACATGGTCAGCACCGGGATTCGAACCTGCATCTCCTGCGTGAGAAGCAAGGTGAAACCCACTAGACCACGGAGACCCTTGAAACATTTACATTACATCAAATAGAAAATGTTAAGCCCGGTGGACTGGGGTCGGATAGTCTATCTTATCCATGCATTTGTTTAATTTATGTAGGTAATGGTTCGCCGACACATCTTATACATAACAATAGTTCGCCATTGCTCGTTCGTTCGAACGGTGTGCTTCTGCGAGTGAAGGGTTATTCATAATTTATTATTTTATTGTAAGTGTGCCTAATTCCTAAAAATGTATGGATCTCAGTTATCTGAAATAAAAATATTTGATTTGAATTGAAATCCCAGATCGAATATCGCCATGCCATCCCGCGCGTGACATACATGACGCAATATTTATCCGTTTAAGTACCTACTTCCATCACTCTGCAAAATGTCCCTAGCAACGCTGCACAAAATATTGTTTCATCTGATTATATCAGCTACCTAGAATCTAGGTATCTACTTTTCTTCTATCTCTACCTCGAATTTGATTGACACATTCTGTCAGTAGGTAAAATCTTCTTATCTTGTCACTTCTGTCATACATTAGGTACCTAATTCTATGGTCCATTTGAGGGCCCATTTGGGTATACAGAGTGTGAGAGAAAAAACTTATCCAGGCCAGTATTACTTTCAAAATATCAGTGACATTGTCCTAGAGAACACTACATTGCCACCACATTTTGCGCCCTCGGAATTTTGAGCAATTGCCGTGAGATTCAGCACGCGAGTTCATTCGCCATAGCTGCGGCGACGGGCTAGCCCCTGTCACGCAAAACGGAGTATCGAACAACTGGCTAAGGCTAGATTTTACCAACGAAAAGTTATACGAGAATAACTATCCCGGGGATAATTTGTATGACAATGACAGTTCAAAATGAGGTGATCTGGTGTCTAGGATAATTGAAACAAAAAGTAAACTTTAGAAAAAACCGACTTCCACAAACCCTATTTGATTAGATTGAGTTTAATACTAACTGTAACCCCTTATCCCCCCCTCCCTTGGGGAATTAATTTTGTCAAATGCTATATCAGTGCTACCCCACGCGACTAAGGAACCCCTGTACAAAGTTTCATGGCTCTAGGTCCACCGGTTTAGGCTATGCGTTGCCTGCCCGTCAGCCACGCATTGTATTTGTACCTAGTATTGAGCAGATCTGGTGGCCATATGTGGTCTTCATCAGCAGTTCCGCATCACAATATTATGCTTACCATGTGCATTTGCACGAGTTATTATGAAAAACACAAAAATCACTATAGGTGTGCCTATAATATTTGAAGAGTTCTCTCGATTTCTCCAGGATCCCATCATCAGATCCTGACCTGGTGTCAATGGGACCACCCTTGAGGTATTACCTATACGCCGAAAAAAGATTTGTTCAAATCGGTTCATAATTGGCGGAGCAATCGCGTAACAAACATAGAAAAAAAAAAAAAAAAAAAAAAAAAAAAAAAAAAAAAACATACGGGTCGAATTGAGAACCTCCTCCTTTTTTTGAAGTCGGTTGAAAAAGTAAAAGATACTCTCGAGTAAAAGTTACTCTTTCGTTGGTAAAATTCGCTCTAAGTGGGGGAGCAACTGTGCATATCGCTCAGTTTAAATTATGAATAGCGAGTTTTTTTTGCATACGGTACTTTCAATTTTAAAGCGAAGACAAGACGGATTGTGCTGGCATCTCTTCACGAAACATTTAAAAACTAGTGGCTCTGTGAGCTGTAGACCTCGCGAGTATGTCGGTGGGAAAGCTGAACTGCTAAAACACATAAAAAAATAACCCAAATAATTTTCTTTCAATAACACATACAAACTTATGAATGTACCTGGTTACGTACATGCAGTATGAAAGTAGCCGCACCAATAACTTTGTAAACTACATTTCGCGATCTTTTATACAACCTATTGACTTTTTACTAAAATTATATTATCTGTTTCACTCTCATAGTCTTTACAAATCCAACGACACCTCATTTGTTAATATCCATCGAGCCGTTTGGGTTGTAGCGATTTTTTTACATTTTAAAACCCCATATCTCCGCCATTTTGAAAAAAATCAAAAAACTGGCTCGAGTAAAAAATTCTATTTATTTTTTCAACCTGCTCACAAAATTTCACGAGAATCGGTTCATAAATGCGACCTGTAGAGGAGAACAACCGGACATACAAAAGCATTTTTGCCCAAACCTGAAACGGAGACGCTTCGCTCGCTTCGCTCGCTCATCTGTTTCACTCTCATGGTCTTTACGAATCCAACGACACCTCATTTGTTAATATCCATCGAGCCGTTTGGGTTGTAGCGATTTTATCTCCGCCATTTTGAAAAAAATCAAAAAACTGGCTCGAGTAAAAAATTCTATTTTTTTTTCCAACCTGCTCACAAAATTTCACGAGAATCGGTTCATAAATGCGACCTGTAGAGGAGAACAACCGGACATACGAAAGCATTTTTGCCCAAACCTGAAACGGAGACGCTTCGCTCGCTTCGCTCGCTCGGTCAATAAATCGACTTCCGAATTTTACTAATTATTGATCAACCCAATTCTGCTAACGCAGTAATTTAAATTAAAGTTGAGCGTCGCGTCGGCATGGAATTTTCGTACTTTTTAACCGACTTCCCAAAGGAGGAGATGTTCACAATTCGTCCGGATGTTTTATTTTTTACTTTTTTTATGTCTGCACCCCGATAGCGCCTAAACGGATGGACCGATTTGGAAAATTATTTTTTTGTTTGTTCCATTGGTCCCATTGACACCAGGTCAGGATCTGGTGATGGGATCCTGGAGAAATCGAGGGAACTCTTCAAATATTATAGGCAGACCTATAGTGATTTTTGTGTTTTTCATAATAACTCGTGCAAATGCACATGGTAAGCATAATATTGTGATGCGGAACTGCTGATGAAGACCACATATGGCCACCAGATCTGCTCAATACTAGGTACAAATACAATGCGTGGCTGACGGGCAGGCAACGCATAGCCTAAACCGGTGGACCTAGAGCCATGAAACTTTGTACAGGGGTTCCTTAGTAGCGTGGGGTAGCACTGATATGGGATTTGACAAAATTAATTCCCCAAGGGGGGGAGGGGATAAGGGGTTACAGTTTGTATTAAACTCAATCTAATCAAATAGGGTTTGTGGAAGTCGGTTTTTTCTAAAGTTTACTTTTTGTTTCAATTATTGCAATAATATACAAATAAGTAATGTCAACTCACTAGAGGTGAGACGTAAAACCGAACAGCTTCTGACTGTGTGTCGATTGTTGCGAGGCGACACAGCATTATCTCAATGCGACACAGTGACTGCGTGGCGCTTGTCAGCGCAGTATGTGCGCTATACGTGCCTGACAACTACCTACGCGCGCGCAGGCACCAGCTGCTAGCGGGCGGCACGCACCGCACGGTGGCGCGCCGGCAGTCTCCGCTGGTCCGGGCGCGGGACAGCCTCAACGCACTGTAGCAGCGCCACTGAATGATCTGTTTGGCGATGCATGAAGGGATATTGTGCGAGAATGTGGCAGGTTCTGTGAGATGATTGCATGATTCTGTTGTCCTCAGATTATTAATTGTGTATATTTTTGTAATAAATTTGTAATCGTGTTATACACGCAATGGAATGCATTAATTTTAATTATTGTTAATATTTATTAATGCTTATATAATTTGTACAGCGCATTGGATTAGTCCGTAAGGTTGTACAATATAATTTGAACAATAGTTTCACTAGATCGCACACTCCTATGTTGCATAACTATGAAGTGAGTCAGACGCCCATGACAAGAGTCAGTGAAGTTAAAGATCTGGGAGTGACGCTGAGGGCTGATATGACATTCAAAGAGCACATAGTTAAATGCTGCAAAAAAGCGTTTAGGAACTTAGGGTTTATACTAAGAAGGGTGCAAAACTTCAAAAATATCAAAGCGATCACTGCTTTATACAATGCATTGGTGAGGAGTCATCTTGAATGCAATGCTATTATTTGGGCTCCACATGAACATAAATATATTGAAATGTTAGAGAAAGTGCAGAATAAATTTATAAGATATTTATATATGAGGCAGTATGGGGTCTACCCTGGCTATCCACTGTTATACCCAACTTTGTTTACTCTAGGCATGGTTGGGTATAACGAACTCAGAGTTAGGAGGGACCTGGCTTTAGCAACGTATCTTTTTAAAATATTACGAGGAAAGGTGTACAATGCGGACATGCTGCAGATAATGGGTCTGTGCGTACCAAACGGGTACGTGCAGCGGCGGAGGCGCCCGAGCTTACTGGCGGTGCCACACGTGCGCACTAACTTGCTGGGCAAGGCGCCGCTCACACGCGCACTCTCTACTCTAAACCTGATAGCGGACGAGTTAGATCTGTTCTCCTGCGCTCTGAATGAATTCACAAGGGTAGCACTGGCTATAATAAGCTATAAAATATGAAATATTAAAGGTAACCGAATTATAATAGATATACTACACTATCACGTTAGGTTAAGCCTGTAAAGATAATGTAATTGTGGATAAATAAATAAATAAATAAATAAATAAATAAATAAATAAAAGTTTGTAATTAATTAGACTCATGAATTGTGGGTAGTTTTCGACCTATTAGGATTATTTAATTTTCATCTACGATCACGATTCCGTGACACCCTGTGTAGTGCCATTTCATCTACGATCACGATTCCGTGACACCCTGTGTAGTTCTATTTCATCTACGATCACGATTCCGTGACACCCTGTGTAGTTCCATTTCATCTACGATCACGATTCCGTGACACCCTGTGTAGTTCCATTTCATCTACGATCACGATTCCGTGACACCCTGTGTAGTGCCATTTCATCTACGATCACGATTCCGTGACACCCTGTGTAGTGCCATTTCATCTACGATCACGATTCCGTGACACCCTGTGTAGTTCTATTTCATCTACGATCACGATTCCGTGACACCCTGTGTAGTTCCATTTCATCTACGATCACGATTCCGTGACACCATGTGTAGTTCCATTTCATCTACGATCACGATTCCGTGACACCCTGTGTAGTGCCATTTCATCTACGATCACGATTCCGTGACACCCTGTGTAGTGCCATTTCATCTACGATCACGATTCCGTGACACCCTGTGTAGTGCCATTTCATCTACGATCACGATTCCGTGACACCCTGTGTAGTGCCATTTCATCTACGATCACGATTCCGTGACACCCTGTGTAGTTCCATTTCATCTACGATCACGATTCCGTGACACCCTGTGTAGTTCCATTTCATCTACGATCACGATTCCGTGACACCCTGTGTAGTTCCATTTCATCTACGATCACGATTCCGTGACATCCTGTGTAGTTCCATTTCATCTACGATCACGATTCCGTGACACCCTGTGTAGTTCCATTTCATCTACCATCACGATTCTGTGACACCCTGTGTAGTTCCATTTCATCTACGATCACGATTCCGTGACACCCTGTGTAGTTCCATTTCATCTACCATCACGATTCTGTGACACCCTGTGTAGTTCCATTTCATCTACGATCACGATTCCGTGACACCCTGTGTAGTTCCATTTTCATCATAAATCAACACATTTCGATTCCGATTATATTTCCAATCATCGAAGTATCAACATCACCATGGCAACTACTTCCATTCCGTTATTCTATAACGTGCTTTATTTCACCCTGATAAGACTTGTTATAAGACGGTCATTGGGGGCTATTTGGGAGGTGTCTAAACCACATCTATGTAAGGGATGAAAGCATAACTTCCCCTAATTTTAACGTCAAATATATTTTTTTTCCGGCCAGAAGAACGAGCAAAAGTGTTAAGGCAACAAAAATATGACAACCTTAAATCTGACAACTCGTTAACTCTTGCGCGGTGGCCACAGATTCCATTTCAAACACAATTTCAATTAGTTAGCTTAGTTTAGATTGTGTTGTCACCCGAATCACAGGCAATGTTACTTAACGTACTTATAGATTAGATGGTACCTCATCTCAACCGCCAAAAATTTTGTAGTAGCCCCCCAGTTCGCAAAATGCAGTGCGCATGATCGAGGCTCTCATTGAAGAAACATCTTCCGAGGGAGATATATCTCTAAGGTAGAGAGAGACGGCAGATGACCCTTAAATTCTGGGAAACCCTTACTTCATAGATCACTCAACTTTGCAGCTATTATGTCATAATGCCCCATTTAAAAAAATATAACTTGTTAAATTATTGGGCTTTGCCTCGCGCGTTGAAATGCTACTAAAATGATTATCTTATCATTGTAGGCCAAACTAAAACCGAAAAAAATATACATGCATTTTAATTACATTAGTTCCATTTTAGATTTACGAAAGGCGATATAACAGTAATTTATGAGGCAGAAAAACATATTATTGACTATGAGTAACACGACAGAAAGCCGAAAAAAAACTAGACATTGATTTAAAAAAATATGACTGACTTACCCAATACTCTCGTAATGGATTTTCCAATCACTGGTGCCGAAACCACAGGTCCAATGGTCTTCGTTTCATCTGTCGAATGGTTTTACACTGAAGTTGGAACTCTCAAACGCATCATGATCTCAGCAGCGGCATACCTTAACCACATCAGGTTAGGTTTAAAAAAAAACCAAACGCGTTCAACACTTTTTACTCTTAATTGCTAAGTTTTTAATTACCCACTCTAAAAAGTATACCAGCAGTTTGAAAGGAGGTTGTGATGGAATTTAGAGCCCAGAGTCGTGTTTTAGATGTGAAAATCGATGGCGGATTTTTTGGGCGGCAGCCATCTTGGGTATGGCCGGGTTTTCAGGGGCGACTGGCTGGCGCGTGCGCGCTGGGCGGCCCGCCCAAGGCGGCTGGGCGGCAGGGCGGGGGCGGGAGTAAACGCTGCCAACTGCGTTTCGATTTTAGTAAATGGCTCTTTGGGTTTCTGCGTTTTGTTTTCGCTGTGGATTTCAAACCGCGCCTTAGGCAAAAACAGCCTTAGGCAAAAACAGCCTTTAGCAAAACACAAATCGTTCGGCATGACGAGTATTATTGCTGTATGTTTTTTCACTAGCTTGTTTATCACAAGTGTCAGCGTGACTTTGCTTTATCATAAACGTTATTTTATTAATTTTGCTCGATAGAAAAGTCTCCTGAAGTTGCCAGAAAATTACAATGTTGTTATTACGATTTCGCACCGCATTTGTGTTCTTGTTATTTATGTAATCATTATAAAAATGGCACAGTATGTTCCTCAGTTAGACTTGCTTAGCTTGGCTTTAACCTTTTTAAATACGCTTTTATTAGGTCGTGTTGTAACTAAATAACACGGAGCGGCAAATCTTGGAACGGAAATTTCACACACTTCTAGTTCTTATACCATTATGAAACTTGGGTTGTGAATGTAGTTCCGATGACAATACAATAATATGGTACCATCGAGCTGGTCTGATGATGAAGCTAGAAGGTCGGAGGTGGAACCTAAAAGCGATGGTCGTGCAATTAACGCATCGTAGCGCGCTCGGAAGATTCTTCGGTAGCCGGTCCGGCTCGGGCGGAGATTTTGTATGAGAACTTCAATAGGAATAAATTAATAGTTTAAAAAAACTAAAATGGACCTATGTAAGTAATGGACAATTCAAAAGTGCCCCACGCTTTTACAGTTTGTACATATAATTTATAAAAAATATAAACAAAGCTTTCTGTTAGACTTTAACGAGCGAAGCAGAGATCACAGTTCTTTAATATTATTTTCTGCTTTTTAGTCCACATAAAAGCGTATTTTTTTAGTTTTTTTTTTAAACTATTAACTTATTTTATTTCCTCTAAAAGTAAGTTAAGGATGAAATTCTAAGTTATGATTGCCTAGGGCCCGCCCTTAAGTTGTGGTGTTAATTCCTGACGCAAGAATGGAGGAACGAATTATTGGCTAAACGTGGAAACAGAGTATTATGTGCATAATATTTTATTATGCAAATCATATTCATATTCTTTATTGCACAGTAACTTAATAATTAAACTTAAATAACATAATAGTGCGCAAAGGCGAGCTTATCTCTTAAGAGAGATTTCTACCAGCAACCCTAGGCAGGACAGGAAAGCTGGTGCTGACAGGATAGTCCTAGTGCACAAAGATAAAAATAAACTGGATAAAACTACCTAGACTTGCTATTGATGTATTAAATTAAAAGGTCTGGCCTGAAAAACAGCGCTGTGGTGATGTCACATCACTCAGCATCAGCTGAGTCCAGTCCTTTTTGCCACAAATAAAATAAGTTTAGATTACATGCTATGTTAATTTTATGTGGCAAATAAACACTTCTTCTTTCTTTCTTTCTTTCTTTCTTTCTTTCTTTCTTTCTTTCTTTCTTTCTTTCTTTCTTTCTTTCTTTCTTTCTTTCTTTCTTTCTTAATTTCTTTCTTTCTTTAAATAAATAAATAATAGGTACCCATCTACAACCTAACAAGATAATAAATAGTATAAATAAGAACTACTTAGCATGCATACATACACATACATAGGTACATCCGTATTCGTACACCCGGTTTAAAGTTGGCTTTGATCAAATTATTGTTCCTTATTTCATGTCTCTGAGAACGGGATCAGTGGACACAACTATAAAATTGTAGTGGCAACTGATCCCGAACGGATCCCGGGATCAGTGTATGTGAGGAACATTTCATGTCTCTGAGAACGGGATCAGTGGACACAACTATAAAATTGTAGTGGCAACTGATCCCGAACGGACCCCGGGATCAGTGTATGTGTGGAACCACTAAATGTTCTGTGTGTGGAACCCTTTCAAACACTTTCGCCTGCGCAATATGTGAGAGTAAGAATGTATATTGGAGGATTTTATAATCAGTTCAATAAATGACAGAGAACTTGGGTAAATATTTTAATTTTCACGAATTTCATGCCAAAGAGATCACGAGCATGAAAAAAAATCAGCCAAGTGCGATTCGGACTCTCACACGGAGGGTTCCGTCCGCATAATTGTGTAATGTAGTAAATTGACGCATTTGATTGAATTGAAATTTTATTTTCTCCTTTTTTGGGCATTTAAATAAAAGTTTTGTTTAAAAATATATTTTTTAACTTTTAAGTCATTTTAGTTGAAAACGGGTAGAGATATCTCGGTTGGTCGTAAGGCGAATCGTGAGAAAAGTTTTTTTTTTGTTTTCGATGAGACATTTCGGTATCTCAATATCGATATTTCGACCATGGACATTATATCGATAGCGCGAGAATGGTCTGAATGAGGATCACTCAGGTATATTGATTGAGAATTAGATAAAATCTGTAGTGCTTCACAAACCCTCGATGCGCAAGTTCAACTTGCACTTGAACGATTTTATCAACTGTCAAAATAGTGCCCCTTGTAACGCACTCTCCACATTATATCCGCAACCTCCACAGTCTAGTGCGTCACTTGTCCAACGCGCAGGTCACGGGTTCGAAGCATGCGGGGCAGGCGCCGCTCGCGACGCGCAGGGCGGGGGCCCGCCCGCCCTGGCAGCTCACCAGCCACTGGGGGCGGAAATTTGACGTCACGGGGGTATGTACATAATCTGTTGTACCATTATTATCAAAAAATCTCATACCTACAAAACGTAATACGGTCACAGCACCAAAAAATAACCGGCCAAGTGCGAGTCGGACTCGCGCACGAAGGGTTCCGTGCCATTATCTATAAAAAACCGCAAAAAAAATGTATGGGAGCCCCCCCTAAATATTAATTTAATTTTAATTTAATTATTTATTTTTTAAGTAAATAATATACTCAATATATTGTGAACATTTTAAGCGTCTACCTGCTAGGTACCATTATCAATATCGAGCAAAAATGAGCAAAAAAATCTGTTTGTTGTATGGGAGCCCCCCTTAATATTAAATTTCTTTTGATTTTTAGTATTTGTTGTTATAGCGGCAACAGAAATACATCATCTGTGAAAATTTCAACTGTCTAGCTACCACGGTTCATGAGATACAGCCTGGTGACAGACGGACGGACGGACGGACGGACGGACGGACAGACGGACAGCGAAGTCTCAGTAATAGGGTCCCGTTTGGCACCCTTCGGGTACGGAACCCTAAAAAACACCAATTTTTGGCCCACCTTTTTGACACCCATATTTGAACACGTGTTACGGGCAACAGAGTGAACTCAGTCATACATCGGTCAAGCAGTATTGCTAAATAGATACTTTAATTTACCTAGAAAATATAAAAATGTTGCTATTTCCTTAGGGGGAACTGCAATCGACAGTTGAAGTTATTTTTGTGTTTTGTGCAAAGTTAGCCTCCAGGGGCAATGTTGGCCGGTTTGACGGTACGTATGTTGTATTCAACAAACGTTCGCATACGCAACCTATGTACGATGACGGGCCGCCAGACAGTTTCGCAGCGGCTGACTAATCACAGCTCTCTTACCTCGTCCCCCGCCGCCCGTAAATTGGTGAGTTGTGTTTCAAAGGAAAATGTATCTATGCGCTCGTCACTGGATCCTCGCACCCTGATCTGGATATACGCACCTCATACAAACAGCCAGTATGGAAGTATCCCTCACACCGGGTATTGGCACACAGCGGCAATGGCCCGTTCCCCTCATAAGCGCCACACAGACAGATACCGCACACGATATCCGGAGCAACAGGCGCCTGGCCTGAGGGTGCCATAGGCAGGTCGGCTGGTCGGTCGGCTAGACTGGTGGTGTAGTCTGGGTTCTCGTCTGCGTTTGGGAAGTTGACTAGATCTGGAAATTTAAAGGGTAATAGCCAGTTACAGAAATGATATTTAAATTTTAATCCGCGTTTAATGCCTCATTAAACGCGGCCTGTGAGTGTCATAAAATGTTGTTTTTTGGGTTCCGATCCTTTAAAGGAAAAATAGGAACCCTTATAGGATTACTTCGTTGTCCGTCTGTCAGTCCGTCCGTCCGTCAGTCCATCCGTCTGTCCGTCAGGCCGTCCGTCAGTCCATCCGTCTGTCAGTCTGTCCGTCCGTCAGTCCATCCGTCTGTCCGTCAGTCCGTCCGTCAGTCCATTCGTCTGTCCGTCAGTCCGTCCGTCAGTCCATCCGTCTGTCAAACGTCAAACCGTCAAACGCTACATCACTTTGTTTATGCTGTAAAATTGTTGAATTTTCATAGTAATCGCAATGGACTCAAAACCTATAGGGTACCTGCACTTGAGCGTTTTTTTATTTTTATCACTCACCAAACATCCTCATAACATTATCGAGTATGTCCGTATCGTGGTCCCAGCTCGACAGGCCGGCCTCTAGCCTCTCGTTCCAGTCCCCTCTCTGGCCGATGACGTGCATGTTGCACGACGCTCCCTCCGGAGTCACCTCGATGTGGAGCCACACTCGGTCGTCTGATGATACGAATATTATTTATTTATTGCAATCAAACTGCAGACTAGTCTCAACCAAATCTCTGTGTGGCTTAAAGACTGGAGACTTAAAGGCTAACGGAACCAAATCGGTACAAGTAACTTTTACTACACGCAAAGATACCTGTCCACCAGTAACGCTGAACAATGTGGAAGTACCTCAAGCGGAGTCCTGCAGATATCTAGGTATATACCTAGACAGACGCTTCACATGGAGAACCCACATATTCACCAAACGCAAAGCTCTAGGACAAAAACTACATAGGCATGGAACCAGTGTCCCATCCTGGGTTATTTTAATTTTATGTGGCTAGATTAGGTCTTGCAGAGCTTTTCTTTTTAGTCTCTTAAATGTTGATGTCTCTGCCATCAGGTTTGTAGCGAATACGTTTGGATGCCCTCCCAATCTAGTTTTGTATCTTTTAAGGATAAGAAAAGTGCCTATTTAATTTACAGTGCCTCTGATTTGGGAGGCAACACAAACTAAACTAAGCAGACTGATTAAAATTGTGTGTTTGGAAATGGAATCTGTGACCGACGCGCAAGAGCTGTCGTTTAAGGTTGTCAGTTAAGTGGCTTAGTTTAGTGGTTTTGACACCTCCTAAATCGCCCCCACTTGTTACCACACCTACCAGAGTTGCTAAGTTATCCGTCTTTACATCTTGACTTACCTAACACAATCTTTCTGAATTCATCCTTAAAAGTTGGCTTCACCGGTTCAACAACTGTACAAAATCGGTCGATGCGCTCCAGTTCCACAAAATAGTTGGTAAGGCTGTCAATGTGGTCAATATATGTGACTATTATATCCTGCAACCTAAAACATGTGTATGATTAAAGAAATGATAAAAAACACACTCTTACCATTTGGTGGTCATTCTGGTAAGTACAGTCTTCACAAAATAAAAGGCCCGTTTTGACAGTTCACACCCATGAAGTTTTAACCCCTAATGATAGAAGCAGTTTTCCTAGGTGCAACTTGTACGCTTTGCTTGTACGCAACAGTTGTCTTTTATTACCTACATTAGGGGTTAAAACTTCATGGGCGTGAACTGTCAAAATGGGCCTTTTATTTTGTGAAGACTTTAGCATGGGTGGAATGATTGAATGGGGAGGCCTAATACTCATCAATGGTCTCTCTGAGAAGCTGATAATGATGATGGTGGTAAGTACCTGGAGTACTCCAAATACATATACGAGGAATCGGGTAAGGTAGTCGACAAAATTCTCAATCTCTTCGGACCGACGTATTCGACAAATATCGAGTGCCGGCGTTCGCAGTCGTCTGTTAAAACGCACTTTAACTCCCGCATTGTGCTTCCGAAGTACAGTAAAACCTCTCCGCGGTCTTTAACAGACTGGATTTGATCGAGAAATTCCTTGTCTACTATATCACCGGTTATTGCTTCTTGGTTCGGCACTGTGTCTTTGTAGATCATATCGACGCGGTTTAGCAAAGCGGTAATGTTGCTGTACACATTGTTGTGGAATAGGTCGTTGATTATGGCTTCTGAGTCTAGAATATCGTGAAACATTTTCGTTTGTTTACTATGTTGATGATTTGAATTTGAGGTTAGTTTTTGGGTTGCGTTCAAAAGTTAGTTCAAATTCAAACTAGTGTTGCCGCTCGATAGTGCCCTATCGATAGCCTATCGATAGACTATCGATTGTTGACGTCACAACGATAGTATCGATAGTCTATCGATAGTATCGATACTATCGATAGTATCGATAGTATCGATAGCTCTTTTTTAGCAATACTATTGATGAGCAACAATACTATCGATAGTATCGATAGTATCGATCGTTGAAAAATAATAAACTATCGATAGTATCGATACTATCGATAGTATTACTCGCCAATATTGCATAAACTATCGATACTATCGATAGTATCGATACTATCGATAGTTTTGGACGATCGATAGTGACCTTTATTTCAATAGTATTGGTTGCAAAAACTTACCCATTTTGCTACCACACAATAACTGTCGCTCGCTAGTTTAAGATTAAGTAACACACAACAAACAAACAAACTTCACGTGTTACGCATAAAAAACTTTGTTTGGATACCAAATTAGAACCCCTCACTATGCCTGCTTACTGTATTCAATACTATTGAAATAAAGGTTACTATCGATGGTACAAAACTATCGATACTATCGATAGTATCGATAGTATCGATAGTTTATGCAATATTGATGAGCAATAGTATCGATAGTATCGATACTATCGATAGTTTATTTTTTCTGAACGATCGATACTATCGATACTATCGATAGTATTGTTGCTTATCAATAGTATTGATAAAAAAGAGCTATCGATACTATCGATACTATCGATAGTATCGATACTATCGATAGGCCTATCGATTGTATACATGATTTTGGCGTTTTACTATCGATAGTAAAACTATCGATAGTTCGGCAACACTAATTCAAACCATCGAACTGTCAAATGTAACGCTTGCTTGTTTTAAAATTCAACAGATGGCGTTGAAGAAGACGACAAACCGTTTTCCTTTGGCGAATTTTAATAAATGATAAATATGGATAGAGGATTCTCTCATTATCATAAGTTAGTGGATAATTTAATATTACTTTTCAAATACAAATAATAAGATAAGATAAGATAAGATTATTTATTGATAATTATACATTACATGTCAGTTAATATAATAAAATATAATTAAATGTAATATTTACCTTGTTATAATTATTATTGATGTTGTTTAGTGCAAATAATACTTAAGTACAGCAACTTGAGATATTGTTATAATAAAAATAAGTATATAATTGTAAAAGATATACCTCGCGCGTTGATACTATTGCTTTTGCCTCAATTATCGATAGCCTATCGATAGTGGCTTATCGATCGGCAACACTAGTATGAGGTTAGTTAAAGTTTCGAAAGTGAATTGAAAGGGGTCTTCGAATAAAAGACTTAAGTTTGATTTTCAATTATATTTCAGTAATCAAAATATAATAATAGGCTTACACATTAATAGTTACAATCGTATCCATTGGCGCATATTTTGATTCAAATAAAACAAAGCAAATAAATACAATTTTACTCCCGTTCAGAGTTAAGAGTCTAAACTTTCAAGATGTTGATTTTTATTGACAAATATGATTTATCACAAAAACTTAGCAAAACATCGATTTTTAACCATCTATAGCCGAGAAATAAACAGAAAATATTTACAAGCAATTATTACAATTCCCATAGAAGTATTATATTTTTTACATAAAACGTTAGTGCACTTTATTCACATTTTCAGAGTGATTTCTTACATTAAGAATACAAAAATAATAAATAAAAATAAAACAACCTAGAGTAACAGAAAGCTGCCTTACACCACTAAACTGTGAATTTATTTTTAACAATTTGTGCACTTAACTTTTTAGAAAATGCTCTTATCGAAAAAAAACTTTTGAAAACTTGTGTAATATTTTAATTATAAATTGTCATAGTCTATTCCTATTTATTATCTCGGTTATTTAAAAATTAATACTTCCATCCCAGGTATTCCTGTATTTTATTTTTAAAAATCCCGCTTTACACTTACAAAATATGATTGTGTATAATTTAGCCAGCTAATTTATTTACAATAGTCTTTTTGGGCTACATATCATTACAATAAATTTAATGTTTTAAACACAATGGATAGGTTCAGTGATCAGTGTAGGCAAGCATTTGACGCGATTATTTCAATTCTCGATGATTCTTTAAAACTAATGTCACCTTTATTAGATACTTAAAGAATAGTGTAACTTAAATGGGGTAAGTATCACAAAAATAACAGTCGTCTATACCATTTCGGTACAACTAAAAAAACACTCCATTGGGAAAATAAAACTGGTCTATTTAGAGCGAATTTTACCAACGAAAGAGTAACTTTTACTCGAGAGTATCTTCTACTTTTTCATAGAGACCAGGAGCATGATTCTTGCGCATTCAATATACGATATCTACACCTACATCGAGTGATTTTGTAGGGGAATCTGTCAATATAGGTCTCGATATCCGTATATCGAAGGCGCGAGAATCGTGCTCCAGATCACCTAATTTTGAACTGTCATTGTCATAAAAAATATCGCCAGGATAGTTATCCTCGTATAACTTTTTGTTGGCAAAATCCAGCCTTAGTCAAACAGTCCGAAATGAATGTAGAATGAAAACAAACAACATGAATTTTGTAAAATAAAATTTCCATTTTTCCAAAAAAGTTTCCATTTCATGCGACCTAAAATCATATGAAGTGAACCAGGAACATCTGTCTAGTGATTTATTTACAGTTTTTAAATACTTTCTTAGGTAAACATATGCATTGTATACAGGCTGACACAAAGTGTTTTAGAACGACTAGTATTGTTTATCTAGGAATACTACACGGTAGAGTTCAGCTATTTGTGCCATCCTGTATCACAAATAACCAAATATATTTTTGTATGATGATGATGATGAGCAAATATATTCTTTAAAACTACTCTTGGTCAAGATAGCCGATTAAAAATATTGTACTAAGCATGTACTAAAATGAAAGTGTAATATATAGCTTTGTATATAAATATGTTAGTCCAAACAGATCGCACCCTTCTGTGATCTCTTGTTAGATATTTTCATGATATTGTGTGTACATTATGAAACTCAATCAGCAGGGCCGGCCCAGTGCAGTTGTCATACAAAATTGGCACGAAACCCGGCTTAGGTTTATTTTCTTACTGTAGTAGGCATTCGTTTATTTCTGGTGTGCGCTTTTTATTATTAATATTTTTTACAGATGCATTCTATCCGGACTGTGTATGATAAGTATAGTTTTAGATGGACGTTCAGTTTGTCACAGTAAGTAAAATAAATGGACTTTTTCGATTTTCGAAAACAAACGCTAAATACATATTTGTTTTAGTTACACCTGGGTGTTCTGGCAATTAGGTCGATTTAGCTTCAAAAGATTAATTGAGAAAACGGCTCCTTAGTCATTATTACTTACTTAAAACACAAGCAAATATCTCCGATTTTATATAAAAGTCCGAATTTCAATACCGTATTTAAATAATGTAATACACCCAGATTTAGCTAAATCAAACTAAAAAACGCTGAGCATAATTGTCTAAAATTAGATCTATCTACTTAGTTTACCTTAAACAGTAATTTTTATTCTAGCATACAATACAGATGTATACCTTTTGAAAGCGTTTTTTGTCTATAAATTATACTTTTAATTCACAAACTTATTGTAGTGTGTACATAATCAAATGAATATCTATTTCTTCAAATTTACATGTGTGTGTAACATTATTAGAAATCCGTTTTAAACCGTTAAATGTATATGTATTGTATTGTATGTAATTCATTTATTTACATTTAATCACTTTTTCTTCGTTTCATTTAAAACATTGTTTAGTTTCCACCTAACCTAGCACTTCAATTAATTACAATTTAATAATACACCATCGTCACAAACCAAAACAAAAATAACTTAAAAATTAAACACTTTTTATAAAAGCTGCCAAAAAAAACACAACCCATACTATATAGAACACTGCTCTATTTACACTGGTTCTCTTGAAATAAAATTTGGATAATGTACACTGGTAAAAATATTTTTATCTCCTAATGCATAATTTTAATTATGGTTTCCATTTTGGGTTGCACAATTTTAGTTGTGACACTTAAGTTGACAGGAATAAACGTTTCCTTTTTTAAGTCCATTAAATTAATAAGCGGTTTGTATGCAACCCAGAATAGATACCTATATCACAATAAAGCAACATTAATTTATCTCAATTAAATATCCCATGTAAATAGTGTGGCTGAGTGTAGTTGGGTAGGACTTGCAGAATACGAATATGTTGTAAACGGGAAAGTGTTGTTTAAAAAAAACAATGGTAGAAAGACTTTTTGCTATAAATTAAGTAGATATATTATTTTGAGCATCAGCAAACCATATTTTTATTGCTAACGGCAGCGAAAAAAGGAACATAAAACCGTAAAACTGTGATTCACAAATAAAAAACAAAACACGTACCGCCCTTATTAATAAAAACTTGTGCAGTGTATACGCCCGTATACACCTTGCACAGAGTTTTGTTAGTAAGGTGGTGGGTGTTAAGCAGAAAATATTAATAGTAAAATATTCGCCCAAAACAATCCACACCCATTTGCCTGCGAAGTCCTAATACTCTGTGACGTATCACCTTCGGAGCAGCGTTGCCATGACAGCCAGTGACGTCATCAGAGGCAGGAGGGGCGCGGCGCGGGCCGCGGGGCTGTTGTACTTACTGCTCTGCTCACAAGTGCCTGGGGGCATCACCCAATAGGTTAGTTGATTTTGAAACGTAAATAGGGTAAGCAGTACAATGATTGGCACCTTAAGGAAAATCTCATGTTTGAGGTTCAATATCTATGTAGTTAGCTATTGAAACTATCATGATGTTGTGTTTTCTACTACTATAGGGATCTAAGAACCTAATAGAAACTGATTTATCTTTCTAAAATCTAATTTTAATTCATCAATTCACAAAATAGTGAAAAATTACCCAAAAGTACATTCATTGGCCCCTTCAGCACAATGATTAGCCCTATAATAAGTATAAAGATTGGCATGCCAATCATTATACACGTGAGGTGCCAATGAATGTACTCCATTGAGTAATAGTGATGGGAAATAAAATAAAATACCTAGAACTTTCAGAACCTATCAGACTAGAAAATCTACCTATCTATCCGTAGATTCCGTAGAACCTGCTACCTACCTCAGATTTCGACTCATTCGAATGTGGGTACCTTATCTATCTATACCTATAATACCCTATATACAAAATATTTTTGGTGAAAATACCCACCTCTAACCTTCCCAAACTTTTAATAAAATAAAATATAAAATGTGCACATCACTACTAGATAAAAGCATAATCGTAAAAACTCAGTACATTGATTGGCCCCACTTAGATTACAATCATCAGCAGTGCCAATGGTCAAAAAGTACAATGATTAGCAGTGCCATCATTTGTTTAAAGAGGGCTGATGACAGTTTTGAGTGCATACTTTTAAACAACTCATTCGTCGCAATTAATTTAGGTACTAATTGCAATTAAAAATTCTGAAATAGTTTTAACAATCATTAGCCCCGGTGCCAATGAACTGCACCTTCATAGAAACTTAAGGTTACAATGATTGGCCCCAATTAAAACTGATTTTAGGCGTTGAAATACAATAACAAACTGCTTAATATCATAACTTGACTCATATAATAACAACAAAACCATTAACTCGCATCTAGACTTCCAAAATAACAAGTAAAAAGGCTTCAACAGTCACCTGTTTCTTAACAAAAATCGTAACGATTTCAACAATCCGCACCACACAGAGACATGTTGGGAAAGAACATTTTTTCACAGAGTTGCCAGTAGTTTCATCTAAAAACTAACAATTTGGTGTTGTCACTTACTAAATGGTGGATTTAATATAAATTTTTGTTTTACTTTTCTTATCTGGTAATTCTTAATAATTGTGTTCAAAGTCCAGAGTGCCAATCAATGGGGGGGTGCTGGAATTAGTACCCTTTACCCTAAAACCGGAAGTGACTTCCTTCCTTTTAAACATGAATAAAAACTTTTAACTTTTTGTGTGACATTTCGATAAAAATTAACAAAACTTATAGACATATTATAATCGTGATATTCACTAATATTTTCATAAATATAGTAACTATTGACTAACTATCAAATGAACCAAACTCTTTGCTGGGCCTGTGCTAACAAAAGACAAGTAGAAATTGCCAGGGCTCATTAGGGTTAGTTGTTCTGAGGCTCCGACACACAAGCTATAATATCTGTCTCTAAATATATTATAAGGTATATTCCTGGAGTTCTACCAGGGGGGTTTCACTTCGCTCTACGGCCGGCTATACGCGCCAGTCGGTCTTTGTCACATACATGGTTGTCGCTCGGCTCTCGGTGCGCGCGCTAGCCGCGTGAAAACAATGACGCCGAAAACAACTGAGTGCGATTCGCAACCCTGCGTGATCGGCATCGTGTCAGCGGTGTCTAATGGAATATGAACGCTCGTGTCTTACGATAAGTTTCAATTTCGCATGCGAATGCATATACAAATATTTTTCTGCACTTGACTTTTGTTCGGGAGTGAACGTTCTGTACCGGTTCTACCACAAAATAACTAATGTTTCTACACCTAAGCCGAACATAATCACTCACCATTACTAGTAAGGTTGTACGCCTTGTCTCCGTGCGCGCCTGGTACTACCGCACGCTCGCACGACCGCGCCACGGCCGACAGAGAGAGATAGTCGATGCCGCCGCGCGTGTCTACAGTATTGGACAAAAAAAAACTCTTCATTAAAGCACTTTCTATTTAAGCACAGATACTATAATATTATACTAATACAGATAGACCATCTAGAACAAAATATGACACCGGCGTAAACTGATATGCTACATGGAAGCTTCTTTACTTCGAGACCATTATCGCTTGGTGCAGCACTATCGAAAATTGCAAATACTACGAGATGGCGCTAAGATATATAGGATTTATTCTAAGATTAGCGCCACCTAGAAGTATGTTAACCGGTTGAATGGAGCCATTTTTTTAATTTTTTTTGTAAAAAAAAAAATACATTAAAATTAGTTTGACAGTGGGTACCAACGTCAAAAATTAGACATTCATTGACGTCTTGGTACCCACTGTTAAAATAATTTTAATGTCATTTTTTTTTTTAATAATTTTAATGTCAATATAATCGAATATAGCACGAAGGCCAAAAATCTGGGCGTTTTCTTCGACAACCAATTGTCCTGGTCAGTGCATGTCAGCGAAGTCAGTAGGCGTGTCTTCGCTACTTTTCATTCCCTCAGGCGACTCCAAAACTTCCTGCCTCGTCAGACAAAAATCACGCTTGCCCAGTCTCTGCTCCTTCCTCTTATCGATTACGCTGATGTCTGTTGGGTCAGCGCAAACGAAGATCAACTGAATAAACTCGAGCGACTTCAAAATCTCGGGATTCGTTTCGTCTTCGGTCTGCGCAAGTATGACCATGTCTCGGAGTTTCGCAGGGAGCTGAAGTGGCTACCTATCCGTCTTCGTCGAGATTTCCACACCCTCATCTGTCTCTTCAACATATTATTTAATCCACGCTATCCTGGCTTCTTGCGAGATCGATTTGAATTTTTGTCTTCGGATAGGCCCAGGAGACCACACGCTCGGTCACTGCTTATAACTCCGCAACACAACACATCCGCATATGAGCATGGGTTCCGTCTCCGTGCTATTGGACTTTGGAACGAACTTCCTAGTGCTATCAGGGACAGTCCTTCACTCAACATTTTTAAAAAACGCTTGAAGGAACACTATCTCTCTCTACCTTAATATACCTTAGTATCTATTTATATATAATATTTTGTTTTTTGTTTTTATCTGTATTTATGTATTTATTAGTAAGTAGTCTATTATTTTAATATTTATCGTTGTGCACTTATGTAGGTCTACCTTTTATTAAATTATCCTCTCCATCCTAGGTTTGCTGGAAGAGATCTCTTATTAGAGATAAGCTCGCCTTTGTACATGTTTTTTCTAATATTAAGTGTCTGTATTATGTTTTCTGTGCAATAAAGTATAAAAGTATAAGTATAAAGTAAGTCAATATTGTTCCAAGGACTGGATTGTCCTTACGCTACCCAGCGTGTTAAGTGAAACCATGGCGTTTAAAGTACAAATCTTACTCCTCACGCATCTCTTTTTTACGAAGGGTTACTAATTCCAATTTGTATGGGATGAGCAGTTGAGCACCCTGTATTTGTATAATATTATTATCTGTGACTTAAGCCAGTTATTTAGTTATTAAAGGATTTCAGACCATTATAGGCTGGCTACGACGCCCGACACCCCCCATCAACCCACACTGAGTCAGAGCTGTAAGAACGAACCAACGAACCCGTGAAGATACCGTCCGAAGTAGTCGTGATTACGCTGCAGATCCGGCTTCCGTCGTCATTCGGTTTCTCTCGGTCATGCGTGAATCTCCATTGAGTTTTCTAAACCAGTATTTTTCTATTCGGGGTTCGGGTCCGGTTCGGATTCGGATCGGACATAGTGCGAAATTGCTCTACGTCCGATCCGAACGTATTATCATCATCCTCGGCAGATTGTTTCCCCCCACTGCTGGGTATAAGCCTCCTCCCTTTTGTGCCAACTTATCCGGTCCTGTGCCCATCGAATCCAGGCCTTCCCCGCAACATGCGTAATGTCGTCGACCCATCGGGCTGCCGGTCGACCCACGCTCTCTTTCCCTCTTTCGGCCACCACTCGGTCAGGGATCTCACCTGCCCACCTCCACTTGAGTCTAGTAACACGGTTTCCGACATCCGAACGTGTCAGTACGTACCATTATTCCGATGGTGCGTATACATGAAGCAGTATCGGCTGGTCCGCGCGGTGCGGGCGACCGGCGCGGCGATGAGGTAGCCCGTCTCGCCGTCAGACCAGCTGCCGTAGCACAAGTACACTGGAACGAGGGAGATTGGGTTACTCTATGTTACTTTTCTTACTTAGACCTACTATTCGTGTAATATTATGTGTAGAGCCTGTGCTTATACTTAATGCAAAAAACAAAACACTTATGGAATATTTTTGTAAAGGTGTCGGAAAATATGTTGATGTGAATGATTTCGCACAATGTACTGACTGCAAAAAAGTTGATTGATGAACTAATGAATGAATTAATAAATAACAGCAAAAAACAAGCACACATTAAACAAAGCAGACAAGTGTCTGCTGTACTTTGTCTCCTTGTGTCTGCAGACAAAATAAAGACACAACACAAGCATAGACACCAGACATGCACGTATTATTTCTCGTTCTATTACCTTCTATCTCTGCATCTTGTCCGTGTCATATCTCTTTATGTTGTGTGTAATAAAAAAAAATACGCCAATGCAGGGCTGCCATAGGTCACGCCACTCACCTCAGTCGCGCATTTTGTCGCAATTTAATGTCAAAATCAATGCTTATGAGTCGATAATTTTACCTGAACTCGAGCAGTGCGATTTGAACTCTATTTGCTCCTGCGAGCCGCAGCCGATGCTCGCAGAATCGTAGTCACCCGCCGCACACTCTGCACCGGCGCCTGTGTCACTGTCACCTGAAGTGGGAATTAGAATATTTTTAACGGATTTCACAAATGCACGAGTTATTACTAAAAATACCAAAAATCACTATAGGTCTGCCTATAATATTTGAAGAGTTCCCTCGATTTCTCCAGGATCCCATCATCAGATCCTGACGGTGGCCCATAGTACCAATGGGAAGGTAAACCCTTTCAAATAAAAAACAATCTAAATCGGTCCATCCGTCTAGGCGCAATCGGGGCAAATACATTAAAAAAAACATCCCGACGAATTGTAAACCTCCTCCTTTGGGAAGTCGGTTAAAAATGAGTTAGACAAGAGTTATACAAGTTGTGACAGTTAATTTTCCTTTCGAAAAGTGGGCATTTGACAGGAATTCTGATGTATTACCTATAGTGAGCTGCTGCCTCCGCCGCCGCCGGTCGGCGATGGAGCTGACCACAGTGTACCGCCCGGAGATCGGACACCGCGTGGGGAGAAGCGACGTCGCTGCAAGTCACAAGTTATATTTATGGATTGCTGGAAGATATGTCTAACTGTACATTAACTTACAAATGAGAGTATTACTGATATTCTGTATGTAATAAAGAAAGTGCTTGAGTAGCGTGCGTAGAATAAACAAGACTTTTAGGTTCCTTATTTGTTGACGTGAAATTTGAGGGGCGGCGTGCGCCGCCTCTTCTTTAATAAACATTAACGTAAACATTTACATACAGGCACATACATTGCTTCTGGCCCCAACACACCCTGTGACGTGGGAACCAGAAACAGCGACATCACAAACATATAAACATCCAAGACCTGGGTTTTTTTTTGTCCCCAGCCGGGATTCGAACCCGGGATCTCTCGGATGGTAGGCAGATGCGGCGCAACCACTGTTGCAACCGCAAATGGCTTCCGAGTTGTTGTTTAGCTTAGGTTAAGTTAGACTAGGTTAGATTAGGTAGGCCAAGCCCATGACCGAAAGTCGAAGCTGGGTACTAACTAGTGAGTGTGACGTAGGGCGGCTCAGTAGGGTCTGCGCACGCGTCCTGCGGAGACTCCCACAGACCCTCGCTCTGTTGCAGCTCCAGCACGTTGCTCCCGCGCCGGTGGAACTTCAGGCAGACGTGGCCGGACTCGCTGCGATTGAACATAAACATGGCATTTACATACAGGTACATAGATTGCTCCTGGTGTCACGCTAGGTACATAGATTGCTCCTGGTGTCACGCTAGGTACATAGATTGCTCCTGGTGTCACGCTAGGTACATAGATTGCTCCTGGTGTCACGCTAGGTACATAGATTGCTCCTGGTGTCACGCTAGGTACATAGATTGCTCCTGGTGTCACGCTAGGTACATAGATTGCTCCTGGTGTCACGCTAGGTACATAGATTGCTCCTGGTGTCACGCTAGGTACATAGATTGCTCCTGGTGTCACGCTAGGTACATAGATTGCTCCTGGTGTCACGCTATGTAGATAGATTGCTCCTGGTGTCACGCTAGGTACATAGATTGCTCCTGGTGTCACGCTAGGTACATAGATTGCTCCTGGTGTCACGCTAGGTACATAGATTGCTCCTGGTGTCACGCTAGGATACCGAATGAAACAGCGACATCACAAACATAAACATCAAAAAGCATAGCTTGCTAAAAGGGTTATTTTTTAACACAAGGAGAGGCGTAAAAGAGGTGTAGATAGAGACGTTACACCTTCCGTCAGGGGGATGTTGTGCCTGCACCTGGCCCACGAGAGCGGGGCCTTTGTGCATGGAGACGTTACACATTGGCGTGGGAAAATTCAAGGGCGGCTTCTACCACCAAACATAAGAAATATTTCTCACGATGTTTTCTCATCACCCGTTAGAACATCCGTGTAATGTAATTAAGGAAAATTACAGCACTGGATTTAAAACCGAATCTCCTGTGTGCGAAGCTAGCGTGAAACCGCTAGACCACAGAACTCTCGCTTTATTAACCATAGTAAATTTCAGGGGCGGCTTATCCCGCCCCTCTTTGCGATTTTATGTATAACACCCATTATTCAAAATAGGTAAGTATTTCAAACAGCGTCACGCGTTTTCCCATACGGGGTGGCCTCTTGCATCATCATGTTATGTATTTCCAAGCTGGCTTGCCACTAACCACTGTACAATGTACAATGTATAAATTGTACTGTCTCTCAAACACTACATAGTGACGCACATAGGTACAATATGTTAAGTAAGCATTGCTATAAATAGCTATGTAACTTAGTTTAAGTGTTCTCTCTTATACCAAATACACGAGTTTACATCGTTATGCTGTTCGACTCGCGCCTGTCGCCCTAGGTTCCCATGTTATCTCATGGCGACCTTGCCTTGCCTCGTTAATTACCGACTCTGCTAGAAGCAGGGTAATGTTGCATCAGTACTCACCAGCCCCTAGTGACGTGTGCCACCAGTTTGATGTGCTTCTTGTCCTTCTGTTCCAGTATGGAGTGGCACACAAGCCGCTTCTCTTCGTACGAGCCGTCCTCGTTCATTATCTAAAACGTTACGACAATCACATTAAATATAATAATCTGTTACCAGCGGTCTTTAACCGGATTATTAGCCCGGATATGAGTACTTTGAGCCATGCTCCACCACGCTGGCTCAGTGCGGGCTGGTGGAGGGGTGTCGGTCTAGTGGCCGACCCGACTGTCAGAAGTTAGCAAGCTGCCCTAGTAGGGGCTCTGACACAGCTTTACGACTACTACCACCGAGTAGCGATAGTAACCGAGACTTAGAGCTTATTGTTTCATCTGAAGCGAACAAATGCTTTCATGCTATTCATATTTAGGTCTATGTAGCATTTTTATTGTGTAGATATATTATAGTAGATATATGTAGATTAATTTATCCTCGTTTTATTTATTGTGCACTAGGACTATTCTCTCAGAACAATCTGTCCTATCTTGCCTAGGTTTGCTGGAAGAAATCTCTTTTTAGAGATAAGCTCGCCTTTGCCTATTTACCTTTGTTTTAAGACCATGTATCACATTGCTTTCCGTGCAATAAAGAAATTATGAAATGCCACATAGAAAATCCAATACCCGTCTCGGCCAGATGTTGCTTAACCCGCACGATCGTTTCCGAAGCTCGGATACCGCTCGGCCACGAACGCTGCCTTAATAACTTGCCTAAAAGGGACAGTCATTTGTAACCCCGAACATGTCAATGCACAGTATTTCTGTACTTGTGGGTGAAATAAATATCTATTTCGCGTGCACGTACCTTCAAGGTGGCGTTCTTGGTGGTGAAGTGGTACTGGTGCACATGGTCCAGTGAGTACCACTTGTGGTGCTCCACGATCCACCCGGGGAAGTGGCAGCGGTGGTGCTCGTCGTCACCTGGGGAAATGTAATAAAATATAGCACTACCACACACCACAACATATTGGATGCGAACTTCGCGTTACCGGTTCAAAAATACCCAATGACCTTTAAGGGGCGGCTTATCCCGCCCCTCTTTGCAATTTTGTAGTATTATACGCTTAATCCAAATTACGTATTTCATAGTAGATACTACTCATATATTTATTGCGTCATTGTGGTACACTTTAACAAAATTTCAAACGAACTGTCACGCTTTTTCGAAATTGTGCCCACTTTTAAGGGCGGGCCCTAGGCAATCAGAACTTAGAATTTCATCCTTAACTTATTTTTAGAGGAAATTAAATAAAAAAGGTTAAGCAAGTCTAACTGAGGAACATACTGTCCCATTTTTATAATGATTAGATAAATAACAGAACACAAATTCAGATGCGGTGCGAAATTGTAAAATAAAACATTGTGACAGACAGATTTTCTGGCAACTTCAGGAGACTTTTCTATCGAGCAAAATTAATATAATAACGTTTTTTGGAAAGCAAAGTTACGCTGACACTCGTGATAAACAAGCTAGTGAAAAAACATACAGCAATAATACTCGTCATTTCGAGCGATTTGTGTTTTGCTAAAGGCTGTTTTTGCCTTGGGCGCCGTCTTAATCAGTTATCCAATACTCCATTTTGCGTGACAGGTGGCCAAGCCATCGCTGCTATGGAGTAATGAAGGTTTCTTCACGATGTTATCCATCACCGTCAGACAGAACGTCCTAATATGTAAAAGTAAGTTTTAGCCCATTAGTATTCCCACATGGGGCACATGAATGTTTACCGGGATACGAGTAAGGTCATCCTTCACCACGCTGGCTCAGTGCGTGTTGGTGGAGGGGTTTTACGACTACTACATACTACCATGTAGCGATAGTAGCCGTGGGCCGTGACCCACAGCTTAACGTGCCATCTGACACACAGAACGTCCGTCCGTGACTGTACTTAAGATTATCTCATTGGTACATAGTCAGCACCAGGATTCGATCATCTGAATCTGCCCCGCTCCTGACCGGATTCGGGTGCGTGTCCCACTCACTGTTGGTCAGCCGCATCGTCCGGCTGCCGTCCGTGGGCGACGAGAGGCCGTTGCACGTCGCGTCGCCGGACTGCGCGATGTAGTACGTCATCGTCTTGTCGCTGTGCTGGCCCTTGTAGATGAAGCATCTGGAATCGAGGTCGGAAACAACAATAAATAACATAAATTATTATTATAATATTTATGAATTTATGTAGTGTATATCATAGAGTTACTTATAGTATATAGGGTACGTGTATATATTCTAAGTAGTTGTTATTTATACTATTGTATTTCTTTATTTATTATATTATTATCTATGTTTTAGGTTGTATTATTTACTTATTTTGTACATCAATAGTATAAGTAGTTTTATCCAGTTTATTTTTATCTTTGTCCTCTCAGCACCATCTTTCCTATCCTGCCTAGGTTTGCTGGTAGAAATCTCTCTTTAGAAATAAGCTCGCCTTTGCGCACTAAAGAATATGAATATGAAATAGCGGGAACAGAAATACATCATCTGTGAAAATTTCAACTGTCTATATCTATCACGGCAGGCTGATGCAGCCTGTTGACAGACGGACAGACAGACAGACGGACAAACAGCGGAGTCAGTAATACGGGACCCGTTTGATCCTTTTGGTACGCAATCCCAAAAATCGGTCAAGCGCGAGTCGGACTATCACACGGAGGGTTCCGCACCATTGTACCGTAGGGTACGGAACCCTAAAAATGAAAACCCCCGATACAATAAGTGAAGATACTTGGAACCAACAGCGCTTCACGTACTTCTCAGGTAGAACAAACGAACGACAAATCAAAACCTTACTAAGGCCAGGTTGGATTGCTTTTATAGGTGCGAGTCGCATGGCAGTGGCTATAGCGACGGCTAACTCTTTATTAATCTGTGCTACGGCCACGTCCGTCGCCGGCTACGAAAAACTGGTACCTTGCGCGCTCGTTGTAGCCATCTCCATTCTATTCGCGTACAGAATCGCGGCTCAGGTTAGGTCAGGTTTAGGTTTAGGTTAAGTTAAGTTTTGAGCGGCGATGGACTGAGTCAGTACGTCTCTCCTCGGTGTATTTCCTTAGACTTAAGTAGAAATACATAACATTGTATTTTTAAGGCTCTGATATTTTATAATTGAAACAAACAGTAAACTTTAGAAAAAACCGACTTCCACAAACCCTATTTGATTAGATTGAGTTTAATACAAACTGTAACCCCTTATCCCCCCCCCCCCTTGGGGCATGAATATTAATTATTAATTTTGTCAAATCCCATCTCAGTGCTACCCCACGCTACTAAGGAACTCCTGTACAAAGTTTCATGGCTCTAGGTCCACCGGTTTAGGCTATGCGTTGCCTGCCCGTCAGCCACGCATTGTATTTGTACCTAGTATTGAGCAGATCTGGTGGTCATATGTGGTCTTCATCAGCAGTTCCGCATCACAATATTATGCTTACCATGTGCATTTGCACGAGTTATTATGAAAAACACAAAAATCACTATAGGTCTGCCTATAATATTTGAAGAGTTCCCTCAATTTCTCCAGGATACCATCATCAGATCCTGACCTGGTGTCAATGGGACCACCCTTGACCTATACGCCGAAAAAAGATTTGTTCAAATCGGTTCATAATTGGCGGAGTTATCGCGTAACAAACATAGAAAAAAAAAAAACATACGGGTCGAATTGAGAACCTCCTCCTTTTTTGAAGTCGGTTGAAAAGAGGTACGGGGGAGGTTTCTTGCCCTTCTTTGCTCCATCCCTAAGCCCATAACTTCCGAACGGGCGATAGTATACAAAAATATTAATATTATATTGACGTTGACTAAGTAATATGTATGATTTTATGGTCAATAAAAATTTTGAACTGAACTGAACTGTTAGTTAGTTAGTTCATAGGTTATACAGGTGTATCAAAAAGGGGTGTAAAAGCCGAAAGAAGGTTGTTAGGGACATCATTCTGAACAACTTTCACTATGAGACCGACTTGATCAGAGCAACTTTATTTTTCACTCCATCATACAGATCAGCTGAGCGCTAGGTCCGAAATGTACTGTAAAGTAAATAAGTAGATAAGAGTTCAAGAGTTCAAAGTTCTTTATTACTATAGATATTAAAAATATACTTAGTACACGTCATTTGTAAGTAAATGTAGCCCATAAATGTCCCCACCGAGGGGCACAGGCCTTTACTCGGATCTGCGTAAGAAATGTACTGAGTTAATAAAAATAAAGTTGCTCTGATCAAGTCAGTCCCATAGTGAAAGTTGTTGAGATTGATGTCCCGACAACCCTCTTTCGGCTTGTACACCCCATTCTGTTACACGCTGTAGGTTAGGGTATTTCAGGTAAGGTTAGGTTAAATTAGGATTATTCAGCTAGTTCATGTTAGGTTATGCCAGGTTAGTTAGGTTGTGTACTGCTCATAGTAGGATAGTTAACCTGTAAGTATCCTCATCAGACGCAATCGAGTTGCGTCGGTTCTGCGAGATCTGCCCCACCAGGTACCGGGTGGAACCCTCCTTCCACGTCGCCAGGCAGACCAGCTCCTCCACTGGAACACACAAACAGTATATTACACTACGGTAATCACGAGTGAAGCGAGGGATTCAAATATCGCGTGATAAGGATTTTTTGCATAATTTGTGCAAATGTAGCCCACCTTTCCCAGGGGGGACATGTCTTGATTGAGCCGTACTGAGCCACGCTGTTAGCTCCATTAAGCCGGTTGGTGGAGGGGTTCGGGCTGGTAGTCAACTGTCAGAAGTTGTCAAGCTGTTCTCTTAGGGCCGCTGACAGAGCTTCAAGACTTCTACCACCGTGTAACGATAGTAGCCGGGACCTACAGCTTAACCAGTCATCCGAACCACGGCCTAATGTCTGCTTCATCATAATTCTTTATTAACCGACTACCCAAAGGAGGAGGTTTACAATTCGTCCGGATGTTTGTTTTTTTTTATTATTTATTTTTTTGTATGTGCCCCGATAGCGCCTAAACGGGTGGACCGATTTGGAAAATTATTTTTTTGTTTGAAAGGGTTTACCTTCCCATTGGTCCCATTGACACCAGGTCAGGATCTGATGATGGGATCCTGGAGAAATCGAGGGAACTCTTCCAATATTATAGGCAGATCTATAGTGATTTTTGTGTTTTTCATAATAACTCGTGCAAATGCACATGGTAAGCATAATATTGTGATGCGGAACTGGTGATGAAGACCACATATGGACACCAGATCTACTCAATACTAGGTACAAATACAATGCGTGGCTGACGGGCAGGCAACGCATAGCCTAAACCGGTGGACCTAGAGCCATGAATCTTTGTACAGGGGTTCCTTAGTAGCGTGGGGTAGCACTGAGATGGGATTTGACAAAATTAATTCCCCAGGGGGGGGGGGGAAAGGGGTTACAGTATGTATTAAACCCAATCTAATCAAATAGGGTTTGTGGAAGTCGGTTTTTTCTAAAGTTTCCTTTTTGTTTCAATTATTTCACAAAACACTTAACTTTACTGTGTTCTGTGCAACAGGATATTAAAAAGCATGTTCGGATTTGCCAGCAACTTCAGAGCACACGAAAGAAGATAGCAGAGATCGCTGTTGTCGGATACGACGAAGAGGACATCAGAAGTGGGCGCAACACAACTGTTCTTGTGTCTCCTCGTATTGGTATTTATACAAGGTGTAAATGAATTAACGCAAAATGAGAAACTACTTTGTTAGGGACACCATTCTGAGCAACTTTCATTATGAAACCGATTTGATCAGAGCAACTTTATTTTTTACTTCCCAGTACATTTTGGCCTGAGTGGATCAGCTGATTTGTATGGAGAAGTGAAAAATAAAGTTGCTTTGATCAAATCGGTTTTCTAATGAAAGTTGCTCAGAATAATGTCCCTAACAAAGTAGTTTCTCATTTTGCGTTAATTCATTTACACCTTATACTATACAGGCATGACGCTATGTAACGTTACCGTTATGATGATGAATGTCAACTCACCATCGCTCTCAGTGCCCGGCACGTCGGGACAGGCCATGTGCCGCAGCAGGAGCCGCGAGTCGTCCGTGCACGACTCCGCGCGGGAAGGCGGGTTGCCGCACTCGCCGGAGCCGCTGGAAATGGTCGTTCGTTCATTAGTTACTTCATTCGTTCATTGCATTACAGGGCTACATATTTGTGCCTTTTGGAGTCGAAACTCTCGGTCCATGGGGCCCAGAGGCGCGAGTACTGTTCAAAGAACTCTCATCGCGCCTGGTCGATGCCTCAAATGACCGGAAGGCTGGAGCCTACCTTGGGCAACGGCTGAGTCTTGCTATACAGCGAGCGAGGCAACGCCGCCAGTCTTCTGGGAACCTTGCCCATCGACGGCGGCAGTGATCTGGCTCAAATTTTCTATTTAAATTAACTTTTTCATTAAATCATTATTATTTTAATTGAAATCACGCTATTACAAAATAGCAGTCTTGTTTCATAGTCACGTAGTATGGGTGCATTCCCTATTTGTAAAATGAGGCATGTCGCCAGTGGCTTGCCGCTAGTATTGCCATATTTGGGGATTGCGTCCGAGCATAGAATGGTGTTTCAACGATGGCGGTCGTAGTTCTGGGTGTCAAGTCTCTAAAGTTTCAAGCCATCGCCACGCCATCGCCATCGATTTAGTACGGCTATACAATGGCTATTAGTTGCCAGCCGTGTTAGTCCACTGTTACATTCGTAGACAGAGAAAGTAATGGACGGAGTGCATGCGTACACCTTTGAGATGGACATAGAGTTGGTTCTCAATAAGCATAAGGTTCAAAATCAGAGATTTTCTGCCACTCATCTGTCAAAACAAGAGCAAACAAGCATTTGACAATTCTGTGGCCAACAACAAAAACGCATACGCGGGTAAGGGACAGGTGATCGTTACTGTTTCTCGCTTACACAAAAATGATTCGTATTATGTCATCTCTTTCTTTTCTTTTTTTTCTGACGATGTGCCATCTCTATACTATACTCGCCTCATACTCGCTATACTCCCTTTACGCTCTAGCCTATTGTTCTGAGGCTCTAGCAATGACACACAGACACAAACACACCCTCCACCACAGATTACTTTGCCACTTTCCTCTATAATGGATCGATCCTGAGGATCGATCGATAGGTTTGTCAAAATCCAAAATCTCAGGTCAAAATCATTCACTGGCATTTTAATTTTAACGGGTTTTACGGTCCTGGTAACTATAGTCCTTTTGGGCCTCTACAGCCGAAAAATCTGACTGTACGAAACCACCGTCGGACTCATTCGTTCACTGACCGGTTGTAGGTGAAGGTGAACGGCGCCGGGCGGAAGGGGCACGGCTGCGGCGCCGGCGCCGGCTGCTTGCGAAACATGGAGTAGAGGGGCGCGTCGCCACTGATCATCTCGCAGATCGACGAGAGGCTGTCTTTGGGGCTGCAGAACGCTGGAACGGGTGAATGATTAATTGATTATTAAGGCGAGGTATGAATAATTAATAACCGGCCAAGTGCGAGTCGGACTCGCGCACGAAGGGTTCCGTACAATTAATTTAAAAAAAAAAAAAAATACGTTTGTTGTATGGGAGCCCCCTTAAATGTTTATTTTATTCTGTTTTTTAGTATTTGTTGTTGTAGCGGCAACAGAAATACATCGTCTGTGAAAATGTCAACTGTCTAGCTACCACGGTTCATGAGATACAGCCTCGTGACTCATGAAAGACAGACGGACAGCGAAGTCTCAGTAATAGGGTCCCGTTTGGCACCCTTCGGGTACGGAACCCTAAAAATCAAAGTCAACGAAGATTGCGGAAGTGAGAAGAAAAAAAAAAGAAAAAAAGGTTAAAGCAAGTCTTAACTGAGGAACATACTGTGCCAATTGTGGGAAAGTGAAGTCACGGTGACACTCGTGATAAACAAGCTAGTGAAAAAACGTAAAGCAATTACTTATCATTCCGAGCGATTTGTGTTTTGCTAAAGGCTGTTTTTGCCTAGGGCGCCGTCTTAATAAAATTGAATAAGTACTTGAGTGATATTATAAGACTTACTTTCTTTGTACTGTAGAACACTCTCATGCTTCTCGTGTATCACCATACACCGGTAGCAGTCCTCGCTCCTGGAACACAACGAGGCATTGTTACAGGTCACGCCTAGTCTGTTGGTGCTTTAGTGCCGCGTGGAGGGGGGATGGGTAGGTAAAAAAGATATGCGTCATGGGCGAGAGAGAGGTGAGAGATCGCTTAGGTGCCAAAAGATTGCAGGGCATGTATTTAATTTGTACTTATTTGTGTTTGTTTATTCATAAATTTTAAATTTACTTGTCATATTGATGTTTATTTTATTTTTACCATCATTTACCTACCTATGTAGATATGTAGATTTCGAACACTGTATAATTTAATTAATTTCTTATTAATAACTATTGCATAATTCATAAATCAATAAATAGGTTGATCGAGCGAGTCACGTCCGAAAAAGTCATCAATTCTTTAATGTCAGACAATGTCGTCATTTCTATAGGAAGTGGATCAGACTTCGGTCAGAAACCTGCTGGATGTAGTATAGCTTTCTGTCCTAACGATTGGTTCAGCATGGCTCAGCCTTCGGCATCGCAAGTGTTTATAATTGAAACAAAAAGTAAACTTTAGAAAAAACCGACTTCCACAAACCCTATTTGATTAGATTGAGTTTAATACAAACTGTAACCCCTTATCCCCCCCCTTGGGGAATTAATTTTGTCAAATCCCATATCAGTGCTACCCCACGCTACTAAGGAACCTCTGTACAAAGTTTCATGGCTCTAGGTCCACCGGTTTAGGCTATGCGTTGCCTGCCCGTCAGCCACGCATTGTATTTGTACCTAGTATTGAGCAGATCTGGTGGCCATATGTGGTCTTCATCAGCAGTTCCGCATCACAATATTATGCTTACCATGTGCATTTGCACGAGTTATTATGAAAAACACAAAAATCAATATAGGTCTGCCTATAATATTTGAAGAGTTCCCTCGATTTCTCCAGGATCCCATCATCAGGTCCTGACATGGTGTCAATGGGTCCATCCGTTTCGGCGCTATCGGGGTACAGACATAAAAAAATAAAAAAGATACGCGTGTAGCACCGTACACGTGTTAGAAGTAAAACTTCTGTAGCTAGATCATTAAGTGGTACCTATACTATACACCTATACCTACCTATACTAAAAGAGATTTAAATTTCCAATTTTGAGATCCAAACTCTGCTTCAAGTTACTTTTAAGTTTCAGACGTCCGATTATTTGAAATTATTTAAACTTGTACTTACTTTTAATACGTCATGTCATTTATTTCCCACCATTCCTTATCTACAATTTGTCGCGCTCGTGGTGATATACTTAACTCATTCAATAGTGTCACTACTATTGTTCTGAGGTCACTACTATTTGCATCTCGCTCAGATTATATACCATCTGACGTCACGTATTTTAGCCGTCTCGCTCAAATGTATGCATTGCTTTGCTTGTTTTAGAAATCCATATCGACCCGTGTGACATTGATGAAACTCTTTTCTTACAAACTGTATGGATCGCATCGCACAGCTGTCAAACATAAGTTCCGGTTCCAACAAAGAGGTTGAACGAAGTAGTTTTTGGTCACGTCACTGGTTTTGCGGCGGCGGCGGCGCCATCTTGGCCATACCGGAAATCAAGAACTCGTGGAAGAATGCTTAAAATAATTTTTATTTCTTAACGTTTCATCAGGTTTTTCTCTCACTAATTAACATTCTTTATTGTACGAATGTATTATTATCTTATCTGATTAGTTAAAAACCGTATTGAAAATAGTTGCGGTTTTAAAAGTCTTCAGCCGACCCTGACGTCACCGATTCCAATTTCCGTTACATTTCTTAGCCACTCGTGATAGCACCCGGCTAGCAGCAATTGAAAAGCAAATATATGAATAACCCACAGTTGAGAGGTTAAATAAATTTTACCCCCGTGCCCCAAGAAGTTTTACTTCAAAAATAAAACATCCGGACGTAGACGGTGGGGTATATAATGGTTCGCCCCCCCCCTACTGACATACCATCAAGCCGTCATCGAAACACCTCCGTGCCTCCACTCACCGATCATACAGCAAGAACTTATCAGTTCCCTCAGTCTCGGAGCATTCTCCCTTCGCCTGTATGTGTGTGTTGTTGATCTGCACCAGACCTGGCATACCGGACTGGAACCAGCTGCCAGACCAGGTCGGGGGGAAGGCGCAGCCACCTGGAACGCAGAAAGGGGGGGATTTAATATTATAAGAATAAGGTGATGTAAATATGTAGCGGAATGGTGGGGAACCTCCTTAAAACAAACATACATAACTTTAGACTTTTAATCTATGAATCATTTCGTGATATGAATATGAATCTAAAATAAACGATTTGAATTTTAATCTAATCTCGATAGCCATGATGGGCTAGCCCCCTGTCATGCAAAATGGTGTATTGAATAACTAGCTAATAAAAATATAGACTTTACTTTTAAACCGGCAATTTTTACCGCTTTTTTTTTACTTTCTATTCTTTATGCTTTCTACTAAAAACAATTAAATGAAATAAAAAATATACTTGAGGTCACCGCCGCCGTCGTCGAGTGGTAGGGTGCCCAACATGCTGGCACCATTACCTCGCTGTATCGCTATGCTAATTCGCTGAGCGAGCTAGGTGCCAGCTCTAGAATCAGCCGAGCGACGCATCGACGAGTCTCTTTGCAACCTCCTTAAAGACTCGCCGAGCGTCGGTCCCCCGCGGCCCGAGCGTCTCTACGCCAAACGGCACAAATATGTAGCCCTCCCCAAGGACGGCATATTTGCGCCGTTTGAGACCCTCCGCAGAGTCCGCGGCGGCACCGGCCCTAGAAGAAATCGCTGGTAAATAGGATGGTGCTAGTGTGTCAACACACGTTGCATCCCATACCAGCGACTTCCCATGCTGCCACGGAATGAGTGTCATTCCGTCGGGCCTCTTACCGTCGTCGCGGGCTGCCTGGCGGTTCTAATACAGACGGTACGCCCGCGCTAGAAAGGGCATGTCTGGAAAAACGGCCAGCACTGTAGCTACAGGACAGGCCGTGGTATCCATGTTGGCACACCCTGGTACCGCAGCGGCAGCGATGTACCTCGTTGGTTTTTACCCCTGCGTATTTTAATTAAGTCCTTTGCCTAGCAAATTAAAAGCGGTTTACCCATTCATAGTCTAGATCTGTCAATGACGTAACTATTTGAATACCTTTTTATAATCCTAGCTAGGCATTGTACTTTTTTTTATTCCTAGGCATTGTGTCGCGAAATCAAAGCATTTCCGATGCCTTTTGTTTTTTATGCTTCTTTTGTTTTATTTCGCTGGGATATAGCAATTTAGTATGGGAGAGGATGTGGACTTTATGCGTCTATTGGTTACGCATATACATGTATACGGTTAGGATCATTCATACAGGCACGGTACATTTTATCGATTTGATGAAAATACTAACATACTTAATCGATTTCATAAATCATCAATGAAAAATAATCTTAACATTAGCCAATAACGGATTTACATTTTTTTGTTTAAATATTTTAAGACAGACGAATAAATCATTTTCAAATGTCCTGCTTGTCTTTACGCCCTGAACACGCAACCAGCAAATAAGATAAAATAAATCCATTTTTGTGTACACAATTATCAATATACGAAAGTATTTACTACTCACAGAGATAAGAATGTAAGATCTTTATTTTACTACGCAAACAGACAACTTAAACTAGATAAATGATGTATATGGGGCGAGTGTTAACAAGGGATTTCTTCCAGTAAACCATGGTTGGATTTGAGATCCCATTACACATTTATGGCCAAATGTCGGCAAAAATTCACACAGTCCACAGTAGTAAACAATCGCATGCATTTCATGACCCCTCTCACACTACGCGGTAATACACTGTGGCCAGGTGTTAGTTCCCAATTAACAATTGCAGAGGGGCGGGCGTCGTTTCCGTTTCCGAGCGGGAATAAAATAATAATGAGCATTGAAACTGAGTTTGAATCAATTTTATTTTATAATTTGTCAATCGTGGTGAGGTTACAAAAACAGAAATCGTTTTTTTTTTAAATCAGTCAAGCGCGGGTCGGAATCGCGCACGAAGGGTACCGACCGTACTATCTTAAGAGCGTACTCTCTAAATCAAGCCGCTCGATTTTAGGTAAAATACTCGGCGGGCTAGCGCACCGCGTCTGTGTGCGAGCGTAGCGCGTCTGTGTGCGTACAGAGCAACGCGGGAACGGCTACACTAGGATTGCATAATATTGATCTATTGCGTAGTATGAGAATAGGCGTGCGTGACGTTATGATGTTATTTTATGCTACGCTGTAGGTACACCTAACGTGTGTAGTACATGTAGGACATAAACTCAAATCTAATCCCGTAACTAAAGATGGTCAGTGGAACAATTTCAGTCATTCAAGTTGTCAAGTTTGTACGAAAAACAGGAAATAAGACAAACTACCTAAGTACTTACATTAAAGGGCCTTTATAACGGTGATGGAAAACACCGTGAGGAAAAAAATAATCTGCCCTGCCTCCCCTCCAAAACCAAATAAGAGCATTGAATATCCTTATTGGGCACAATTGTGTCTCTGCCACCCCACAAGGAAAAAGGCGTGACGCTATGAAAAACAGTAATTACTCGACTTAGGTAGCGTAGAGAAAGGATAAAGAACGCTGAAGGTATATTTAAAATATGTTTATTAAATATTTACAGTAATAATTAGTATTACTAATAATTGAAAAATAGTTGCGAATATTTTTAGTTTTGGCGATATAATTTCATAATTTCTTTATTGCACGGAAAACAATGTGATACATAGTCTTAAAACAAAGGTAAATAGGCAAAGGCGAGCTTATCTCTAAAACGAGATTTCTTCCAGCAAACCTAGGCAAGATAGGACAGAATGTTCTGAGAGAATAGTCCTAGTGCACACTAAAAAATGAAGATAAATGAATCTAAATATATCTACTATAATATATCGACACAATAAAAATGCTTCATAGACCTAAATATGAATACATAAACATACATATACATCTACTTATATAATCAAGATACCTATCACGAAAGAGAAAGGAAGTGTTCTTTCAAACTTTTCTTAAAAGTGAAAATTGAGGGACTGTCCCTCATAGCGCAGGGAAGTGCGTTCCACAACCGGATTGCCCTCAACCTGAAAGAGTGATCATAAGCAGCAGTGTAATGTCGAGGAGTCGAGAGAAGAGACATCGTGTGGGATCTCCTATTGCTATCCCTGGGGAAAAGAAACTCAAAGCGTTCACGAATATAAGCGGGATAGCGGGGATTTCTCAGAATATTAAACAGAAACGATAGAACGTGCATATCACGGCGAAGACGAATCGGTAGCATCCTAGTTACCTGCGATGCTGGGAGACATGGTCATATTTGTGCAGTCCGAAGACAAACCGAATCCCGAGGTTCTGAAGTCGTTCGAGTTTGTTCAGTTGTTCTTCGTTCGCACTGACCCAGCAAACATCCGCATAGTCGATTAAAGGGAGTAGAAGAGATTGAGCAAGGGTGATTTTAGTCTGAAGAGAGAGGAAGTACTGCAATCACCGGAGAGAGTGAAATGACGCAAAGACTCGTCTGCTGACCTCACAAACATGGGGCGACCAGGACAACAATTCATCGAATATAACGCCAAGATTCTTGGCTTTATTGCTATATGCAATTATAGCACCATCATACAGTACAGGATCGATGAGCATTTTCTGCATTGGGTTATGAGTGCCGTGTACCCATGATCATGGCTTGAGATTTACCTGGGTTGACCAGCAGCCCTTATTAAGCAGCTCAGTTCTTGATGTTATTGAGGTCAGCATTCAAAGCCTCTACGGCCAGATTCACATCACAAGGTGAGAAGTGTCGGTATATTTGTAAATCATCTGCGTAAAGATGATAAGAAGAAGTAAGTACGTTAGAGATGGAGTTGATGAATACCGAGAAGAGAAGAGGAGAAAGGATACCACCCTGAGGAACACCGGCGGAGAGATCACACCAGTCTGTTGAGATCTCCTCAGACTTTATGCGCTGTTGGCGGTCTCTGAGGTAGGAGTCAAACCAGCGAGCCGAGTTTAGGTATTACTGAGTTTTGACTACATTTGTTGTACTCTGGTAAAAGATCCCTACTTTCTTGAATCCAATTTAGTGCTTGATGGATACGCCAAATCCTGATTATTCATTGGCATATTTTCTTTTTTCAGTCTGTAACAATAAAAATATCATGACTACCTAATATGACTAAAATTAATACGGAAAGCATAAAATATCATGACTACCTAATATGACTAAAATTAATACGGAAAGCATAAAATACTGTTACACTTTGCTTTACTTTATACTTTATTGCACAAAAACAGAATACAATTTACCTAAGAGCTTCTCTAGCTTTCTCCAGTTTTTCCCTATTTCGCTTAATTTTTCGTCTCTTTCCCATCTTCTAAAATAATTGTAATAATAGTCATCTCATTGATACACATAACACAAACACAATAATAGTCATACATAAACATAACACAAAAGGTAAAATACTAACGATCAAAAGTTTTTAGTCGCAGTATTCGCCGCTTCCGAACGTGAACAGGCGGTCAGAGCAAGCGCAGCACAGGTCCTACCTCAACAAGCGCTCGGCTGCGATTGAATCACGAGATCCCGCGCGTCGAGTTTTATATAATTTTAAATAATTAATTAAAAATAATACAGTCGTAATATTCTAAATTAATCTTCACTTTTTATCACAAAAGTGATAGTTCATGTTTAAGGTAAAAATAGTTTGGTAGTCATTAAATTGCTTTTATCTCTATTAAAAGTGAGTTTATTTGAGGCAATTTTCGTGTTTATCTCGCATAGTTATCTTTTTTTTTTGCACTGTAAAGTAAGAAAAATAAAAAATCTGTTCTGCCACAAATGACGAACATATTGTCACCTTTCCGACGTTTTTTTTCAATAAAACTGTGTTGTACCGGTTTCCCATAATTTGTCTTAGTTTGTAGTACTATTCGTGGAAAATCTAATTCGAACTTTAGAAAAATAATTATTGCTCATACAAGCAATATTTATTTTAAAAATCTATTCTAGACATATTAAAGTTAAAGGTACTGCCGTTTTATTAGGCTAAGTAGATTAAATACACAATCCAGCAGTTTGCCAAAACTTAAGCATAAAAATGACGTAATATTTGAGTTTCGATGGTTTGAGGGTACCTACCCTGTTAACAAAACCTAAGCACTGAAAACAATAAAACAAATACAAAAAAAAAGATTATGCCCTCACGAGGATTTGAACTTACGACCTACGGATTGAGAGCCTACATCATACCCGCTGAGCTACCTCAACGATGTAGGTTGACGCGAAATATACCATCATATTGAAATGCGTGCGGGTGTATCAAAACAGTCTCTTGTATGGGGACCCCCTTTAATTTGTAATATCTCTCGTATTTCAGTGTTTGTTGTTGTTGCGGCAACAGATGTACACATTCTGTGCAAATTTCAACTTTCTAGCTATTACGGTTCGTGCTCTAGGACCCGCTGACGGACAGCGTGGGCTTAGTAATAGGGTCCCGTTTAGCACCCTTCGGGTACGGAACCCTAAAGATCGAAGTAAAAATAAGTGTCAAATTAGGGATTTTCGGCTTCGAGTTTGGGAATGGTCGAAAATAAAAACAATAACTACTGCAAGAAAGAACCAAGAGAATTATAATTAAATGTTCGAAACAAAGCAATATTTTGTAAAACGTAATGTTCGTAATTTTGTGTTGATTATTTCATTAATAATTTATTCAACATATTTTTTAAGGAAAGCTATAGCAAGAAGTGTCTACTTTGTTCCGTTCAATGTACTCGTACTAAAGATAAATTACTTAACTCATCGATACATGGTAAGCAACGGATACGAACCCACAACTCATCCGTAAGAAGCGAGCGTGAAACCAGTAGACCACAGAGCTCTGTATTCTCTTTATATTGAATAAAATACCTACGGAGTACACGTTTTAAAGTTATCGCTCAGTCACAATAACTTCAGAAATTTCATTAAATGGCGACCTCCGATGAATTATGGATATCTTGATGTTTTTGTTTCAGCGCGCAGAAATGGTTTTGAACCTTACGCCTCGGGGGTTAAGTTATTTTTATTGTAAGCTGGTTTGTTTGACATAGATCTACGAAGGTCTGGCAAAAGATGGATAGAGTAGGTTGGAGGAGGAGGCGAATTCGTAAATATTTTTGAAACACCATTTGTATCCTAAAAATTTCACAAAATCCTTATCTGTTAGTCGACTTGTTTATATTTCATTGTACGTAAATTAATTAATTGTACGTAATATTAAATTTATTATTTTGTAGTGAAATAAAAATGTACTTTACATATCCTATAGCCATAGGTTTCATATCAGGTGAGTACAAGACATTACGAATTATTAATGCTGAAATAAAAGTTTTCATTCACGCATTCAAGAGACAGCTGGATTAAACTTTTTTGGGTTTGCCACTTTATCCAACACGACTTTGCTTTGCACGACTCTTTAATTGTTTACGTAAGTAAATACTAGCTCCATGTCGCACTCATCCGTCCGTCTGTCTGTCACAGTTAATTGTGTCTCAGCTAAACAGCCATTCCGCCTAATTGTTGTGAATTTCGCCGCCACTCGCAATATCTACCAATTTACAGGACGATTCCGCTTTGAATAATTATTTGCAGTGCATTATTTATTACAGTTGGATTGTTACTTAAGCTGCTGCTATCCCGTATGGGAAGGGAGTGATTATATTGTTTACGGTATGTTGAGACTTTATAATATTTTTTTATGTATATATTTATTATATGTAAAGTGTATGTAGTACATATATCAGTATGTATAGTAGTAGTTCTTCTGTATTTAGTATTTTTTCGTTTATATTTTATTTAAACTTGTTATTGTGCACTGCCTACCCTTTCATCACATAACTTTTCCTTTCACGCCTGGTTTTTTGGAAGTGATCTCTTTTTACAGATAAGCTCGCCATTGTACATGTGTTTTCTTTTAATGTTACTGTTTAAATAATTGTGTGCAATAAATAATTGTGAATTTAATTGTGAATTGAATAACAGACGTCAATTAAACCGCTACTGTGCCTCCCAGTACTCTGACATCCCATATGGAAAAGATACTATCTACTTTTGTTGTTAGATTTTACAAGATTGTAAATTACAAAAAAATATCACTTTTTGTTGCAAGATTTAAATGAAGAATATTTGAAAAATATTTTTAAGCAATAAGTACGAGTATTCCAACCATACTCTACACGACGAACACATAAGTAAATGTACCCTACAACTAAGTACATAGTCGAGTAGATTCATAAATAGGTAATAGAATTTCGGTGCAGTCAAAGCCAGTCATAATCACATTTACCCCATACGAAGAGACGGTGTAATGCTGCCTCGAACCAGAAGACATCAAGTATTTAAATATTTACCACTGAAGTTGATAAATCTTTATTTATAAAATCTGCCCGTAGATTATCTGGCCTAGATAAATCATATTTAGTTCAAAAAAAATGGAATAAAATTTTAAAAAAGGAACAATAAAAATAAAAGCTAAATGTCTTTCATTGTTGTCGATGAACATGAAGTTATAAACGGTTCATTGTAACAAAAATCAAAAGTAATTACGAATTAATACAAAAAACAGATAAAAGTTAGTTAGTTGTTAGTTTGAGTATTGAATAACTAGCTAAAAGTGGGTACAACCTGTACCTCTGCCATTTCGTATGGGAAAAGGCGTAACGCTATATTGTTAAATAAAAAACTTATTCATCAATCTCGCATAACGCCCTCCCATAAAACGCGTCAAGAAAATAATGATTGAGTTTAATTTTCTGAATACGAAATGAGCATTTGCTTCCCTCTCGCACGTTGCTAATTAGCTAGGGGGAAAGAGACAGGTGTATGTTTGATAGAATTAGTCTAAAAGTTTTCAAGATTCAGATTCTGGTGCACGTTGTACAGAGAGAGAAGAGACTTCGAGATTCCGAAAAGGAGGATAAAGTGAGGAGAAAATTTATTTTTATCACACCTGCTCTGAAAATACATACTAATTATACCAATTAGAGGGAAGAAACGCCTTTATCCCGCCCTTCAAATCCTTTCATCCCAAGGTATGGAAGTTTGTATGAAAATCCTTCCGACCCAAGGGTGGGAAGTATGTATGAAATTCCATTACATACCCGGTTTTTTTATTTTTATTTGTCAGCAGTCATACTGCACAGAGGCTTTAACTGTCTACTAATTAAATTTCAAGTAAATTGTTACTGGCCACATACAGTTTTTTTTTACCAGTTAGGTACCAACAACCACCAACCTCCTCCTCCTTGGTGCATACAGAAAATTAAAAACGAAATTATTTTTGTATATAAAACGCGCGGAATCACGGAAGAAGTGGCTGCATGACCTTATGATCTTAGCCTACTCCAGAAACGGGCGAATAAAAAAAGGAAAAGCCCGCGCATTTTCGCAAAAACTTCGATTGATTTAGCATTTATCTTTGTGTTTTTTGTAAAATATGGATACTTCGAGCGACAGTGATGATGTTATCCCTAACACACCGCCAGAACTATTAGAGACGGGCCCAAGAAGTTGTTGATAATCTGTTGCCGGAAAAATCTAAATGCAGATACAACAGTACTTGTACTTTTAACTAAATATAAACATTTCTATGCATTTATGTCTATAATTTTCCTCGTAGGTGTAATAAAAAGCACTATACATACCTCAGGATAAAGTACAGTTCCATACCTCAAATGGTTTGCGCCCCTCGCAAGCTCGTGGCGCAAATGCCATAATCTCGGTATGGAACTGTCACTTTCTTCCCTCTGAAGTAATGTACTATTGTATTGTATGTTATTAATTTTTATCACACCTGCTCTGAAAATACATACTAATTATACCAATTAGAGGGAAGAAACGCCTTTATCCCGCCCTTCAAATCCTTTCATCCCAAGGTATGGAAGTTTGTATGAAAATCCTTCCGACCCAAGGGTGGGAAGTATGTATGAAATTACATTACATACTCGGTTTTTTTTTTTTTATTTGTCAGTAGTCATACTGCAAAGAGACTTTAACTGTCTACTAATTAAATTTCAAGTAAATTGTTACTGGCCACATACAGTTTTTTTTTACCAGTTACCAACCTCCTTGGTGCATACAGAAAATTAAAAACGAAATTATTTTTTTATCACACCTGCTCTGAAAATACATACTAATTATACCAATTAGAGGGAAGAAACGCCTTTATCCCGCCCTTCAAATCCTTTCATCCCAAGGTATGGAAGTTTGTATGAAAATCCTTCCGACCCAAGGGTGGGAAATATGTATGAAATTCCATTACATACCCGGTTTTTTTTTATTTTTATTTGTCAGCAGTCATACTGCAAAGAGACTTTAACTGTCTACTAATTAAATTTCAAGTAAATTGTTACTGGCCACATACAGTTTTTTTTTTACCAGCTACCAACCTCCTTGGTGCATACAGAAAATTAAAAACGAAATTATTTTTGTATATAAAACGCGCGGAATCACGGAAGAAGTGGCTGCATGACCTATGATCTTAGCCTACTCCAGAAACGGGCGAATAAAAAAAGGAAAAGCCCGCGCATTTTCGCAAAAACTTCGATTGATTTAGCATTTATCTTTGTGTTTTTTGTAAAATATGGACTTTTAACTAAATATAAACATTTCTATGCATTTATGTCTATAATTTTCCTCGTAGGTGTAATAAAAAGCACTATACATACCTCAGGATAAAGTACAGTTCCATACCTCAAATGGTTTGCGCCCCTCGCAAGCTCGTGGCGCAAATGCCATAATCTCGGTATGGAACTGTCACTTTCTTCCCTCTGAAGTAATGTACTATTGTATATAAAACGCGCGGAATCACGGAAGAAGTGGCTGCATGACCTTCTGATCTTAGCCTACTCCAGAAACGGGCGAATAAAAAAGGAAAAGCCCGCGCATTTTCGCAAAAACTTCGATTGATTTAGCATTTATCTTTGTGTTTCTTGTAAAATATGGATGCATTTATATCTATAATTTTCCTCGTAGGTGTAATAAAAAGCACTATACATAACTCAGGATAAAGTACAGTTCCATACCTCAAATGGTTTGCGCCATAATCTCGGTATGGAACTGTCACTTTCTTCCCTCTGAAGTAATGTACTATTAACTATAGCTGTCCAACGATCTTTTAGCGTGCGGTGGGTGACAGGTGACTCAGATTGTACTATTTGCTGATGACACATCCATTATCTTTAAGGTGAAAAGACAACAAGAAATTCTAGACGATGCAAATAGTACGCTCTCTCATGTGTTAAGTTGGTTTAATGTAAACAACCTTTTATTAAACTCGAAGAAGACAAAATGTATCAAATTCTGTTTACCGAATGTGCGGCAGGTGGACACGAGTGTAAGCATAGGAACGGAAAGACTAGACCTCGTTGAAGAAACAATTTTCCTTGGAATCACTATAGACTCGAAACTTCAATGGGGTCCTCATGTAACCAGTCTCTCACGAAGACTTAGCTCAGCTGCTTATGCGGTCAGGCAAATCAGACACATCACAGATGTAGGAACTGCCAGATTGGTTTACTTTAGTTATTTCCATAGTATTATGTCTTACGGAATACTGCTTTGGGGGAGAGCGGCAGATATAAACACAATATTTGTCTTACAAAAAAGGGCCATTCGGGCTATCTATCAACTAGATGCTAGGCAATCACTAAGGGACAAATTCAAAAATATCAATATACTTACTGTTACCTGTCAATACATTTATGAAAATATCATGTATACCAGAAAAAACATAGGTTTATTTAAGACTTTAGGTCATAATCATAGTATTAGCACTAGAAATAGAAATAAGATTGCTATGCCCGCGTTCAGACTCAGTAAGGTTGCTCACTCTTTTATGGGAGTATGTGTTAGTTTTTATAATAAAATACCTAATGAAGCAACGGACCTACCAGAAAGGAGGTTCAAAAACTATGTCAAAAACGGCCTATTGAAGAAGTCATATTACAGTGTAAAAGAATATTTAGATGACAAAACTGCATGGTCTTTACCATCTCAGCGCACAGAAATTCAAAGAGGGGCGATGGACTGAGTCAGTACGTCTCTCCTCGGTGTATTTCCTTAGACTTAAGTAGAAATACATAACATTGTATTTTTAAGGCTCTGATATTTTAAAAGAGGTACGGGGGAGGTTTCTTGCCCTTCTTTGCTCCATCCCTAAGCCCACAACTTCCGAACGGGCGGTAGTATACAAAAATATTAATATTATATTGACGTTGACTAAGTAATATGTATGATTTTATGGTCAATAAAAATTTTGAACTGAACTGAACTGAAACTGTCGATTTTTGGCAGGATCATTGCATGAGGTTGCGTAGAGGTGACGCCCCCCTTGTTATTTTTGTTATGATTTATTTGTTTGTCCTATTATTATATTAATTAATTTATTATTTTAATCAATGTAATTTTATTATTCAATTCAATATTCATTTATTTCAGACCGTTTAGTCCATAGTGTTAGTAACAATATCTTAAAGTCTAGAGTTAGTAACAAACATAAAATTAAAATAAAATACACACACACGCGAGCATCTCATCTCGTAGTGTGGAGCTGCACCCAACGACTCAACATTGGGGAGTCCCACCGGTCTATAAATACGCTCAGGATTCTGTTGGTGCTGCCGCGGAGGCGAGCCAGCATGGATGCGCTTCGTTTTCTCATTATAGCGTAAAAGTCATCCGTACGCGCCTCCGCAAACATGCCAGAGGCACTGCAGAACCGCGGCAGCCGCAGCAGAACCCTGAAAGCGTTATTATACTGGACCCGCAGGTCGCTATATGCCCGCTGCTTAAAGTCAACCCAAAGGCTGCAGGTGTAAAATGACTGACAGTATGCTTTAAAAAGCGTGATTTTAACTGCTTTCGTACACCTAGCGAACCTTCGGGCCAGCATATTACAGCGGACAGCCAGCGACCTGCGTTCCCTCTCAATGTCCATATTATCTTTAAGATCATCAGTGACCCAGTGGCCCAGGTATTTGAACTTCTGTACCCTACATAGAGGAGTGCCACAGAGTGAGACTTCAGGCAGATTATGGTAGGTTTTAGAGCCTGATTTAAAAACCATAAGCTCACTCTTCTTTGCATTATACCTGAGCCCATGGGCCACCGCATAGGACTCACACATTGCCAGGAGCTTCCTAAGAGCACTAACCGACGGGCTCAGCAGCACCATGTCATCGGCATAACTGATGTTGTTCATACAAACACCATCAATATGACAACCAACATTGGCGCCGCTGAGCTCACCGATCAGTCGGTTCATATATAGGTTGAAGAGCCGCGGTGAGCTCAACCCCCCCTGCCTCACCCCGCACTCCAGCCCATACTCTTCCGAGTAAGCGCTAGCCCATCGTACGCTGTTCCTCTGATGATCATACCAGTACCTAAATAATGATACAATGTCAGACGGCACCGTTGTATCCTCACGCAGCTTACCCCATATTACGTCATACGACACAAGATCGAACGCCTTTGACAGATCCAAAAAGCAGGCGAACACCGGCGTTTTCCTAATGGTATAGTACTGGACAGTTTGCTTGAGGCACAGTATGGCGCTCTCCGTCGACAGTCCCGGCCTAAAGCCGAATTGAGCGTCGTGGAGTTGTACATGTTCAGCCAACTGCTTGTCAAGCAAACTGTCCAATACCTTTGCAACAACTGTAGCCAGGGATATAGGCCTGTAATTGGACACGTCAGAGGCGTCCCCAGTCTTACTCTTTATGATCGGTACGACAACAGTATGCATCAAGGCCTGTGGCAGATAACTATGACTAACACATAAGTTAAAAAATAAGGAGAGGACTCTTGGTAAGTGGGGTCCCGCCAGCTTAAGGTGCTCGATGCTGAGACCATCATGACCCGGAGACTTACCTCTTACCATGCCTCTAATGATGGCTTCCACTTGTTTAGCGTTAAACATGGTGGGTGTCCCCCCGCCACTGGTCTCAGCCTCGGTCACGCGTTGCTCGCGTGGCAACAGTGATTTCACAGTAAAGTGCTGTCGAAACAAGTTCGCTATGGCAGTAGGCTCATTCAATCCAGCCACGCTCACGGGCAGACCCGTCTTTGCATTTAGTTTATTGGTCGACTTCCAAAACTTTCCAAACAATTTTTCTGAGTGTGTTTTTGCAAGCATATCCATCTTAATTTGTTGCTCATTATTTAAACAGAACTTTAATTTAGCTTTAAAATGTTTTCTGGACTCACACATTTGACGAAAAACACTCCCAGATGTAGTTTTACCACACAATAACCACATCTGATAGCATAGCCGGGCCTCCCCGTGTGCGTCACTGACATGTTTATTCCAGCCTGTTATATACCTATGACTCCTCACCATATCCCTACCTATGTACGTACATTTCGCACCCTCTCTGAGAATATTTATCACACTATTATACATATTATTCAACAATGTACAATGATAAGTATTGTGACACAATTTAACAGAACATTCAGTGCATTCTGGGGGGAAATCGATTACCTTTAGCATGTCGTTACAATATTCATAATATTTCGCAATTTGATTCTTATCTCTTTCTCCCCATCTCACTTTATCGCAGTACACATAGGAAGTAGTTAATTTTTGATTTATCACAGTGATATCACATTCAAAAACAATAGGATAGTGATCAGATAGGTATACCCCATACAACACTGACGCATTTATAAACAACCTTTTCGCCGCAGTCGTCACTATGCAATGGTCTAACCAACGTCGGGAGCCGCTGGCTTGGCAAACAAATGTGTGCGTATCACTAGGTAGGAGTTCACCGTCAATACACGACCATGTTTGCTCGGCGCATGTACTCAGCAACTCTCTGTGGAAACGTTCTCCCGGGTGCGCGTTAAAGTACTTATTTTAATATTATAATCTATTTTAATTTAATTTTAATTTAATTTTGACATTTTATTTTATACCTATTGGACATTGTAGTCTGGCAATAAAACAAAAATAATACGTATATAATAATAATAATGTGTCTACAACCGGCGTCATCCCTAAATCATTACACTCATACTTAAAAACAATACACTTACACCCATCCACATTTACACTCTGCAAAAGGCCGTTATTTTAAACACTTGCCGGATCGTCCGCAAATTCATGGGAAATTCATCATTATCATAATCATTCATTCATCACTATGCACTTGGCTTAGGCCCGTGCCGTAAAAGAACCTCCTAGGAGAGAAAAAATAAAGAACTTCATAATATAATAATAATGACGTCACTCACAATGTAAGTACAGCTTTCCACCGATCTATTGGCGCGCGGTGACAGGTATAACCTGAGGGTATAACCACCGCTTGATGTGATGACTGACCAATGAGGAATGAAAGGTCGGTGTTGATGACAGGTTCGTTGCGACAACCCTCTCGCTCCGACGTGTATTGTTCTCCATTGTAAGTTTGTTCGGCCTATGTCCTATATGAGCTGAGTTCCCCTGTAAACATGACTATTTAGTGTAATTAGCCAAAATATAGTTGAAAGACTGTGATCTAGTTTATTTAGATATTAAGTGTTACCTTAATGAAACCATATCTACCGCGATGGGCTAGCCCCATATGTCAAGCAAAATTTAGTACCTATAGTGTATCTAATAACAGACAACTTGACAGATGTCAATCTCAGCCTGTCAGTGAGGGGATATTGCTCATAAAAATCGATTAATAAAAAGAATCGATACCCCCTTTAAACATTTGTGAATCGGGAATAATTTTACAAGATTTGCAAAGAGACATTAGAATAGACAATCATATCCCTAAGTGTGGATAGCAGTAATGAAGATGACAACTCTTCTGTTAGTTCAACTGTATAAACAATTTCGATTCTTTCCGATTGTTTGGTAACATCCCTAGTGTTTAAAAAGTGGATTTTATTATGTTTTAGGTTAGCTGTCAAGTTGCATGGAAAGAGTATACCTATTATAGAATCGCTGGCTAAAAGCCACAGTTGTGCTTCTGCCACTCTGTATGGGACGAGGCGCGTATGTTTGTTGTTATTGTTTAGTTTATTAGCTTTATAAAAGTTTATAAGTCATATTTAGCAGTTCACAGCCAGTTGCAGAAACGATCTTTAAATTTTAACGCCCCCTTAAACGCTAATGGCCTGTCAGTGTCATAAAATTTAGATTTTTTGATAAAATATGGCTCTTATTTCTGAGTACATAATGCTCAATGACAGTTCACATGCCTTGACATTACGGCATTAAAGTTTAATGGGGCGTTAAAATTTAAAGATTGTTTCTGCAACTGGCTGTATGTCTTACAAGGATCGTTTGGCTGATGAGTGACGTTTACAAGGGGCGCACTTCTACGCAACTTAATGCAACGAACCTGTCATCAACACAGAGCTTTCATTCCTCATTCATCATCAGTCGTTAGTTGCACCTGTCACTGCGCGCCATGAGATCGTTGGGAAGCTGTACAGTGTTAAACGCAATTAACTGGGCCGGTCTGCATACTAAGTATGCATGCCGGCCTAGCTAATTGTGTTGCAAACCGTACGGTTTTTAGGGTACCGTACCTGAAGGGTGCCAAACGGGACCCTATTACTGAGACTTCGCTGTCCGTCTGTCCGTCTCCGTCCGTCCGTCCGTCCGTCCTGTCTGTCACCGGGTCCGTCTGCACGAACCGTAATAGCTAGAAAGCTGAAATTTTCACAGAATGTGTATATCTGTTGCCGCACCAACCACAAATACTGAAATACGAGAGATATTGCAAATTAAAGGGGGCTCCGATACAAGAGACGTGTTTAGATACACTTACGCATTTCAAAATGGAGATCTTGACTGAAACTGTTTATTTATTGTCATAGCAACCATGTCATAGACACAATATACTACACATTTAAATATGATAGCATATTTCGGGTCAACCCACATGGTTGTGGTTAGCCGGTGCGGTATGATGTAGACTCTCAATCCGGAGATCGTCGGTTCAAATCTCGTGAAGGCATAAACTTTTTTTTTTTTTAATTGTTTTGAGTGCTTTTGATTTGTTGTACGATGGTACGGTACCCTTCGTGTGCGATACCGACCCGCACTTAACCGATTATTTTTCGTTGGTATTGCACGTGATACTGACTAAAAATATATTTTTTATAAATCGGCGACTCCAATCTGTTTTTTTACGAAACCGGGATTACTCGGAAAACCGATTTAGTAATTCATATTCAGGTCGGTTTTGCCGGAAATTAAACGTGCCCCGTATCTGGAATTGTGTTTTTATTTTTCTGATTTTGAAATAAGTGATAACTTTTATTTTGGTGCATGTGGGCCTTCGGTACAAATTGGCAGGTGTTTGGGTTAATGTGAACAAAAATACAATTACTTACATATTGTTGAATTTTTTCACGAACTAAATAAAGTTATTCGGGTAAATGTAAATATCGGTCAAGTGCTAGTGGATTCCCACACGAAGGGTTCCGCAACATCGCACAATAAAAATTACAAAAAAATACTGTGGTAAGGTAACCCTTAATTATTATTTCGTGTCGTTCAGTATTTTTTTCTGTAGCGGCAACAGATACACATTCTGTGAAAATTTCAACTCTCTAGCTATTACGGTACGGACAGAAAGACCGACAGACGGACAGCGATGGCGTAGTAATAGGGTTCCATTTGGCACCCTTCGTACTATACCCAACCCTAAAATATGTAAAATAGCGCGAGAATGTTTTCGATGTTTGCGCGGGAAAAAGTAGGACGAAAAACAATCAGCTTTCAGCAGCGGCCATCTTGGAAATTAAAACTAAACGGCGCGTTCGTGTAAACAACTGGTATTATGGCGCCTAATTAGGAAAACAAGGGCTTATAAAGAAGTATAATGAAAATATTCTGACAGCTTCGAAAATATTTTGACTAAGCTTGTAAACACTTTGGTGAAACATGCTGATATTTGAAAAAAAAAGTAAACGTACGAACTTAAATAATTTAGTGTGTGAGGGTGTGTTTGTGTGTGTATTTGTATCTTGTACCGGCCATTTTTAGAACTCCTTACCCAAAATGGTGCTCTTCTTTCTCTTTTTTATCACGCTTTTATTAGCTTCACCTGTATGTTTGTTTGTTTGTTTGTATGTAACTGACTCCTTTGGACTCGATTTTGACCGACTTTAAACGGATAGATTCAATTCAAACTTACACAAAACAAGAAATATGTAATTCCTTTATTGTACTCACATGACAATAATAATAGGAAATAATTAGTTATAGCATTCAAATGCGAGCTTATCCGTAAGAGATCTCTTGAATCCGACTTGACGATCACATGACAGTAATAATAGTAAATACTTAGTTATAGCATACAAAGGCGAGCTTATCAATAAGAGATCTCTTGAATCCGACTTGCACTTGAGCAGTATTTGTTGTTTTTTATCTCATGGCATTAGATCACTAATTATATTTAATTGTTAAAGTCCCCTATTCGTGTTGGGGCCCGATTGATGTCACATTACTACAATTGGACCGGGGCCCACCACAACGTCTTATGCCGATAGTCTCCCAACGGTCTTTTGACAGTTGAGTGACGTTTACACAGGGCGCTAGTTCCGCGTCCACGCATGTTAACTTTAACTTTTTAAATTCATAATGACGTAAATCGGATAAGTCTTAGGATAATCTTAATAATTATTTGTTGTTTATCTATTGTAATGTATATTTTTATTGTTATATTATTTTTTCTTTGTATGTACTATATTCATATTATTATTTATATATTTATTTATTTACAATAAGTACACAAAACAGAATACAGTCATTTGAAACAATAATACATCATTAAGGGACTTTGTGTTGGACTGCAGCCCAAACTATGTGTACATAGAAAATTTAATTTCGTGTGTTTATGATTCCTATACTAGCAAAACGGGTTTTTATTGATGAAGTATATAGAAAAAAGAAAAAGAAAGAATATAAATCTAATCCTAATTAGTTTATATTGAGTAGCTTTAACTCACCTCATTTCACTTTTAGTTAGTCAGTTTAATTTTTATTTTTTTATTTACAGTAATTAATACCCACCCATACTTACTTCACTCCCTCATGTCATAAGGTACCGACAGAATATCAGCGTTGCAGGATCTCCTGTAGGTCCTGTAACTCATGCTGAGTCGGAGCCGTTTCGCTGTTGCGATGCACACTGCATGGTATTCGTTCTGCCCATTCCTATTTTGCTATTGCTATTTTTGTCTTCATGCGTATATTTTATTTCCTTCTTGTTTCTTATTAGTTTAATACTTATTATGTTTTTGCTGTGTCTTGTGTATTGTGACAGATGAATAAATGTACTTTCTATTCTATTCTACGCAACTTAATGCAACGAACCTGTCCTCAACACAGACCTTTCATTCCTCATTGGTCGTCAAGCGTTAGTTCCGCCTGTCACCGCGCGACAGAAGATCCTTAGAGCTGTACCTACAGAGCCACCTAGATATCTGTAGAACTTAAATCGGAAACTACTCTGACGCCACTTTGAACACCTCACTACGCTGTCAGTTGTTGTAGTGTGTGCTGGTCAGTTGGAGTAGATGGTGGCGCCATGACTCCATTCTACATACTTATAAGATAATGGCACTGTACAGTTTAGCTTTCCAACCTACCTACCAAATAAACCTACACTAAGTGTCAAGAAGAAGCGGGTTCAATTGGCACAGGGCCGGATAAGTTGGCACATATGGGAGGAGGCTTATACCCAGCAGTGGGGGGGAACAAGTTGCCGATGATGAAGTATCAAAACACCACTATGGCCACTAAGTATTTTTATTCATTATTTATGTAAATAATATACTCAATATATTGTGAACATTTTAAGCGTCTACCTGCTACCATTATCAATATCGAGCAAAAATGAGCAAAAAAATCACGTTTCTTGTATGGGAGCCCCCTTAATATTAAATTTCTTTTGTTTTTTAGTATTTGTTGGTATAGCGGCAACAGAAATACATCATCTGTGAAAATTTCAACTGTCTAGCTACCACGGTTCATGAGATACAGCCTGGTGATAGACTTAACAGACGGACAGCGAAGTCTCAGTAATAGGGTCCCGTTTGGCACCCTTCGGGTACGGAACCCTGAAAAACGACTTCATGATTTTGCTTAGTCCAGTCCGCGTGACATTTGAATGACGTTTAAGAAACAATATCACACAAAATAAACGAATATCGGTCCTTACAGCTAGAATTCATCTACACCACAGTCACAGAAGAGATAATAGAGATAATAGTACTACGTACAGAACGGCCACTCCCTTCCCCGCGCGGATTCAGATACCGCACCTCACCCCGGAGTCGGGGAGCCTCTTCGGGAGACACTTTGTTTAGAAGCTGAACGCACACATTCACAAACGAACGAGTTTACGCACACATTTGCACGTGTACAAATGTCATTAGGCTATGTAGTAGTAATAGGTGATTATTTTACAAGCGTTCTATGGAGTGTCCGAGGTGTGCCACAGTCACAGAGAGGCAAAAATATGTAATTTTGGATATCTGGATGACAGTATTTTCTATGTTTCTAATCGGTCCAGTAATTAGGTTTCTACCTCATTACTGGACCGATTCCCGATTTTCAAAATACGGGACCATATTAAAAAAAATGAAATCATTTCACAAATAATAACGATAAAAAATAATGATAAAAAATTTACATAACACAACCGAATTGATAACTCCCTCCTTTTTTGAAATCGGTTAAAAAGCAGAGCTGTATTTTGTCCTGCTTTAAGAGTTGGCAGTAAGTAACCCCCCAGGTTAAGTTACCGAATATGAATTGCTAAAAAGCTTGTGGTAGCCCCCTGAACAAGTTCGCATGACAAGGGGATATTGTCATTAATGACTATTACAGAGCGATTCGGGGGTAGACAGCAATTACGTGTACAGTCGAACGAATACGGCGAATGGCCTGGTTTATGCGAAATTATCGATTTGTTTCATAATTTCATAATTTATATTATTTTATTACACACAAAAAATAACACAACACAATAATTCATAGTAAAAGTGAAGAAAGGCGAGCTTATCTCTAGTAAGAGATCTCTTCCAGCAATTTGTTAGTATATTTTCGATAGCGTTTTTCAGGGTACCGCATCCGAAGGGTGCCAAACGGGACCCTATTACTAAGCCCACGGTGTGAATGTGTATATCTGTTGCCGCAACAACAACAAACACTAAAATACGAGAGATATTACAAATTGAAGGGGGTCCCCATACAAGAGGCTTGTTTTGATACACCCACGCATTTCAATATGATGGTATATTTCGCGACAACCTACATCTTTGAGGTAGCTCAGCGGGTATGATGTAGGCTCACAATCCGTTGGTCGTAAGTTCAAATCTCCGTGAGGGCATAACCTTTTTATGTACTCTCATGTAATAAAGTTCGAATTACAAACTTGAAATCGAATTCATAATAACGTACTTTATAAACGCAATACAGTAATCAAATTAAGAAATTTAATAATAACACAATTAAGAAATTTAATAATAACACTACTTCTCGAACAAAACTAATGTTATTCTTTCTTTTTCAACCGACTTCAAAAAAAGGAGGAGGTTCTCAATTCAACCCGTATGTTTTTTTTTTTTTTTTTCTATGTTTGTTACGCGATAGCTCCGCCAATTATGAACAGATTTGAACAAATCTTTTTTCGGCGTATAGGTTAAGGTTAATACCTCAAGGGTGGTCCCATTGACACCAGGTCAGGATCTGATGATGGGATCCTGGAGAAATCGAGGGAACTCTTCAAATATTATAGGCAGACCTATAGTGATTTTTGTGTTTTTCATAATAACTCGTGCAAATGCACATGGTAAGCATAATATTGTGATGCGGAACTGCTGATGAAGACCACATATGGCCACCAGATCTGCTCAATACTAGGTACAAATACAATGCGTGGCTGACGGGCAGGCGACGCATAGCCTAAACCGGTGGACCTAGAGCCATGAAACTTTGTACAGGGGTTCCTTAGTAGCGTGGGGAAGCACTGATATGGGATTTGACAAAATTAATTCCCCAAGGGGGGGGGGGGGGATAAGGGGTTACAGTTTGTATTAAACTCAATCTAATCAAATAGGGTTTGTGGAAGTCGGTTTTTTCTAAAGTTTACTTTTTGTTTCAATTATAATTTGAATACTGTATTGCGTTTATAAAGTACGTCATTACGAATTCGATTTCAAGTTTGTAATTCGAACTTTATGACATGAGAGTAGATAAACTACTATTATTTTATTTTTTGTTTTATTGTTTTGAGTGCTTAAGTTTTGTTATATGATAGTACGGTACCCTTCGTACGCGATTCCGACCCGCACTTGACCGATTTTTCATTTATTACTATTTACCATTAGAATTTTCTCATCACATATTTCAACATTCCTATAATTTCTCGCAATTTATTACATCGATTTTATAACGTAGTTTTCTTCAAATAGACTACTGAATGAGTGGACGAACAGCTGTGTGCCTCTGCCAACCCGTGACGGAAAAGGCGTGACGCTTGAAATTCAGTTATATCGTGCGTCAAACCAAGGTCTCGAAAATAACAGAAAACGTAAATTCTTCCTAATTCTGGGTTCGCATGTCTTTTCATAAAAGCCGAGGTTCCATTTTGCTCGTATACCTACCAGCTAACAGTAAAAGTTAGTTTTATGGCGGCCCTTGGACATTGCTGCCGACATTTTTGCGATGTCGAACGTGAATATGTCGGGCGCGGTGTTGGAATATAGTTTATTTTTGGTATTGTTTTCGAAAAAAATATCTGATTATCCAACTTATTTACTTACTGACTTTCCGAACAGTCGCTCAGTAGTTATTTAGCGCAATATTGGGATAATCTATTCAGCGTGTGCAATAACATATAACATCTATTTTATCTAGCAATTAGCATTTCATAGCTCAAAACTATTACCATTGCCTACAAGTTTGATATCTGTTTAAAATGACGCTTATTGACTCAATAAGGTAATTTCAAAAGTGAAATAAAGAAGTGTAGAGTTGAAACTATGAGGAAGCGTACAAAAATGTCGTCTTCGCGAACTCCCATGTCGGCACCAAAGCGAATAGTTCTTAATAAAACCGACCGAGGAATCTGTATTGATGTGAAAGCATCTCCCTAATGTCGCGGGCCCGTGTTTGTATTTAATTAATTCTTTTTATTAAAACTAATGGCCAGCTTAATATGAATTGAGATAGGGAGGATGTCACGGGGTAAATTTAGAGGTCGTGAACTCTGGCTTGCTGAAAACATTTCACGAAAACATTCATAACTTAGCGTCACATTTTTGCTGCAAAGCAAAATAAAAATACTAATAGGCCTCATAACAGGCCATTGTACACTTAATAAACACCTGAAAATTACAGGTGCAACAGACAGTTCCCTTTGCAGGGGATGCATGGAAGTGGATGAGACCGTGGAGCACATGTTGCTTGCATGCCCGTCCACCATAGAGACCAGAATCGCGATTCTGGGAGAAAATAACAGAGCGTCGACCCTCCTCGAACATCCAGGCCTCCTACTTCAGTTTGTGCTGGAGTTATGATGGCTTAACTAGAGTGCAGGTGCAGGGGACATGCACAAAGGCCCCGCTCTCGTGGGCCAGGTGCAGGCACAACATCCCCCTGACGGAAGAAGAAGAAGAAGCATCACATTTTTCCCCGGATGGGATGGCAAAGTTACAAGCGCGCACAAAAACACAAATCATTTACATCGACGACGGCCTCTGAGGCGCAGCGGTTGCGCATCTGCCTACCATGCGAGAGTTCCCGGGTTCGAATCCTGGCTGGGGACAAAAAAAACCCAGGTCTTGGACGTTTACATGTTTGTGATGTCGCTGTTTCTGGTTCCCACGACACAGGGTATCCTAGTGTGGAGCCAGAAGCAATGTATGTGCCTGTATGTAAATGTTTATGTTTATACAGGCACATTAGTAGGTGTCCCTCAGTAGCATACCCTTTGCATTGGGAACCAGAAACAGCGACATCACAAACATGTAAACATCCAAGTCCTGGTTTTTTAGGGTTCCGTACCCGAAGGGTGCCAAACGGGACCCTATTACTGAGACTTCACTGTCCGTCCGTCCGTCCGTCTGTCTGTCTGTCTGTCTGTCACCAGGCTGTAGTCTCATGACCCGTGGTAGCTAGACAGTTGAAATTTTCACAGAAGATGTATTTCTGTTGCCGCTATAACAACAAAAATAAATTTAATATCAACGGGGGCTCCCATACAACTAATGTGTTTTTTTGCGGGTTTTTTTGATAGATAATAGCAGGGAACCCTTCGTGCGCGAGTCCGACTCGCACTTGGCCGGTTATTTATTTTTTCTTCCTGCCCAGCCAGGATTCGAGCCTGGATCCTATCGCTCGGGAGGCACCTGCCTCGACCGCAACACCACAGAAGTACAAACTGTCAGCCAGTTAGTTTTTAACTCAAACTCTTTATTGCTAGTTGTTATTTAGAATGACTGGGCTTTGCCCTCGCAGCTACTATACAATGGATACTATGAACCATTTTGAAATTCCATAGCATTGAAGATACACACTGCATTTTGCTTTGCATGCATTTGCAACTGCGAAACCTTCAACATACTTGACTGTAAATTAAACTAACAGGTATCTTAACCTTAATATACCTTAGTATCTATTTATATATTACATTTTGTTTTTTGTTTTTATCTGTATTTATGTATTTATTAGTAAGTAGTCTATTATTTTAATATTTATCGTTGTGCACTTATGTAGGTCTACCTTTTATTAAATTATCCTCTCCATCCTAGGTTTGCTGGAAGAGATCTCTTATTAGAGATAAGCTCGCCTTTGTACATGTTTTTTCTAATATTAAGTGTCTGTATTATGTTTTCTGTGCAATAAAGTATAAAGTAAAGTATCGGTAGGTATAGTATCAGTTCCAATTTCCAGTGAAATTTTCTAGATAGTAATCCATAATTATAGTACACATTCCCATATTCGTGACACGGGCCGCAATTTAAAGTATATTAGTGGACATTGGAGTATAGGGGAGCATGTTCCATCTATGAAAGAGCTATTGTCTGATAGGGTGACCATTGTGCTAACATTTACGAGTGTAACAGGAATATACCTAAACATAAACAACCCCATGTCAGTGAAAATGGCGGAATTGGCCAATAACAATACGCTATTTTACTGCCAAAAATAGATACTTTTTGGTACTGTCAAAAGGACCAATTCGTTCGTAATTCGTAATTTCATAAATGACATGACAGACAGACGGACGGACGGACAGACAGCGAAGTCTCAGTAATAGGGTCCCGTTTGGCACGCTTCGGGTACGGAACCCTAAAAACATGGTCGCCCTACCACCCGCTTGATTACGTTAATAGCGGAGTGACACTACACACGTCATTAATCAGCCGTTACGTGATCCGTTACCCGTTATCCGTTATCCGTTACATGGAATCGTACAAACCCGCGGAATCCGATTCTCGTGATGTCACGACGAGCGATATGACAAAATAATAATATGAATTGTTTATTTCCATAAAAACGCCACATTAAAAGCTTGTTTAAACAAGGGATTTATCGCTATTCCCTAAAAAAACGGCGAACCCTGTGTTTTAGGAAATAAAATAATATAATATTTTTACTGTCATGTGAGTACAAGAAAGAAATTACGAAATTCCAAAATAATATGTGCTATTCTGAAAAGTCACAACCAAACAAGTGCCGATCTTTCCATCCTCAGATAGCGTATATCTGTCTGTTTCTCTGACATTACACACGTACCGTACATGAAGTGTCAAATAAAGTTATCTGACAGTTTATCCGTCTCTTGAGAGACTGAAAATCCGACAGGTATTATTTGGTGGTTTTAGTTTAGTAGAACCATGGAGCAAGTATTAGAACTAGTATTTGCTCCATGGTAGAACCCTTTTTAACCGACTTCCCAAAGGAGGAGGTTTACAATTCGTCCGGATGTTTGTTTTTTATTTATTTTTTTATTTTTTATGTATGTGCCCCGATAGCGCCTAGACGGGTGGACCGATTTGGAAAATTATTTTTTTTGTTTGAAAGGGTTTACCTTCCCATTGGTCCCATTGACACCAGGTCAGGATCTGATGATGGGATCCTGGAGAAATCGAGGGAACTCTTCAAATATTATAGGCAGACCTAAAGTGATTTTTGTGTTTTTCATAATAACTCGTGCAAATGCACATGGTAAGTATAATATTGTGATGCGGAACTGCTGATGAAGACCACATATGGCCACCAGATCTGCTCAATACTAGGTACAAATACAATGCGTGGCTGACGGGCAGGCAACGCATAGCCTAAACCGGTGGACCTAGAGCCGTGAAACTTTGTACAGGGGTTCCTTATTAGCGTGGGGTAGCACTGATATGGGATTTGACAAAATTAATTTCCCAAGGGGGGGGGGGGATAAGGGGTTACAGTTTAAACTCAATCTAATCAAATAGGGTTTGTGGAAGTCGGTTTTTTCTAAAGTTTACTTTTTGTTTCAATTATGTCGTTTTGAGATATGTGCGCCCGGATTCCGTAAGGAAAATTAGCTGTGATAGCTTCTCAGAATAATTTCAGCCAAGCACGAACCGGTATTTTGAATTTATCTTGGAATAATCGCCTGAAACATTTGACTATCTTAGTAACTGGGGGTAAATAATTTATTAGAATTGTGGTCTGGCGTAGAACGATTGAGACTGGTAATACCAACCCTAATAAAACAAATAGCAGAATTCCGCGCTATAGCAAGTCCATTATACTGATTAGAAGTTTTGTTGTTTTAGTTCGAGCTTGATAGCTTTTGGGTATTATATTGACAGGTGGAGCAAATTGACAGTAATTACGTAAGTCAGTGTTGGTTCCAACTATATTTGGAGTTGAAAAACCTGCAATTTAGGGTAATTAGGGTTTGTCAGTAAAGTCGGCCATTTCTAAATCAAGGGTAAAACTATAAGGTAATTATCAAGTTATTTGAGACCTTTTTGCTTTAATTGAGGCTCGTGTATCGATAAAATTAGTGTCTCGATTCGAGGATAAAGTTCATCTTTGAATTCGATGCCTCTTTAGCCACTCAACTGTCGGGCAAAAAGGAAAGGCCCGCGATTCTCAACCTTATGTTATGGCTAATAAAGTTCAACTCGATTTACTAGTATCTAGTTTGTAGAAAAAAGGTAAATAATTGCTTGTACAAAAACTATAATGTGAACATCAAAGTCAAAGTTTTTTCACTTTTTTGCTACGAGATGCAGAACTTCGACCACATACCTAGCTCGTAATAAAGGAAGAGTGGTCATAAAAAATCTTGATACCTTCCTGTCTGTATCAATCTCGGACAATGGACTATTTCATGAAATAACTAATTACAATTTTAGAAGTTCTCGCAATTTTTCAAAAATTTATATTGCGATGATAACATATTTTTTTTTTATAATTTACCAAAATGAGACACAAATAAAATATACCAAATGTAAAGTTGCTGTGAAGGAAAAAGATGTGTTGATCATTTTTAACCGGCCAGTAAAAACGATCAACACATATTGCTGTAATTTTATAATACATCTGAATTATTATTGATCTAAGATGTAAGACTATATCATTGTAATTGTAATTTGTTGTAATATGAAACAGGAACAGGCGACATACAGCACGGAAATCGACACAAATGGTCTCTTGACATCACATCAAATTATGCAATTGAGTCTGTCAAATATACCAACGTCATGATGGCACTCAACGGGTTAAATGAAACACTTGACCGATACATCGGACCCCCTCTGTAAATTGTAATGCACAAACTGATACTCAATTCAAGTGAGACTTACGCCCGATTCACCCGCAGTTAGGGGACACTTAGCTCTTTTACTTTGTGTCTAGCGATTATTTCGGAGGTCGGCCTCTTAGGGGCCCCTAGTGCCCTAGATGACCCTTAAACAGCGCCAGGTGGCCTCTGAAAGAAATTTAAGTGTTCCCTAAGAGATAGGGATTGTTGGTGAAAATGGCCATCAGGCTAGTAGATGATAAACCGGTCCTAGCTCTGAGAGCTAACTTAAGAGTGAAAACGATCGATTTCAAGGCGAAACCGTCATAGTGACGTAGCTGAGACAACTCTCAGAATGATTTCAGCGTGGCCTAAACAAACTCAGCGTGGCCTAAACAAACTTAGCGTCACACCTAAAGTGAGCCGAAGACTAAAATTTAAAAAATATATATAAAAAAATCAATGTTGGCCTTCTGTGCATAGGAAGGTAACTTAACGGAATAATAAAAACACAAATAAATAAAACAATAAAAATAAATTAATAAGGGGTGATTGTTTTTTGAAGGACTACCCATTGAACACCTGCTGTGGCGCGTGTCGCATTGTGTAGCTGGGCCACGAATGTTTGATACTTTTATAATTATATTTTAACTTTTTTGAAATATTCAATTTACATGTTTGTCTCAAGCAGTCTCGATAAGCTAAATGTGTCATTTTTTATCAAGATAGTTTTAGACGTGAAATGGAGTATTGAATCACACCAGGCCATCTTCTGCCATCTGCCAAAGAGTTGTGACAGAGAGCCCTAATATTTAAAATAACCGATGTTAATCAATTAAAATAATTTTAAATTAGGTGTCAATCCAACCAAAGCTTCGTCAAATTCTTCGTCTTCGTCATATTTTAAATTGCCTCCTTATTTCCACAGCTGCCGCGACAGGCTAGCGCCCTGTGCTGTGACGGGAAGAGGGGATTTGATTACCTGGCTTATCGAGTCTCGGCTTATCAACTCAGTCTTTGTAACCTAACATGGAAAACGCGAGACGTCACATATGGTTTGTTTTTACTTTAAAATAATTAGATTTATTGTGTACCTAATTACTCTATTTACAGTTTTCGTGATAAAACTAGTTGGGTATGTAAACATACTACAACTTAAGCCAACCCGCAGCTTTTCCATTTCAACGTTATCAAAACAAACATCTTTAGAACATCTACGAGTTAGTTGTAAATCCTTTAAAATTCCAGACACATCCCCAATCGTAAACCTCAAGCTATTCAAGTCAGATGCGGTCACACAAGGCCACTCAGAATAAAACCCTTTCAAGGACCAACTCCTTTCAGTCGCGCTACACATCTTGGAGGTGCCCAGGTGTTTTAAAAGAACGTTTTTCTTTGTCTAAGCCTGCAGTACGAGACTGGTTGACATTGTGAGCTAGGGATGGGGGACGTAGTAGTTTTGATTTATCGATATCGATAACTTAGTCATAACATGTACAGGGTGGCAGAGGCACAATTGTGCCCACTTTTAACCAGATAATCAATAATTCATTTTGCTTGACGGGGGCTAGCCATCGATATTTATTTTTATTATTTATTTATTTATATGTATAACAACTAATAAAAACTTAACTACAACAGATAGTGCCAGAAAACCATTTACGGTTTGTCTAGGCACTGGATGTTCTTTACCAGACGATGTTGTGATAAACATACATATTTACATGAGTACAAATTTCAAATGTCTCCTAACCTAATTCCAAATCTGTGTTTATTATTAAATTATTATTGATATTGTTATTGTTAAATAAAGAAATAAGAAACTTTATTTGAGCATTGTGGTGTACATTTGTTCCGCTGATACGTTAAGACACCCAGTATGGGAAAGTAGTGTCATCACCCCTTTTTACTAATATTCGGTCCACAACAAAATCTACTACATTATGTCAAATTGACATTTTAGTGTTAGAGAAACTTGCATTATTTTTTTATTTAATATTATTTCGAGTTCGTGAATAAAAAGCTGTTACACAACTGTGGACTGAAAAATAGATATAATCATCGTTATCGATAAATATGATTGCATCTATCACTCAACACTGCTGCAGCCGTGAGTTTTACTACAACAAATATTATTTATTCCTCCATATGAAGGTACTAACAGAAAAACTGGTGCTATTCTTCGAATACTAAGTAGCCACGATCTCGATATATTTATTCTTTTTGTCTGTATTTTATTCACTTTCGAAGTGTCACATAGGTTGAAGTATAATATTGGCATTTCTATCGATACTTTAATATCTTCACATGAGTACTATTGCATAACTAGCTGAAGGTGGGTGAAAATGTGACATTGCCACCCCGTATGGGAAAATGCGTGACGCTGTAAATTACTCAATGATAACTTTTATTTTAGGTGTATGTGGAGCTTTTGGTGCAAATTTGCAGTTTATGAGTAATTACTAATTAACAACGTAAACAAAAAAACAATTATTGAGAATTATGCTCGTTATACGATACCGTGATATTCGTCACGCGTGGTTTGTTGTAGTTCGCGGAAAGTATTACCTGAAAAAGGTAAAACATAAAATTAAGTAGGTATTTATGTAAAGTAACTAGGTACCTACCTATAAATAAAATACTATAACAAAGACACATTTGAGGTTTTTATCATGACCTCATTACGAACGTGGTTCGTGTCATCCAACCCTAGGCTCCCGCGAACTGGGCCCGAGTTCTACTGTACACAAGCATACCACAAGCCTGGCACAAACTTGAATACGAGGCATTTGGTACTCTACTAACACCGGAATCGGATTTCACAAGCGCCAGCGTGACGCCAACCTACTTCGTATTCTACTATCCAAAACGTACTGGCGCTGGCGCTTGTGAATTGGATTCCGTTTTTAGTAGAGTACCAAATGCCTCGTATTCAAGTTTGTGCCAGGCTTGTCGTATGCTTGTGTACAGTAGAATTCGGGCCCTGGTCCTTCGAGCCGGATGACACGAATCGCTGGTTTCTCTGTTTTATATCTATATGTAATTCTACACAAATCTAATGTTGCCATTCGGCAACAACGGCGGACAATCAGACATCCCAAAAGCGGATTCGGGTTCCGTCGTCATGAAAACCTAAGAACCTTCCACAGCGGAACCCTAAAAGTCAGCTCACCTGTACCCAAGGGTCCGTATACGTTTACCAAATGGAAAGTTCTTGTATGAGGCCCTTCGAGACATGGTACTGGGTTCGACTCCTGAAAAATGGCCGCCGCATTTCTTTACCTTTGTGGGGGTAATACTAATGTGATGTAACTTTCGAGTGAATTATTCGGTTGGAATGAAATACGCTTGAGTGCGAACTCACGCAGGGTGAAGTACAAAGACTTGGAGTAGGCAGATGACATTGATGACATCTGGTGCTGCGGTCCCGAGAGGTCCCGCGTTCGAGTCCCGGCTGGGTAGAAAGAAAAAAATATCCCCAGGTCTTGGATGTTTACATGTTTGTGACGTCGCTGTTTCTGGTTCCCACGACACAGGGTATCCTAGTGTGCGGCCAGAAGCAATGTATGTGCCTGTATGTAAAATGTGATGTACTTATGTAAATATACACAGGGTTATTCTACAAAAGGATGTGGTCTTGGGTTATTATTATCATCATATATAATCTCTCTGGTCACAGTTTTGATGGAAAAAAAAAACTAAACAAAATCGAGGCAATGGGCTTTGAAACTGAAAGCTCAGCGTAGTAGGTAGTAGCAGGCGCTGTGGAGTGACCAAAGAACCGCCCTATTGTCTATGGTTGCAACAGATAAACTATGAAGAACGGTCAAAATGGACAGTCTGCAGTGGTGACATCTGAAGTGAGCAATTATGAGCAATAGGCAGTTTTTAAGCCCATTTATTTTAGTCTGCAGTTTAATAATACTGAATCGGGGACCAATTTCAGTAATAAAGATTTGCGAAGAGACTCCATATCATCATGTACCTAAGACAGTTTAAAAAAGTCGTCTGTGGAGCCATTTACAGATCTGTCATCTAATTGGCGCCAAAATCTACCGCTAACCGCCATTGGCGCCCAACATGGGATCTCATAGGAAAAAGCTTTGGTTCTCTACGGCTACGATAGTAAGCCGACTGACTGTGAGTGTCGGCCGCTGACTGAGTAGAAACAGTCTGCCGCTCACTCGCTGAGCAACAAGAACCCAGTCTACATAGACTACAGGTTGTGGCATTCTTGGAATATCTTTGCGTGTGCCGCCTCGTTATTTTCATACTTAAACCTACATAATTAATCATTCATTTCATTACAACCCTTTTGAATAAAGAAAACACCGCAAAAATGTAACTCCGGTCCATTGAAAAAGTAAGAATCCGCCATTTTGTGAAAGATACAGCAATACAAAAACCAAGGAAGAGGTGTTGAACAACAATCAAGTTTAGGTCTAGTCGTTAAGAGCTCAATTTGCATAATTACCCGGATTATGTTTAAGGGTTGTGACCGGCGGCGTCGGTTTTCATGAAATGTTACCTACAATTTAAAGATGTTAAAAAAGACTAAGGTTTCATTTATTGTGTAGAAGGTGTTTTAAAATATTTAATTTGTATTCGAGGCTTGATTTGAACTACATGGAACCAGAATCGAAGCTACATCGCCCAACTAAGCGAAAATACGATTAAACGTTGTAGCAACTATAGAATACACAAATTGGAAGTATATTTCAGGATTGATTCTGAAACATGGCGTGTAGGGTGACCAATACGTTGGGATTATGACGGACATGTAGGACCATAGTCAGTAACGTGAGTGATGTGACTGGACGAGACATAAATGCATAATCCGATTGTTTTTTCTGCAATAAGTATTGCGAAGTTTTAGCACGTTTTTTTTTAATATCTGACGGGTATTTTTTAGACCTGGGCCAACCTGATTCAATGATTCCCGGCAGTTTTGGCGATGTCATCCGACCATCGGCCGGGTGGCCTGCCTCTCGATCTCGGTTTGGCAATTAATGATAGAAATTACGTTAAAGCACAGATACTAATAATATTATACTAATACAGATAGACCACCTAGAACAAAATATGACACCGGCGTAAACTGAGATGCTACGGAAGCTTCTGGTTCGAGGCCATTATCGCTTGGTGAAGCACCATCGAAAAAATGCAAATACCACGAGATGGCGCTAAGATATATAGGATTTATTCTAAGTTTAGCGCCACCTAGAAGTATGTTAACTGATGATGTATGGCGTTTAAAGTAAAAATCTTACTCCTCACGCCATCTCTTTTTTACGAAGGGTTACTAATTCTAATTTGTATGGGATGAGCACCCTGTGGTTAAAGCACACCTCAGACACTCCATAGAACGCTCGTAAAATAATCACCTATTCCTATTACTACATAACCAAATAATGTTTGTAGACCTGCATATGTGTGCGTAAACTTTGCTAGGGCTGGTGGCGCGGCAAATGCAGCGATATTTAGTATGCGTGTCGTCACTCGTCAGGCGTTCAGCCCTGTCTATTGATCTTTTAACCAATCCTTTGACGCCAGGGGTGGGGTGCGGTATCTGAATCAGCGCGGGGAAGGGAGTGGCCGTTCTGTACGGAGTACTATTATCTCTTCTGTGGTTAAAGATAAAACTTTAATTTACTATTAATGAATGAAAACCTAATGTTGAGCGTTATCGTCGCACATTGAGTCAAATTCTCCTAGGAAAATTGCTAGCAGAATTTGGCCGCTGAATGTGCCATATTTTCCCATGTCGGTGACTTCACATGGCCACCCCAATAGCGTGCCACCAACCAACATGGAGGTTGGCAGGCAACATGCATAATTTAATGAACCAATGATGAATGTTTTACAAAATGAATTAGACATGTTTTAACTTAACCCGTTACGTCTGCAAGGACGACAACTTTTTGAAATTGAAATTGAAAAATACTTTATTAGCACACATTATAGAGAACAGACAATAGATTATACCGTCAAAGTTAGTGCTAATAGGACCCGGCTCAGCAATGCCGAGCTGAGCCGGTCTCAGCTCAGCGCTGGTTTTCAGCGGGAAATACCCATTGGACATAGCGGACGAGTTTCTGCCTCGCAAAGAGGTTTGAACCCGGTCAGGAACGAAGAAAATCCGCAGGTATCGGATGTTTCATATGTTTGTGACGTCGTCGTCGTCGTTTTTTCCGAAACACATAGGTGTTCTGGTATTAGAAATAATCTTTACTTAGGCCTTTATGTATTATCTGATGATTTAATTGCTATTTTGTAACATTTAGAAATTCCGATTTCTTACAGTCAGTACAGAGTCTGTTAATCTTAGAAGATTCATAATTCAGAATATCTTTATTGCACACAGATAATTGTGAAAATAAAACATAGGTATGAACATATATCTTGGATCTTTGATAAAACTAAGGAACTCCCTGGTTTTATCAATTTCATTCAATATCTTCCAGGGGTCATCGTACTTATTTTCTGAGGAATACTTATGTACTGTATTTCAATAAGTTAGCTGACAATAAGAATATAGAAAGTCCTTCATTTCAGTGAGTACGTTATTTTCACAGCTTTATCGGGGCAGACAATAAGAAAATAGTCTTTATTTATTCTCTCATACATTTGTCCAGTGTCCACTGTATTCTATTGTTGTATGGAGATGTGTAAACGTATGTAAATATGGAATTTGAATGTCTTTGAGGCACAAATGTATCAAAGAAATACAGACTTAGCTTGCTGAATATGTTTTATTTTGACCTTATATGTGTATTAGACTGTAGTTTTTCTTTTGTTTGTATTGTACTTATTAGGGTTCCGTAGAGAAACAAGAAACCCTTATAGTTTCGTCAAGTCTGTCTGTCCGTCCGTCCGTATGTCACAGCAACTTTATTCCAAAACTATTAGGACTACACAGTTGAAACTTGGTACGAAGATGTATTCTATGAACCGCTTTACGATTTTTATACAAAAAAAGAAAAAAATAAAAATTTAAGGGGGGCTCCCCATACAAGAAACTGAAAATTTTGAAACTTTCGATGAAAATTGGTTTGAACAAAATATAATAAGCAGTTTTTAAGATAGGTTAAATATATCTAATTGTGATCGATTAAGTTACAACACAAACATCCAGTCATATAAATACTTGCTACTACGGAACCCTTCATGGGCGAGTCCGACTCGCACTTGGCCACTTTTTTCTTTTGTTTGTATTGTACTTATTTAAACTAAAGCTTCCCAACTATCACTTGGCGCGCGGTGATAGGTGGAACTAACGCTTCATGGCCAATGAGGAATGAAAGGTTGATGACAGGTTCGTTGCATAAAGTTGCGTAGAGCTGGCGCCCTCTGTAAACGTCACTCATCATCAGATTGTTGGAAGATGAATTGTGCTCAATATGGTGACTCATAGAAACGACGATCATCAAAATAGGTACCTAGTGGCTAATGGTGATTGTTGCGAATGAGACGCCCCCATATTGGTTTGGTACAGTCAACTAAAGTATAAACTACCCGCCAATAGGATGACCGTAACAATCCAGATATCGGTAATTAGTTTTTCGATGTAACGTCACATCAGTCACATCGTTTTATGAGTATCAGCGAGTTTTTCGGCTAAACGTCACATCGGATAAAAGGCTTCATAGCAATGATTATTCGTTCCTCGAATTCGAATTTGATCGAAATGGTGTTCGGCGAAATGAAATTCGATTAAACAATTAAACGCGAAACTTCATATTTAAAAATAGAAGGGTCAGCATGACACTGGCTGGTAAAGGCCTCTGAACAAACATGTTTGTAAGGTTGGAAGAATTAAAAAAATAAATTTTTAAGGGCCGCCACACACTGTCGGAATACTTCCGTTTCGGAATTCTGAAACGGGATCCATTTCCATACAAATCAGAGAAATGTTCGAACGGAAAACTTCCGTTTGTATGTGGTAGATCCATAGATTTGTACGGATTTACCGCATCCGGGATATTTCCGTTACGGAATTCCGAATCGGAATTTCGACTGCGTGTAGCAGCCCTAACTCCAAAGAATCGCGTCAGAGCTCTCTCGGGGAATCCCCGGATTGGTTCCCGCCAAAACCTGTCAATAACTATCCGAATTCAATTTGGGCTGAGGATCACCACATCATCGACTTGACAGGCCTCGATAGTTCGATAGCACGGGCTGAACAACCTGAATATATCGATACCGAAACATAATGGTTGGAGGTCGGACCTTTATTCTTACGGTAGGTAGGTTTAATCTTATGTTTCGGTACCGTAATATTTCACTACCATTTGTCAACAGCGTAATCCAAACGAAATAACATTTCAGTTGATTTTGCTTGGCCATCAAACGAAAATTCGTCGCCAAGCAACCCTCCCCCTTAGGACCTACGAGCTACGAGACCTATAACTTATACATATTTTTCAGCGAGGGCATAGTATTCTGACGTTGAAGTTCCAAATATTGATAATTTGCCGTCCTCTTACGTGGCGCACGTGGCTTACGTAGTAAATTTTTAACCGACTTCCCAAAGGAGGAGGTTTACAATTCGTCCGGATGTTTTTTATTTTTTTATTTTTCGAGGGAACTCTTCAAATATTATAGGCAGACCTATAGCGATTTTTGTGTTTTTCATAATAACTCGTGCAAATGCACATGGTAAGCATAATATTGTGATGCGGAACTGCTGATGAAGACCACATATAGCCACCAGAACTGCTCAATACTAGGTACAAATACAATGCGTGGCTGACGGGCAGGCAACGCATAGCCTAAACCGGTGGACCTAGAGCCATGAAACTTTGTACAGAAGTTCCTTAGTAGCGTGGGGTACCCGGGGGGGGGGGGGGGGGGGTTATAAGGGGTTACAGTTTGTATTAAACTCAATCTAATCAAATAGGGTTTGTGGACATTGGTTTTTTCTAAAGTTTACTTTTTGTTTCAATTATCGAATGTATGATCTTTTTTTCGGTACCTGCCGTAATTGGTTCGCACATCGCTACGGTTGGATTTTGCTACAAATTCAAATAGCAATCGGCCTAACCGGTATCCAATCGGTATAGCCCCTTCCGATTCGGTCCATGTTTGACAGGCCCTTGATAGGTTTGATAGGTGTCACGTGATCGACGGGCGCTCTCGAGTTCAACGATTCGATACGGCGGTGTCGAATTGTCGATTGTCGATACTTGTCTTGTGTGATATTGAGCTGCATTACGATAGCTGTGTTTAATTATGGGCTATTTAGGAGGTGTCAAATAAAACCACTAAACTAAAGGAACTAAAGGCACTAAGCTGACAACCTCAAATCCGACAGCTCATGCGTGTTGGCCACAAATTACATTTTTAAACACACCATTTTAATTAGTTTGCTTAGTATACTTCGTGTTGCCTCCCAAATCGCAGGCAATGCATATGTAATTAATTAATTATTGTAATTTTGCGCAGGTATTTGGCACGGAGTTATCAAAAATTGTCCGAGAATACTGGTTTTCTATTGTGTAATTTATTTCCATACAAGTATACTTAAATAAGCCAAATTATAGACTAGATAAATCATTAATTAGCTGTATCAACACTAGAATACACTAATTGTGAAGAAATAAATTAACGCAAAATGAGAAACTGCTTTGTTAGGGACATCATTCTGAGCAACTTTCATTATGAAACCGATTTCATCAGAGCAACTTTCAGGTTTCAGGTTCGCAGGGTTCATAATGAAAGTTGCTCAGAAATGATGTCCTCAAAGCAGTTTCTCATTTTGCGTTTATTCATTTGCGCCTTGTATTATGAAATCTTCTACTAATTTTAGGTTACGTCAAATCGATAAGCAAACTTACTCGACGGGTAAATTCCAGTGCCAGAGACCATATATCCAATTGACTGCGCCTGCGGGGGAATGCGGCTCGCAAAACGTTTGCTGTATTCAACAAACGTTCGCATACGGCGTATGCCATACGCAACCTACCTATGTACGATGACGGGCCGCCAGACAGTTTCGGAGCGGCTGACCAATCACAGCTCTCTTACCTCGTCCCCCGCCGCCCGTAAATTGGTTAGTTGTGTTTCAAAGGAAAATGTACTCGTATCTATGCGCTCGTAATTTCTCGTAATTTCGTAATTTCTTTATTGTACTCACATGACAGTAAAAATAGCTTAACATAGAAAAAATATGTACAAAGGCGAGCTTGTTGGGTAGGAGACGGAGATAGGTAAGGGGAAGAATTGCGCGTACAATAAGACTATTCTAGTATAATACATATTATTTATTACACATACATATAAGAACCTATTGCTAAGGTGCGCTCTCCACTGACTCCGACAATTTGCTCCTCCCTGGCCGGTGCCAACCCATTTAAATCGGGGATTTTTCTCGATATTCCCGCTGGTTTCTGCACCGGTACCATGCTTCAAATAACACAGGCACTTAGCATCGGTATAGTCAGCCATACATTCAGATACTAGTCCACCACGGTCTGTGGTCCGCCACAAAGATTATTTTATTTATTTTACATAAAACGTATGATACATTTTTGTGGTTTTTGCATACTGTAAAACCACAAGTGGTTTGTCTCAAATTGTGTCACTTGCACCAAAAACACTAATTGTGATTGGCGCGCTAAACGCATTTAAGTCTTACACTTTGACAGCTGCTAAATAGAATTCAGACGCTAATCGTATTTAATTTAGTGTTTTTTGTGCAAATAAGGCATACTACAATAAGACTACCCTTAGGTGCCACTAATTTTCTATGGACTATACACTCAGAAATAAATGATGATAATAATAATGTTCAATGTTCTTTGAGTGCACTTTTGTTGTGGGTGTATTCGGAGACGGACCCAACGGGTGCACCACATTTCATATTTGTTTCTAATAAATTGTCTGAAAGGGGCCTCTACGTGTTGGACCCATGTCCCCACGCAAGCCTACAAAAAGGACCGGGACAGCAATGTCCCGTGAATTCTTAAATCAGATACAAAATAATAATAATAATTTTAAGTACGACTTTGTGGTGCTGAGGTCGAGGCAGTGATTCCCAAGTGAGAGTTCCTTGGTCGAATACCGGATGGAGAGGAAGAAAATAAAACCCAGGTCTCGGATGTGTTGCCGAATGTATATTCTGTGTGGTCGAGCCGATACAGTAGATGAATGGACCCGCAACGAGAGGTATGAACGAGCGCGCTTTATGTGGAGACCGCTTGGTTATGATTTGGATTGTGAATTAAATTCAGGAAACCACCTAATTCAGGCTCTGAAAAGTCGTAACGCCATATATTTTTTGTCAAGCGAATCATTCAAAACTTTACGAGATAAGAAGATGCAAAGAACTTTTGAATCAACTGCTTTTGTACGACAGCGACCTGGCCTGAAATACACCTGAAAATCTCGGGTAGAAAAACCTCAGAAAATAAGTTATTTTATTTACACGCCATCATTAAACTATGATGAATTTTCTTGGTTTTATTAAAATTATCGAATATCTCCCTCCCAATGTCATTGGGATTTTCCTAGTGTGGGAACCATGGGGACACATCAAATTTGAATTGTAAAAACCAGCAATACCTTTTCGTGTACCTACTCCCAAGTGTAACATTTTACTAAATAAATATTTTCTAATTTCATTAGACTTATTTTCTATGGAATACTGTACCTATGTATACTGTTTCCTCCTACCTCCCTCTCAGTTCCAGGACTGGCCGCTCCAAATCGTCCTAATGTGGTCCGCCATGACAGGAATACTAATGTGCGAAATAAATATATTTGGCTGACATAATACGCAGGAAAACATGGTCCAGTGAGCTGATGAGAGTCCGACAGGTTGTGAGGGTTATTCCCTGTTCTCGTGGCTTCCGTTACGGTCCGGCGTTCCGTTGACGACCTCAATGGCGCAGCGGTTGCGCATCTGCCATGCGAGAGGTCCCGGGTTCGAATCCCGGCTGGGGCCAAAAAACACCCACGTCTTGGATGTTTACATGTTTGTGATGGCGCTGTTTCTGGTTCACACGACACAAGGTATCCTAGTGTGGGGCCAGAAGCAATGTATGTGCCTGTATGTAAATGTATGTACGGTCGCCTGCGTTTTAAAGTATACGGGCGGTCATATTAACGAGTGAATCCCGCTTCTATTGCTTGTGTACTTTTGGGCGCAGGCGACTGTATGTAAATGTATGTATGTAGTACAAACTAACATAGTGCTACTGAGAGAGTGGCCGCTGAGAATGCGGCAGGATCGCATTCTCTCAGCGGCCACGGTATAGCTAAAACATGTCGACTGTATTTCACCCGAACACGATTCTGCCTAATCCAGCTTCTGCCTAAGCCAATTCTGTCGAAACACGCGTATAGGTCTAAAACGCGAGATATCGCTAAAGGGTCGATTTCACGAATTTTTGTCTCACACGAATGAGATTCGTCTCACACGAATGAGATCTCATTCGTGGAATCGACCCCCGAATGGTGCGCACGCTGCAGATAGCGTTGCAAGAGTTTCGAATCTGCTACGAACGTTGTTACGCACGCTCTGCAAATAGCGTAGCAAGCGTTACGAATCTTCTACGAGGGTCGATTTCACGAATTTTTATGTGACGTGAAACCGACCTAAACTCGAGTAAACTTTGATATCTGCATACAAATCTTGCAGGCTGTCCCCTTGTATATTTTTAGGGTCAATAACGCTTCGGTCAAACAAAGTGTGGAACATCACAACCCAGGATTTCTCGTAAACGGTGACTTGGACTCGACTCGGAACGCAGACTTGAATTTCGGAAATTATGTGATGTGATGGCGAATGATTAGAATTTTGGAAATGATGATGATATTTTTGACAGAAAGCGCAGCTTTGTAACGGCGCGGCGCGCGAAAGATGGCGACTGGATAAAAATATGAACATTCCTTTAGATTAAACCGCTTACTTAGGGAGCCCGTAAAAAAACGGATTTTGAATCGGGAAACTTCCGGGAACTTTCAGCTACATTAATAGTTCGAGTTTAGTACCAACATAACAAAATAAGACAAGACGGTACACTCGCGCGCATATTAACCACAGACATCTGCGAGTAACACCCGCTCTCGCAGTTAATGACCGACACTGTACACTGGCGGGCAGGGAAACGGCGCAATTGAGACGAGATTGCTGGCTACAGTGCACAGTTTGGTGCAGAAATGGTACCAACACAATCATGGCTGTATCGTGTACTTGTAACATATGCTCACGCCCCTTTCCCGAAGGAGGGGTAGATAGTAGTGTTATTACAAAAAAATAAACTCCCGTTCAACGACTGTTTGAAAACGAAATTGTATGGGATTTGAAGTTTGTTTTGAGGTTAAACTGCGTTTACTATTTTTCCCAGATCCCACTTGCTACGATTCTGACATACATACAGTAATTTCTTGGACAAGTCTCTTCATACAAATGCGGTCAGCACGCTCATCACAATTAGTGTTTTTGGTGCAAATGAACCTATGCTTTGTATTTGTTTAGCGTCACGCCTTACCCCGTACGTCAGTCCCTGGCCGCCAGTGTACAAAGAGCTAATTAAGCGCACTCCAGTCAACGTTTGGCAAGTGTTGTGTACACTCGCGTTCAAATAAAGCTGCTACATTCATTCAACACATTTTCGTCCTTATTCGGAAAACCTTAGGAACGAAAGGTACTGAAGGGACTAAAGTACTCATGTTACCGTTAAACTGAACGAAACAAACTTTGGTCGTTTTCCCGGAGTGACGGTGACAAGGGGCTACTCGGCCTTGTTGTTTTATAGACATAGTAAAAACACAACACGCATTTTCCCATAAGAGGGGGCGAGGCCCACGTTTAGCTAGTTTTTCAACCTACTATTCTGCAAGGGGGCTAGCCCATCGCCATATTTTATTTCATTTTTAACCGACTTCCCAAAGGAGGAGGTTTACAATTCGTCCGGATGTTTTAGCGCCTAGACGGATGGACCGATTTGGAAAATAATTTTTTTGTTTGAAAGGGTTTACCTTCCCATTGGTCCCATTGACACCAGGTCAGGGTCTGATGATGGAATCCTGGAGAAATCGAGGGAACTCTTCAAATATTATAGGCAGACCTATAGTGATTTTTGTGTTTTTCATAATTACTCGTGCAAATGCACATGGTAAGCCTAACATTGTGATGCGGAACTGATGATAAAGACCACATATGGCCACCAGATCTGCTCAATACTAGGTACAAATACAATGCGTGGCTGACGGGCAGGCAACGCATAGCCTAAACCGGTGGACCTAGAGCCATGAAACTTTGTACAGAGATTCCTTACTAGCGTGGGGTAGCACTGAGATGGGATTTGTCAAAATTCAGTCCCCAAGGGGGGGGGGGGGGGGGGGGATAAGGGGTAACAGTTTGTATTAAACTCAATCTAATCAAATAGGGTTTGTGGAAGTCGGTTTTTTCTAAAGTTTATTTTTTGTTCCAATTATATGGATTAGTTTGGTGAAATTTAATAATGTCAGTTGAAGTATAGCGCAACATAACTGACTAGGTGTGCTGCGGTAGTGTCCAAGTGCGGGGGGTGTCGTGACGTCAGTATGGCACGAGATTTCAGTGCGGGGTCGGCCAAGCGTGTGACGTCTCTCTTTCTACACAGGTCTACTAACAAGTGACCTTATTACAAAAAAATTGGTTGCCTGTAAAGTCGGTATACGGGCGAAAGTTTTACGTGACAACGACTTTGAGTGGTAAAATAATTTTAATGTGAATATTTATTCGTATAGTAGGAAGAAGGATGAAATAATGTGGAAGGTGTAATGTATGTACCTACGTAGGTACCTCGATATTTATATTCTCACGGAGTACCCGCTTTTGTAATCATTGATCTCTCTCGAATACATCGTTTTACCGAATAGCTGTGTTTCGTTTCACGTCCTGCAAATATTATCCTGGAGCTTCCCACAGGACATCTCAGTGGCGACGAGGATTAAAAGAACTTACGTGTGTGAACTTTAGTGTGGGGGAGAACGTTTTTTTTGGTGCAAAAATGTCTATCGGAAAGTTGGGTCCGTTTGACCTTGACAAAGACAGTTGGGAATTGTACGCGGATCGACTGGAGCAGTATTTTGTGGCTAATGATATCAAGCCAGCAGTGAAAGTGGCCACGCTGATATCAGTTATGGGCAGAGAGGCGTACGAATTACTAGTAACCTTATGCACGCCGGCGAAACCATCCACGAAAAGTTTCGATGACCTTGTGGCTGTTATGAAAGGTCATTTACAACCCAAACCGAGCATATTGGCAGAACGGTACTTATTACGGCAGCGTAAACAACAGCGAGACAAGACTGTGGCGGAGTATGTAGCTGAGTTAAAGAAACTGTCAAAAAACTGCGGGTTTACGTCAATCAATTTAACGGAGAATCTACGTGATCAGTTCGTTTGCGGCTTGTTGAATGACCACATAAGGGAGCGTTTGTTCACAGAGGAGGATATATCGTTCGAGAGAGCATATAAGATTGCAGTCAACATGGAATCGGCCGAGGTTAATGCTGCGTTGGTGGAAAACCGTACTAGAAAAAGTGACGGAGTGCCAACGGCGGATTCATCGTCGGCAGTCCATGCCATTACTGCGAGCAGTACCAGGCGTGGCGGCGGCGGGGCGCGGCACAGCAGGAGAGGCCGACCGGAGGCCGCGCGCAGTGCGCGGGAGTCGAACCCGGCACCAACCAGTGTCGGTGGTCCGAGTGGCAGGAGCGGAGCGGGCAGCGAGTCGCGGCGGCGAGAGAGGAACCGTGACAACATAAGTGATGGACAGGCGCAGAATGTATGTAGGGCGTGCGGAGGGCACCATTCCTACAGTACATGCCAGTTTACGGCTTATGTGTGCCGGGTATGTAATCTTCGCGGGCATCTAAGAAGAGTGTGCCCAAATTTACAGAAGAACAAAACATTCTACAATATGGCGCAAGAACAGTTAGCATTGGATAGCGACTCGGGCGCAAACAGTGACGAGGTAAACACTTATACGATTTACACTAGTAAGAAAAAGAACGTGGGTCCATATATAGTCACTGTTGGTATAAATGGCATAGACTTAGACATGGAAATAGACACTGGAAGTGCAGTGTCGTGCGTAAGTTTGGATTGTTATAAACAACTGTTTTCAAATTGTCCATTGTTAAAAAGCGACTTGTCTTTACGCTATTATACAGGCGAATGTGTGTTACCGATTGGAATGTTTATGTCAACAGTGTCATACCAAGGCAAAAGTAGATCTTTGTTATTGTATGTAGTGGATAACGGTAAAGTGAATCTGTTGGGTAGACAGTGGATAAGTGAGCTATGTATAGATTTGCCGCATACAGATTGTAATAGTATAAGTAAAAATGTTAAGGAATTTAATTTGGAAAATTTCAGTTCCAGATTCTGTGATGTGTTCTCTGGCGGGCTGGGGAAGTTTACTGGCGGCACGGTCGGTTTCAAACTGCGGGATGGCGCGCAGCCGGTGTTCATGCGCGCACGCCCTCTGGCGTATGCGCTGCGCGAGCCGGTGGAGCGCGCACTTGACTCGTTGGTGAGAGACGGAGTAATCACACCGGTAAATACTTCCGACTGGGCGACGCCGATTGTACCGGTTATGAAGAAAGATGGCACGATTCGGGTATGCGGCGATTTTAAAATCACTCTCAATAAGGTTTTAGAGGTGGACCGTTTTCCTTTACCACGAGTAGAAGACTTGTTGACAAAGTTGGATGGGGGGGAGAAGTTTACAAAAATTGATTTAACTCAAGCATATTCGCAATTTGAGTTGGACGACGTTTCCAAACAGTATACTGTGATCAACACACATCGGGGTCTTTTCAAATTCAACCGACTGATTTTCGGTTTGGCATCCAGTCCAGGTATTTTTCAACGGAAACTTGAACAGTTGTTTGCAGACATGCCTAGAGTAGGGGTTTTCCTGGATGATGTCATCATCACGGGGGAGGACGACTCGGCTCACTTAGAAACCTTAAAGGAAGTGTTTAATAGGTTGTCAAAGTACGGCTTAAAAATTAAAAAAGAAAAATGCACATTCTTTGCGGATTCGGTCACCTATTTGGGTTTTGTGATAGATAAAAATGGAGTTCATACTTGCTCTGATAAGATCGAAGCAATTTTAAAGGTGCCGGTGCCTCAAAATGTTTCGGAACTGCGGTCTTTTTTGGGCCTAGTGATGTATTATGCAAAGTTTATACCAAACGTTAGCACGTTGCTGTCTCCTTTGTATACCTTGCTTAAAAAAGAAACGAAATATTCATGGAATGACGAGTGTGAGAGGGCGTTTAATAAAGTAAAAGAAAGGTTAGTATCGAGTGAAGTGCTAGCGCACTACTCCAGCTCGCTGCCTCTGGTGCTGACCACGGACGCCAGCAGCGTGGGCGTGGGCGCCGTCATCTCGCACATGACGTCACGCGGCGAGCGCCCCATCGCGTACGCTTCGCGCTCGCTCAACTCGGCGGAGAGGGCGTATTCTCAGATCGAACGGGAGGCTCTCTCTATTATTTTCGGTATTAGGAAGTTCCACCAGTACCTGTATGGGCGGAAATTTTTATTGCGAACCGATCACAAACCTCTAGTCGCCATTTTTGGCGATAAGCACGGCATACCGGTGATGGCCGCCAGTAGGATGCAGCGCTGGGCGGTGTTATTGTCCGGATACGATTACGATATTGAGTACGTGTGTAGCAAGAAAAATTCGGCTGACGCGTTATCGCGTTTGCCGGTGGGTAAGCCTGTCAAGCAGAGGGAGGAGAAGACGTACATACATTTTGTACAGGACTACTTACCTATCACTAGGAAAACAGTGCAAAAGCATTTGCATAGCGATGTCGTGTTAAAAAAGGTGATGTTGTATTTACAGTCCGGATGGCCAAGTAATTGCGAGGACGATAGTTTGAAACCTTTTATGGACAGACGCAATGAATTATACATTGACATAGGGTGCATCGTTTGGGGATATAGATTAGTAATTCCGTTTTCATTAAGGGAGTCTTTATTGAAAGAATTGCATGTGGGTCATCAAGGCATGGTCAAAATGAAGGCTATAGCACGCAGTGTGATGTGGTGGCCCGGCATCGACGCAGACATCGAGCGCGCGTGCCGCGAGTGTGACGTGTGCGCCGCGGAGGCAAGCGCCCCGCCGCGCGCACCGCCGCAGCCCTGGCCGTACGTTGCGGAGCCCTGGTCTCGACTGCACCTGGATTTTTTGGGCCCGATTCAAGGAAAAACATTTTTAGTTCTAATAGATTCTACTACGAAATGGTTAGAGATTTTTGAGATGCCTAGAACGACAGCAAGCTCAGTTATTAAGGTATTAAGGGAGACTTTTGCGCGTTTTGGCTTGCCTAAAGAGGTCGTGTCCGATAATGGCCCACCATTTTCTAGTCAAGAATATGCCCAATTTATGGCTAACAATGGTGTCAAAGTTTCGTTTTCAGCGGCTTATCACCCGTCGTCCAACGGCGCTGCTGAAGCAGCTGTAAAACTATGTAAGCGGGCAATTAAGAAGGCGTTCAGAGAAAAATGTGACGTAGATCTAGCTTTGCAAACTTACTTGATGTCGTATCGTAATGTGGAGCATAGCTCAACGGGCGCATCACCTGCTATGCTGCTGCAACGTAGGCACTTACGTTCCAGGCTGGATTTATTAAAAGACTCGAGACAGATAGAGGCCACGGTGCAGGAGGCACAGGAAAAGCAGGTAGATCGTGCGGGGGGGGTTGATAGAGAATTTCAGATAGGCGATAAGGTGTATGTTCGTAATTATACGGGAGGTAATAAATGGGTCAGGGGAACCATTAAAGAAAAGTTAGGCTCGCGGAATTATTTAGTAGATAGGGAAAACAGTCCACCTACGGTCAAGCATGTAGATCAGATTAAATCGAGGTCAGAGAGACGAAATAGGCCGCCATCTTTCCCAGAGCCGGATATTGGGTCTGAGTCACGGATGTCACCGGAAGTGGAGAGTCAGGTGGGCGCGCCACCAGCTGTAAGTGTCGAAGTTTCTGCTGGACCGTCTGAGCCGCCAGTAGCGGTCCCACGTCCTTCCAATCTTAGACCTAGAGAGGAACTTAGACCAATACTTAGATATGGTTTTGATATCGATTGATAGGTGTACATTTTATTTAAACTTAGTATGCTGTGGCGGTTAGTTAAGGTTTGTGTTTATTATAATATCATTATTAAATTAGTTAGGTTTCTATGTAATATGCTAAGTTAATCATCACTGTTTATGTTATTACTATTAGATAAGAATTAAGGGATACTTCTTAGTTTATGGTGGAGGTGTAATGTATGTACCTACGTAGGTACCTCGATATTTATATTCTCACGGAGTACCCGCTTTTGTAATCATTGATCTCTCTCGAATACATCGTTTTACCGAATAGCTGTGTTTCGTTTCACGTCCTGCAAATATTATCCTGGAGCTTCCCACAGGACATCTCAGAAGGGACCCGTGCCTTTCACTTTTTATGTCTGTCTCTCTCGCTCTTAGGCGGGCTAACCATGCCCGAGTGGAAGGGAGTAGGGACGCGTGCCTCTCACTCGCTCTCATTGTGAGCGCATAACGTGAGCGGAGCGTAACGCAGTTTCTTGAAGTGTCACCCGGCAAACCAATTTATAAGACGTTGTCACGTCAAAATATTTCATATGTAGCACAAACGAAATAAAGAAAAAAATAGACCCCCAATCAAATTACGAACACGAATCCTCCTTTCGCTACAAACAAAACAATAAAGCTGTGTTCCAAAAAGGTTTTATACCTACCGGTTCAAAATGGCGGACCGGCGACACATGTATTTACGCACATACCCAACTCACTCAGCTTCCTATTCAAAATCAATTACAAACAATAATCCTTTCACTGGTGCTGTTACAAACACATACACCACTGATTAGGCCGTGTGTTTCGACCTTATTAATATTCGCGCCACGTTGGCAGCCCTGTTCGCGCGCTTTTACAACTGAAAATGATGTTTTGTTGGCAGTGATGATAGGTATACTTGGAAACTCATGCAGATGGCTTACAGTATGAAAGAAGATGATTTTTCATATGCATTATATAACATAGCGTCACGCCTTTTTCCATACGGGGTGACAGAAGCACAATAGCACACACACATTGGTAATTTATACTTAGTTTAGTTTAAACATAAAACAACGTATAAGTTATGTCTAAGAGATTTCAGATTCGTACAGAAAATCCTAGCTCGTAACCAGATACTTCCAGATTATTCAATCTAGGCTAGAGTCTAGATCTAGGCCGAAATCCAGGTATTAAATTTTCTCCCTATTCGTAACCTAAGGCTGAATAGTACTTCACTAGTACGATGTAACATGAGTCGACAAAGACATACAATACATACACAAACACTGAAAAACAGATAATAGTACAAACATCAGAAACGTTAAATTTGTCTCTTCTTAAAAAGGTCCACGTTGGGCACCAATGGCGTTTTATCGATCAGTTTCAGGGTTCCGTATAAGAAGGGTGCCATGCGGGACCTTATTTCTAAGCATCCGCTGTCTGTCCGTCCGTCCGTCCGCCTGTTCATCAGCTCAAAAAGCCTGTTCGTAGCAGACAAAGAGTTATTTCATCATTCATGTCATGGAATTTAAGCAGCAGTTTAGTTAAGCCCGTTTATTAGAACGTACGTTTTAAAACACCACTTCTAAGCTTAATTAACATTTTCTATTGCACAGAAACCACTGATTGATTGTTTGTTTTTCCTGCAGTCCCACGTTGGACGCCAATATGAATTAGGTATTTATTACGTAGTAAAGCGCACTTTACTAGTCCGGGCAACTCTAATCGACATTAAACACGACCGGTCGATCCAAATTGCCTCCAATTGAACAGAGCACTTAGAAACTCACCGATGTAAACAGGCATCGACCGACTTATAGACCGGCATTGTTACGACAGTCTGTCTGTGAGTCCGGTATAGCGGGGGGCGTCATTGCAGTCTGTCTGTGAGTCCGGTATAGCGGGGGGCGTCATTGCACAGTCTGTCTGTGAGTCCGGTGTAGCGGGGGGCGTCATTGCACAGTCTGTCTGTGAGTCCGGTGTAGCGGGGGGCGTCATTGCACAGTCTGTCTGTGAGTCCAGTGTAGCGGGGGGCGTCATTGCACAGTATGTCTGTGAGCCCGGTATAGCGGGGGCGTCATTGCACAGTCTGTCTGTGAGTCCGGTATAGCGGGGGGCGTCATTGCACAGTCTGTCTGTGAGTCCGGTATAGCGGGGGGCGTCATTGCACTTTCTTTATAATTTAAATCATCATCGCATTGTTCTCCATTGTTCGTTTGTTCGGCCTATGTCCTTATGAGACTATACCGATTAATCTAAGAGTGGCATGATCTGTCTCTGTCGCATACTTGCGCTACGCATTGTCAGAGGCCAATCCTACGATTTGAACGTGTGATATTCAAGCCACCAAAACACAACAAATTGAAAATTAAATCGGGAATTTGTTTAAGCATACGAGTCGGCACTTACTGTGTAATTCCATTATCGCATCACGGGGCGCATAGGGATAGATGTAGCTCTAGGCGCCATTTCTAGGGTAAACTAATAAAACAATAGAAACCTCCGACCCCCTCTGGACCCCACTGGTCCCATGGTGTACCCTTAGTGAGAATGTCTGCCTATATCGGGCTGGGGGATGTAAATAAACCATGTACGGAAACGAAAGGAACTAAATAATGTGGAAAACAGCGCTTTTTTCGTAATCTGGTGACGGAGGCACAGTTTCGCTGACGTATAGCGTAAACTACGTTTGGCTTGAAAAGGAGTTTGCTCATCGCCGCCGCCTTGCAGCTATGAAACAGAGGACATGAAGGTTTTTTCTCCTCACCATCCCTCACAGTTGGAAATTCCATTCCAACTTGGAAGACAGCCTTTTCAAATCTCAGGTAGGTAACGCTAAATAGTTATTATGTTATGCCTCATTCCCTTTCAGACTAGAGAATGTCATTATCCTGGCCAAAAAGGAAAAAAAAAACCATTAAAATTAGGGGAAATTAAGTTCTCATCCCCCTGCAATAGACATTAATTGACGTCTTGGTAATCACTGTCAAAGTCAAGCACTGTGTGCTTCTGTGAGCCATAGGGTCATTACACTAATAGAGTATTTTTCATAGCCGGCCTCTAAATTTAGAGGTTCCCTTACAGTAACCTACATGACCTTTAACTTAGGTCAACGCGAATCAACCGCTAGATGACCCCTGAAAATATTAAAGTGTCCCCTAAAAGATAGGGACTGTTGGTGAAATTAGCCACTATATAGTGTGTATAATATAATAGGACACTTGATAGATGTCGATCTTAGCCTGTCAGTGAGGGGATATTGCTCATAAAAATCGATTAATCAAAAGAATCGATATATCTACTCTTTAAACATTTGTGAATCGGGAATAATTTTACAAGATTTGCAAAGAGACATAGAACAGACAATATAGTTGAAAATTAACTAAGTAATTAATCCTAAGTGCGGATAGCAGTGATGACGATGACAACTCTTCTGTTAGTTCAACTGAATATACAATTTCTATTCTTTCCGATTGTTTTGGTAACCTCCTTAGTGTTTAATAAGAAAACAGGCCAAGTGCGAGTCGGACTCGCGCACGAAGGGTTCCGTACAATTATCTATAAAAAACCGCAAAAAAAAATATGTATGGGAGCCTCCCCTAAATATTAATTTAATTATTTATTTTTTAAGTAAATAATATACTCAATATATTGTGAACATTTTAAGCGTCTACCTGCTACCATTATCAATATCGAGCAAAAATGAGCAAAAAAATCACGTTTGTTGTATGGAAGCCCCCTTAATATTAAATTTCTTTTGATTTTTAGTATTTTTTATTATAGCGGCAACAGAAATACATCATCTGTGAAAATTTCACCTGTCTAGCTACCACGGTTCATGAGATACAGCCTGGTGACAGACAGACGGACGGACGGATGGACGGACGGACGGACAGACAGCGAAGTCTCAGTAATAGGGTCCCGTTTGGCACCCTTCGGGTACGGAACCCTAAAAAGTAGATTTTACGAAGTTTTAGGTTAGCTATCAAGTTGCTTCTAAGCATGGATAGAGAATAAAGCAGCTTAATGTACCTTACAGGTTGACAATAGTAAGTCCACTTTTTGAAAATTTCATTTCTGTACCTTAGAAGTATATTTCGTATATATTTATTGCACATAAAAGACAAAACACAGAAAATACAGAGAAGTAATTTACAAAGGCAAGCTTATCTCTACAAAAGAGATCTCTTCCAGCAAACCCAGGATGGTCAGAGAAAAATAAAATACAGAACAGGTAGGCCTATGTGCTCAGGTAAGAGAAAAATAAAATATAAATAAATCATAATATTACTAATCAACTGAATATACTACATAAAGAAGTACATGAATATTACATAAAATAAAATATTTGTTTGTTTATTTGTTTATTTGTTTATTTGGGAACTGAGCCCACAGCACAATATAAAAAATGTACAGCACAAAAAGTAACTTATACCTAGGCCAATTAGGGGCTCTTATTATACTAACATTACATGTTGCAAATACAGTTTAATTACACTATTTAATTATACATACATTTTAGTTTTTTATTTTAATAAAAGTTTTAAGAAATATTATCTAGAAGTTAAGAGGGAGGGGGAGGTGTGAAGTGTGTGTGAGGGTGTGTGTGCGTGAGCATGTGTGGATGTGTGTGTTGTAGTAATAATATATAAATCTAACATAAATAAACTAATAGAAGTCTACTTCTAGTGGACTTACTATTGTCTACATCTAAGGTACAGTATTTAAACCTTAATTTACTCCCGCAAAATGCCTCTGCCAGCCCGTATAGGAAAACCTCTGAACACATTGTCCTCAATAGAACTAGTTCTCGCCGATTCGCTTTATTGTCACCGATCGAAGGGCGCGTGCCCACTTGCGGACATCTATCGTTCATTAGGCCCTGTGCACACAGGCCGGATGGGCGCCTGGGAAAATGTTTGTTGGTATCGGTACAGCCGTTAGGGCGCTGTCGTACCGAGAGCATTGTTATTTGGAACGATTTAGAGAGGTCGATTCCAATAAATTCTTTATTTTAACTTTCATTTTAGATAAATGTCGAATAGAGCACAAGCCCAATAAAACATTGTTTTATTGCCTTTGTGAAATCGCAGGTTAAAACTGACAGTGTGCACAATAGGCGTGTGGCCAAGGTAATCCAATAAATCTAGGAACAAGTCTTAAGTTGAAGCATTATGTACAAAATGGCTTGACATTCTCAGAATTGTATATTTCCAGCAGATATATTTTATAAAGTCAATTTTGTGCAAAAAAAGACAGCATTTGATGGCACTTTTACATGACGTCATTCTGTTGATAATTCATAGAACTCAGGAACAAAGTTTCGTTTTGACAGTTCATAAAAAGTATCTATTATGACTTGACAGGCCACAAGCCTATCGTGCCTCTGCCACCCCGAATAGGAAAAGACGTAACGCAATAATTGAAACAAAAAGTAAACTTTAGAAAAAACCGACTTCCACAAACCCTATTTGATTAGATTGAGTTTAATACAAACTGTAACCCCTTATCCCCCCCCCCTTGGGGAATTAATTTTGTCAAATCTCATATCAGTGCTACACCACGCTTCTAAGGAACCCCTGTACAAAGTTTCATGGCTCTAGGTCCACCGGTTTAGGCTATACGTTGCCTGCCCGTCAGCCACGCATTGTATTTGTACCTGGTATTGAGCAGATCTGGTGGCCATATGTGGTCTTCATCAGCAGTTCCGCATCACAATATTATGCTTACCATGTGCATTTGCACGAGTTATTATGAAAAACACAAAAATCACTATATGTCTGCCTATAATATTTGAAGAGTTCCCTCGATTTCTCCAGGATCCCATCATCAGATCCTGACCTGGTGTCAATGGGACCAATGGGAAGTTAAACCCTTTCAAACAAAAAAAATAATTTTCCAAATCGGTCCATCCGTCTAGGCGCTATCGAGGCACATACATAAAAAAAAAAAAAAACAAATATCCGGACGAATTGTAAACCTCCTCCTTTGGGAAGTCGGTTAAAAACACAGTTTTGACATTTTCTAAATGATTCTACTAGGTACAACATTTTCTCGTGACAGGGGACTAGCCCATCATCATTCTTCCAAATAAACAGGGTTCCCTCGGCACAGTCGACCAGTATTGCAGATCTGCAGTGAATTACAAGTGCTAGTGGGTTAGGGCACGTAGACACGCCAGGGTTGGATTCCGTAGGATGATGCTATACGGTTTTTAATTGCTGTTAAGACTATATTAAAGATAAGCTCGCCTTTGAACACTAATTTCAATTGAAAATCAAATAGACTACCTCTGGCACCTATTATGGTATCTCTGTAGCGGAGGTTGGTGGTCGAGGTTCGAATCCAGCAGCAGTTATTTATGACGTCATAGTTTTTGGACACAGCATGGGGCCACATGACGCAACTTTTTACATTACCTTTGCTATGACCGTCAAATTAAATTTCTTTCTATACTTTTATTTATTTTCTTAATAACGAGTATCCCGAAGTCAAGAAGCACGACATATCGGTCCCTCCATACGTTTAAAAGATTTCAAATATACAATTTTATTAGCAAACGTTGACTAAGTAATCTGTATGATTTTACGGTCAATAAAAAAAATGACCTTTGAACTTGAACTTTGATTCCTTTGGCCGCATTTTTAGAAAATCGGCAAGCGGTCTTGCATAACTGAAAATGATGATGTCATCCATATAAACGTGTCGCGGTGCAATGGAGACGCGGCGAGCGCGCGTGTCCGCTATCGATCCGCGGGAGAAAACAAATTAACAACCCCGAGTACTGACAGAGCAGCGCAACCACAGAGACCGTAGCACTTTTGTCGACCTCTAACGTCCATTCGCAATAATCTATCTATCCATGGTTTTCACATTACTATAGTGTATCTAATATAACAAGCAACTTGACAGATGTCAATCTTAGCCTGTTAGTGAGGAGGTATTGCTCATAAAAATCGATTAATCAAAAGAATCGATACACACTTTAAACATTTGTGAATCGAAAAGATGTCTAACATTTTATTATGGATTCTTTAGTTACCTTAAATATGGTATAAAATAAAATAATAATATCTTTAAAATAAAGCTGATAGCAGTGATGGCGATGACAACTCTTTTGTTGGTTCAACTGAATAAACAATTTCGATTCTTTCCGATTAATTTGGTAACATGCCTAGTGTTTAATAACCGGCCAAGTGCGAGTCGGACTCGCGCACGAAGGGTTCCGTGCCATTATCTATAAAAAACCGCAAAAAAAATGTATGGGAGCCCCCCATAAATATTAATTTAATTTTAATTTAATTATTTATTTTTTAAGTAAATAATATACTCAATATATTGTGAACATTTTAAGCGTCTACCTGCTACCATTATCAATATCGAGCAAAAATGAGCAAAAAAATCACGTTTGTTGTATGGGAGCCCCCCTTATTATTAAATTTATTTTGATTTTTAGTATTTGTTGTTATAGCGGCAACAGAAATACATCATCTGTGAAAATTTCAACTGTCTAGCTACCACGGTTCATGAGATACAGCCTGGTGACAGACGGACGGACGGACGGACAGACGGACAGACGGACAGCGAAGTCTCAGTAATAGGGTTCCGTTTGGCACCCTTCGGGTACGGAACCCTAAAAAGTGGATTCTACGAAGTTTTAGGTTAGCTGTCAAGTCGCTTCTAAGCATGGATAGAGTATAAATTAGATTTGACAGTTGCTCTATGGAACTTATGTCAAATTTGACCCTATCTATCTGCAGATTGAGAATAGATAGGTTATTGCAAACGGCCGTAAGGCGCAGCGGTTGTGTGTGACTCTGTCTACCATGCGACGGGTCCCGGGTTCGTTTCCCGGCTGGGGATAAAAAAAAACCAGGCCATGTTTACATGTTTGTGATGTCGCTGTTTTTGGTTCCCGTGACTCAGGGTATCCTAGTGTGGGGGCACCTACTGAAGCAATGTATGTGCCTGTATGCAAATGTTTATGTTCACTTTAAGTCTTTTATAAGAATATGTATCACATTGTTTTCCGGCAATAAAGAATTATGAATACATAATACCGTTTACACAAGGTCCAGCTTAGCTGTTTAGGCATGTGATTCTATTAACCTCACTTTCACACTTCACATATGAATCCGCCGTGAGTTTCTTGATTGGCATTCTAAAAACTCGGATGATAATTCGAATTTACGCTAGCGCTACACTTGCGAGCGTGGCAGCGAGTTGAACTAAATTGAACGTGAGATTTTGACAGATAGTATGAGATGACATAAGAAGTGACATTCGGGGTAAGGGTCAGACGCCCACTTCGTATCTTTGACGATTCAAAGTGTTAAACAAATTCGAAGTGAGAGTGATAGCGAAGCGAGATGCAAGTTGATGTTCCAATTTTACAGAATCGTGGGCACATACGTGCCTCTGCCACCCCGTTTGGGAAAAGGTGTGACGCTTTGTGCGTGCTTTGTCATTTGTGTTTTGTTGAAAATTGTCATTTGTATGTTTCTTTCTTTCTTCTTCTTTCTTTGTAATGTTTTGTTAGTTAGGCCATGATCTCTATATTACTCCGCTACTCTGCGCTTTATATCGGGTACAGTTCCGCACAACATGACCGGCGGCTCTCTCACTCAACAGTTCGCGAATTTTGCACTCTCTACATGCAAACACACAAACATATAAACATATAATATAAACACTTACAGACAGGCACATATGTACATGGCTTCTGACCCCACACTATGATACCCTGTGTCGTGGGATCCAGAAACAGCGACATCACAAACATGTAAACATCCAAGTCCTGGTGTTTTATTTTTCTTAACCCCTAGACGGGAATCGAACCCGTGACCTCTCGGTGCGCCACAGAGGTCGTCACAAACACAAACACACATTACAGACATGGTGGATACATTCTAACTTGTTTCTAAGTGAAATTAGTTAAATCAATCGAAAATTAATTCATGAATACATACAATTCTGTATTAATTTCATTCATTCTCATTCACTTCTAATAGCTGATCTCGTCAGTTCATTCAATAATTCCCTTCACTAGAAATGACAGATATTTTGGTTTGTAATACAAAATTGGACATTCTTCCGGTGATGGAAAACATCGCAAGGAAACAATCTCTTATCTACACTATGTTTAGAGCTCGTCTAAGCTGAAATGACGCGCCCCGCTCCTTGGTTTTGTATGACAAGTAAATACAAAACCAAGGAGTGGGGCGCGTCATTTCAGCTTAGACGAGCTGTACTATGGCTGCAGCGATGGGCTAGCTCCCTGTCTAACAAAATGGAGTATCTATTGATTATGTGCTTCTGCCACCCCATACAAAAACAAGGCTTCTTGTTGATTAATCACAACCTTAAACAAATTAAATGCGTCCATTTTATTACATTACACAATTTATACGATATAAAATCTTGTTGCGAGATTTACTTGTGTATATTTAATCAGGTAGGTAGTCGCCTATTTATTTGCACAAACTTGTAGATAAAATAGATCCTGCAACTTACGCTGTTAGGACCTAATTAACTAATTTCTCTTGAAGAAGATGAATGAACGTCTGAAAATCTTTTCTTTCTTATTTATTTCCATTAAAATATTCACATTTTGGTTAAGCTCTAGATCCCACACTAGGATTCCCTGTATCGTGGGGTCTTAGTCTCTTCCAGACCATTTAACAGACATTTAACAAACATATAACGAAACCAAACTTGTTACTTAGTACTTGTTACTTGAAACTTATGGCCGATTTCATCAACAATCCCTATCTTTTAGGGGCCACCTAGCGGTTGTTTCCCTTTAATCTAAGTTTAAGGGTCAACTAGGCCACTATGGGACCCCCTAAATTTAAGGATCCGACCTCCGGAACAATCGCTAGACAGCTATGCAAAAGAGCTAAGGGTACCCTAACTGTTGGTGAAACCGGGCATTAATTAATTAATAATTTATTGAATTGCACACAAACAGTTACACAGGACAAATAAATACGTAGAACAAAGGCGAGCTTATCTCTAGTAAGAGATCTCTACCAGCAAACAAAGTTGGGATGAGACAGATGGATTGCTGAGTAGGAGTAGACCCATGTGTACAAACGACTCTTAAAAATATTGAGATTAGGACTATCTACTACAGTCTATTCGTGATAAGAATGCAGTGAAATGTAACACACACTCACAGGACAGGACACAACCGTCGCGTTCGAAAGTTTGCCTTCAACTGGTCACTGTGAACTTGGCTTGATAATTGGATACGATTTCATTGGTTACGAGGCGTGGCTAGGCCGCCGGACAGTGATCACTCCACTGCATTCTTATCACGAATAGACTATAGCAACTTGCTAATAAACTTGTTGTAATTACGGGCCCCCAAAAATCGAAAGCAATCGACTCACGCGAGCAGAATCGATGAATCGAGCGCGACAACGAAGTTAGTCGGTATTTCTCGATTGGCCAGGTCCGTACTCAGGATGTGATTAGCGGGGCCTCTTCAGTTGGGGCCCTAGAGGTAAATGTGTTAAAGAGGGCGTGGCGGGGGCACTCGCGTGAACATTGTGATGTATTGAAAATTCCAGGTATATCTGGAATTTTCAATTTTCTCTCTGTGCGTGGGTGATTTCTTAATTAAACTAATAGTGAAGTGATGGGCCGAAATAGAATTTTCAGCCGAATTCGAAACCGACTCTTTTATTAAGGAAGGATGTTGGGTAAAATTGGCGTGGTTTTGGGTTTGCTTTGATTTTTGGCGTTTAATATTCCTTGTCTCATTGAAAAAGGTCGCAAAGGTAATCAGTACATAAACAAGTGATCGTGTGAAGTTTTTTTTATTTTTATTTATCGTGTTTTTGGCCGAAACTAGACCGAAAGCGAAACCGAAGCTTCGGTTAGTCTCTAGAATACCATCGCAACATAACACGATTTGTAAAAATAGCTTTGCAATATAGAGGGGCGACCCCGCAGAAAGGAGGATGCAAACTCTATGAGGGCGACAATATTTTAATTTAGTTTTAATCGGCACAGCACGCCTCTTTCGAACACTAACCAAAAATGCATCCTGTACAACTGTTCGAAAGAGAACCCTAACGTAATATGAATACGGATCTGATTTGGTCGAGTGAAAAAGGTATTGTTGGGTAGTAAAAGTTCAGTCAGCTACATTTGGACCGTGCTCCGCTTAATGTGTGTATTTTATTAGTTTTATTTGGATATTTTTGTTCCGTTTGGATTTTATTTATTTTTGACAATTGCTGGATTTTTTAATACATTTTTTTAAGCTGTTTTCATTATGTTTAGTCAAGCCTCCTGTCATCCTAAATAAATAATTGCAAAACTGTCTAAAAAGAGGCTAATTGTTTATTTATTAACCGACTTCAAAAACCAATTCTGCAACCCTCTTTTGACTTGATCAGAGCAACTTTATTTTTCAATTCCCAGTACATTTTGGCCTGAGTGGGTCAGCTGATTTGTATGGAGGTGTGAAAAATAAAGTTGCTCTGATCAATCGGTTTCATAATGAAAGTTGCTCAGAATGATGTCCCTAACAAAGTAGTTTCTCATTTTGCGTTAATTCATTTACACCTTGTACATATACGTATATGTAGACTGCCGGGCATCCGGTTAGACGGACATACAAGTCTTCCAACAATCTATTGGCTGATGAGTGACGTTTACAGGGGGGCGCCAGCTCAACGCAACTTAATGCAACGAACCTGTCATCAACACAGACCTTTCATTCCTCATTGCTCATCAAGCGTTAGTTCCACCTGACACCGCGCGCCAATAGATCGTTGGAGCCGAAAGCATTTTCGTCGGAAACGGACACTCGCTCGCTTTCGGCTCGCTCGGTCAACTATGTTTGCAAACATGTCCTAACAGTCGCATGTATGCGCAAATCTGAAATTAACTTCCCAATCCAAGAGGTAATCAACAGCGGACGTAGGTCTGAATCTAGGTCGCGTCTGTGGTCTAGACCCGCTTGGTTACTTAAGTATTTTGTAACGATTTTGGATAGGTCAGCTTTAAGGCCCGGCTACACGCAGCGACTTGCATTCGCAAACAGTTTGTGCAAAAATTGGCACAAATGGTTTGCTCCAAACTTCGTATAGCCATATTGCCGTGCGATTCAGTACGCGACTCAGGGCTCCGTGCGGCTGCTCTTGCTCGATAATAGTACCAAACGTAACACAGACTGGACGGCTCTAACCCTTGCCTATAACTGCGTTAGAACCTTCGATCAGTTCATTTGCTTGCGCTGAATATTTGCAGTAACTGTATTGCCTGCAATATGCAACTGTATTGAACTGTGAAACTGTATTTAGTATTTAAAATTCATGTATTGAATAGAAATGTTTACTGGAGATATTTTAAAATGTTTTAGCCCATTAATGTCCCCAAGGAGAGGCACAGGCCTTTACTCGGATACGAGTAAAATTGAGCCTTATTCCACCACGCTGGCTCATATAAAATATTATAGATATTGATTGATCGTATTTTTTAATTACGTATCCAAACAGAATTATCTTAGAAAGCCTGTGCTATGCATGCTACGACATTTGGTCAAAGAATATTTGTTGTTTGTAATTAAATTATCGCTCGATGGACAATTATGTTTTATGAAAATTTCTTTCTAATATGATTTGTAAGATCACGGACTACGCGTGGACGTGGAGTGTAAAGGGTACTGATACAGGGTGTAACAGAAAGGGGTGTGCAGGCAGAAAGAGGGTTGTTAGGGACACCATTCTGAACAACTTTCACTATGGGACCGACTTGATCAGAGCAACTTTATTTTTCACTCAACCATACAGATCAGCTGAGTGCTAGGCCCGAAATGTACTGAGTAAATAAAAACCGGCCAAGTGCGAGTTAGACTCGCGCACGAAGGGTTCCGTACCATTATCTATAAAAAACCGCAAAAAAACACGTTAATTGTATGGGAGCCCCCCTTATATTAAATTTATTTTGTTTTTAGTATTTGTTGTTATAGCGGGAACAGAAATACGTCATCTGTGAAAATATCAACTGTCTAGCTACCACGGTTCATGAGATACGGCCTGGTGACAGACAGACGGACGGACGGACGGATATCTTGAGATTTTAAGGTACTTTCCCTCCAGGGCCCATTCGTTTGTTCCACCCTGTATATGTGTGAACTGTAACTGTATTTTTCATGAAATACCCAAAAAGTTTTGTTCAAATTATCATCTTATGTCAGAATAAAAGTTATTGTGTTATTGTAAAGGTAGCTAGTTGAAAAATAACATTTGAATTGATTCAAAGCTTGCCGCGCTTTTAGGGCCTTTAGTACCTACTAAACGCCGCCGTAAGCAGCACTGTCTACAATCTACTGCGAAAACGTGAGACACCCATCTACAATTTCCGTACAATGAGGTTCACTCACTCATTATGTCAATGTCATGCAGACTGCAAAACATCATTTCAACGCACCAAAGAGTATTTAATTAAAACATCACTGGCAGCCAAACTTGAAGTGGCCAAAAGGAAAAAATGAATTTCTGAGCTCTGAGATTTGTATGAAAACAAAAGTAAATTAAAAACTATTAATTTTATAATTATTTTCTAAAAGTTCTACAGAATAAATAGAGACGTCGTAATTCATCAATGAATATATAAAGTCTTTGTAGAAGTCCGGGGACGACATTGCCATATCATTTAAATTTAGTTTCATTAAAAGAAGGTTTACCTACCAAAACAAAATGGCCTTGGTATAAACTTTTCAAGTGTGTTGTGAAGACGTATCTTGTACCGAGACCACTTTCAATTTGTAATATCTCTCGTATTTCAGTATTTGTGGTTGGTGCGGCAACAGATATACACATTCTGTGAAAATTTCAGCTTTCTAGCTATTACGGTTCGTGCAGGCGGACCCGGTGACAGACAGGACGGACGGACAGACGGACGGGCGGACGGACAGACGGACAGCGAAGTCTTAGTAATAGGGTCCCGTTTTTACCCTTTGGGTACGGAACCCTAAAAATTAAGTTGCTCTGATCAAGTCGGTTCCATGGTGAAAGTTGTTCAGAATGATGACCCTAAAAACCCTCTTTCGGCTTGTACACCCCTTTCTGTTACACCCTGTACTTGCAAGTTTCAAGTAGGTATCCCAGGCACCATACAAAAATGTTCGAAATCCTTTCGAACAAAACAATGCATTTCGTGGTCTAGCAAGTGACAATTTTGGCAACAACTTCAAAACAAATAGAGAACGAAAGAAAGTTCGTTCTTCATATTTATTTTGTGCAGCGTCAGCCAAGTGCTTTGTTTCTAGCAATATCGGACCGCGGCGTTTAAAAACGAAATAGTGTTGCAGTGAAGAGAGTCGGGCACACACATTTAGGGCTCCGTACCATCTTACAAAATACGAAAATAAACTAAAATTGTACGGGAGCCCTTTATTTAAAAATATAGGAAGGAAGGAAGGACACATTTTTCTCACGAGACGCCTAAATAAGGGTGAGCGCAAGGGGAGCGCACTCAGTACCCTCCCGAATTGTCTTGGGATTAGGTTTAGGGGGGCTGCAGACGCATTAGATTCACTGTGACGTCACGCATACATTTCGACCCCAGTCAATTGGTTATTTAAGATCTGGGTTAATTAAAAATCGGCCTATTGGTCAATCTTCAGATAACGTTTATCCGTCTGTTTAAGTGAAGAATGAAGTTACGTATCTGACTTTTTTCCTGAAGTTTGAAAAACCGCCCTTAACCTTTAGATTCCGAAAAAGACATCCTGACTGGTGACACCAAGGCGTCTGTTAATTTCAATTAAGAGGAAAACTGAAATCTAAACCCCAGATGGCGCTTTGGTGACTGGACCTTGTTTACGTCAGCGTCAAGTACAGGGTTTCGATTTTTGTGCTTTTTATTGTGATAAAGAACCATAAAATGTATTCTCTGATGACCGACCGTGAGCTTCAAACTGAGATTCGAAGGAGAAATGCGACAGTATCTGGAAAAAAGCTCATCTGGTAGAAACATGCAAATAATTTGACGTTATGTTTCGCTAGCGGTTTATAATAGTAATAAATGATTCCCCTTACTTTTACAGTTGAAAGCACTGCATTCAGGTTGGAAAGTTTACAAAAAACTACATACAATTTGACAGTTCCTGTGTCATACTAAGGTACAATCGCAAATGCGCCACCTAGCGTGAGAAATTGTCAGTTTTCCACCCAATATCAAGGGATAAAAACATAACTTCCCCTAATTGTAATGTCAATTATTTTTCTTTTTCGGCCAGGATAGTGAAAACGTTAAGCGAAATGAACAAAAATACGAACTTTTGAAGATTATTCCTACATTCAATTTTATTCTATTCTTCGTTATTTTTAAAACACAAGTCCCAAAGGCAAGGCCCAAACTCAAACATAATCATGTAGCCACAAAATTCACTTTCAACGAAGTTAAATGGGCAAAAAGTTTTTAGTTTTCGGACAAAGCGAAAAAATATATACCTGGAGTTTGCCGCCTCCCTTAGGAATGTGTCGAAGTCTAGACGCAGGCGTGTATTTAACAAAATAAAAATGTCGTTAAAACAGAATATACACGATTTTTATTTATTTATCCAAAACAGCTTTTTGCATTTAAAATTATACAAAATAGGAATATTGAATTAAATGAAAAATTAATGAAACATTTGTTTATGTAAGTATCTTTTTGATAATGAGTTTCAATTTTCATTTGCTAACGTATAATCGTAATTTGTAAAGCATATTATTCTTTCGCTACGACCGTTTATGCAGTGAAATTGTTACATTTTCATAGTAATCGCAATGGACTCAAAACGTAACGGTACGTTCTGTTGACCTAATTTTACTATGTATTGTGTAGTTGTTTTTCAAATTACAAATTACAAATTACAAATTCGTTTATTTGCGAAAAATATGGTTATGAAGATGTTAGAATCAAAGTATGTGCAGCATATCTCGCCACGCAGTGGCATGCAAATATTATTTCTAAAGCATTTAATTACATTGCAACAGCAAGTACTAACATACTTACCTATTTATTCCTCCAAAAGTAAACTGCAACTTTTCATGCCGATTTGAGGAAATCCTTTTACGGTTAGACAATTGAGTTTTTAGGGTACCGTACCCGAAGGGTGCCAAACGGGACCCTATTACTGAGACTTCGCTGTCCGTCTGTCCGTCCGTCCGTCCGTCCGTCCGTCCGTCCGTCCGTCCGTCCGTCCTGTCTGTCACCGGGTCCGTCTGCACGAACCGTAATAGCTAGAAAGCTGAAATTTTCACAGAATGTGTATATCTGTTGCCGCACCAACCACAAATACTGAAATACGAGAGATATTGCAAATTAAAGGGGGCCCCGATACAAGAGACGTGTTTAGATACACTTACGCATTTCAAAATGGAGATCTTGACTGAAACTGTTTATTTATTGTCATAGCAACCATGTCATAGACACATATACTACACATTTAAATATGATAGCATATTTCGCGTCAACCCACATGGTTGTGGTTAGCCGGTGCGGTATGATGTAGACTCTCAATCCGGAGGTCGTCGGTCGGTTCAGATCTCGTGAAGGCATAAACTTTTTAAATTTTCTTTTTGTTTATTTTTTTATTGTTTTGAGTGCTTTTGATTTGTTGTACGATGGTACGGTACCCTTCGTGTGCGATACCGACCCGCACTTACCCGATTATTTCACTTTAATAGTACATCAGAGTCTGTGCTATCATGGCTGCCGCACTTTGGGCAATAATTCATGCATTTTTAAAAACAACAACATGACGGTCTAGACACATTCCATGTTTATAGTTATTGGCGGAGGGGACAGTCATACTGATGGGGACGCTTTATAGCAAAGGGTTAGCGGTCAGATCTACCATCACCCTGTACAAGTATCATAATTTCTATCTACCATGCATTACCCTGTAGATAACCCTAGGGTAGATATTTTTTTCACTAATATCAAGTTTCTGGTTTAATAAAAGAGCAAACGCGTCCGTGGTCAAGTGGTTAATCACCCGCCTGTCGCGCAGGGGACGCGGGTTCGAATAACGTCTTTGATCATGTTACATTATTACACACACATTACACGGACTTCTAACAGTGTGTGTACATCGTCCTCGTAAATGTGTATTTTCCATGTATTTATTTAACTTTTTTTGTGCAATAAAAAATATGAATATTATGTGTGTGTGTGAATATGAAATGTTATGTGTGTGTGATTTTAATTTTTAATTAAACAGTCATCGCCGGAAATAATGCAGTTATTTCCTGCGATGACTATTATATTTAAAATCCGTCTGCTCGTTTGAAGGGTGCCACGGACAGACAGAAACACAAACAGACAGACGCTTTACCTGCACACAATAATAACTTTTATTTCGTCAGGGGTAAAAAAAAACGTAGTTTCGACGATTTGATTATCGTCATTTTCGCTTATACCATACACTTCGCTTTACTTTCGCTTATTCCGATGCACTATCTGCAGTTCCCGTTCCAGCTCCTACTCCTATTCCGATGCACTATCTGCAGTTCCCGTTCCAGCTCCTACTCCTATTCCGATGCACTATCTGCAGTTCCCGTTCCAGCTCCTACTCCTATTCCGATGCACTATCTGCAGTTCCCGTTCCAGCTCCTACTCCTATTCCGATGCACTATCTGCAGTTCCCGTTCCAGCTCCTACTCCTATTCCGATGCACTATCTGCAGTTCCCGTTCCAGCTCCTACTCCTATTCCGATGCACTATCTGCAGTTCCCGTTCCAGCTCCTACTCCTATTCCGATGCACTATCTGCAGTTCCCGTTCCAGCTCCTACTCCTATTCCGATGCACTATCTGCAGTTCCCGTTCCAGCTCCTACTCCTATTCCGATGCACTATCTGCAGTTCCCGATCCAGCTCCTACTCCTATTCCGATGCACTATCTGCAGTTCCCGTTCCAGCTCCTACTCCTATTCCGATGCACTATCTGCAGTTCCCGTTCCAGCTCCTACTCCTATTCCGATGCACTATCTGCAGTTCCCGTTCCAGCTCCTACTCCTATTCCGATGCACTATCTGCAGTTCCCGATCCAGCTCCTACTCCTATTCCGATGCACTATCTGCACTTCCCGTTCCAGCTCCTACTCCTAGTCCGATGCACTATCTGCAGTTCCCGTTCCAGCTCCTACTCCTATTCCGATGCACTATCTGCAGTTCCCGTTCCAGCTCCTACTCCTATTCCGATGCACTATCTGCAGTTCCCGATCCAGCTCCTACTCCTATTCCGATGCACTATCTGCACTTCCCGTTCCAGCTCCTACTCCTAGTCCGATGCACTATCTGCAGTTCCCGTTCCAGCTCCTACTCCTATTCCGATGCACTATCTGCAGTTCCCGATCCAGCTCCTACTCCTATTCCGATGCACTATCTGCACTTCCCGTTCCAGCTCCTACTCCTATTCCGATGCACTATCTGCAGTTCCCGTTCCAGCTCCTACTCCTATTCCGATGCACTATCTGCAGTTCCCGTTCCAGCTCCTACTCCTATTCCGATGCACTATCTGCAGTTCCCGTTCCAGCTCCTACTCCTATTCCGATGCACTATCTGCAGTTCCCGTTCCAGCTCCTACTCCTATTCCGATGCACTATCTGCAGTTCCCGATCCAGCTCCTACTCCTATTCCGATGCACTATCTGCACTTCCCGTTCCAGCTCCTACTCCTAGTCCGATGCACTATCTGCAGTTCCCGTTCCAGCTCCTACTCCTATTCCGATGCACTATCTGCAGTTCCCGTTCCAGCTCCTACTCCTATTCCGATGCACTATCTGCAGTTCCCGATCCAGCTCCTACTCCTATTCCGATGCACTATCTGCACTTCCCGTTCCAGCTCCTACTCCTAGTCCGATGCACTATCTGCAGTTCCCGTTCCAGCTCCTACTCCTATTCCGATGCACTATCTGCAGTTCCCGATCCAGCTCCTACTCCTATTCCGATGCACTATCTGCACTTCCCGTTCCAGCTCCTACTCCTATTCCGATGCACTATCTGCAGTTCCCGTTCCAGCTCCTACTCCTATTCCGATGCACTATCTGTACTTCCCGTTCCAGCTCCTACTCCTATTCCGATGCACTATCTGCAGTTCCCGTTCCAGCTCCTACTCCTATTCCGATGCACTATCTGCAGTTCCCGATCCAGCTCCTACTCCTATTCCGATGCACTATCTGCACTTCCCGTTCCAGCTCCTACTCCTAGTCCGATGCACTATCTGCAGTTCCCGTTCCGGCTCCTACTCCTGTATCATCTACAACGTCTTGTCAGCTCCCGGTTATAATATCTCAAGCCAGCTTACCGGCTCGAGGCGAGTTGCTAGTTTTTAATCAGGCAACACTAATCTCCAGTTAATCCTGCGAGGGTGTGCGGCGGGGTTTAGCGAGTGTGTTGTGTGGTGTTGCGAAGATGCAATGTAAGTACTATAGCTACCGAACTCGGTTTTCTGGGAGAGATCTCTTATTAGAGAGCTCGCTTTTGTACACTATTTTATGATAGTGCTCTTGTTTTCTCGACTGTAGAAATTATGACATGTTTTAGGTCTTCCTGCAAAACTATGTAGGTAATTTGGTTTACATGGATGATATTGATATCATACTTTTATTTTTTTATGTAGTAACCTATTTACACCAGGTGTGATCGGAACCCTTGGTGCACGAGTCCTACTCGACTGCTCTGACCGTTTATTATCAGGGTTCCGTACCCGAAGGGTGCCAAACGGGACCCTCTTACTAAGGCTCGGCTGTCCGTCTGTCCGTCCATCCGTCTGTCCGCCATCGGGTCCTACAGCACGAACCGTAATAGCTAGAGAGTTGAAATGTTTTACAGAATGTGTATTTCTATTACCGCAACAACAAAAAATACTGAAATACACGAAAAAGGGTGTTTAGAATGAAATTGTAGGTATTAAGTCAATTTCAATACAATAGCGCCTGACATTTTTTAATAGCAAGAGACGACTGACGGCGAGATTGAAGGTATTGCCGTTTTAGGCACAGACGACGATGGTGCGGACGGAAACCTTCGTGTGCTAGTCCGGCCCGCACTTGACCAACTTTTTAACCCGACTGCACCTAATGTTTTTCGAGCGTCCACACTTCCAACAGGACTATTGAAAAATTGTGCCTCAGCCACCCGGTTTGTTAAAAGACGTGTTTCAAAAAGTTTTGGAAACAGTTTCTATTTTAAAACCGTTCTAAAAGTTCGAGATACTTCCTCGCTGCAGTAGCCGACTGTAATCCCGAATCCCGACTTAATCCGGGAATCCCGAACTCCACCTAGTCGAAGCCCAGATACGCCGTGGTATTCTGAATTTAGTTATTATATTTCTAATTCGATCTCAAATAGTGGGGTAACGTATTGCTTTTTACCCACTGGAAGGAGGGTAATGTTTTAATACATTTTACCGGACTTCATTGAGTTATCGTTTGGAGGCTCAGAGTGGAGGGATGCGTGATTGCGTACCTGAAACAAAATAGTATAATTTTAGTGAAAAAATTTTTAGATGACATAAAATGATGATATTTATATCTACAAGTCTGGTCTTTATGTACGTATTGTTAAGTAGTTTAATGTTTTAACTTATTTAATGTTGTGCACATGGGTCTACCTGTTGTTAAATTATTTCCAGTCCATCCTAGGTTTGCTGGAAGAAATCTCTTAATAGAGATAAGCTAGCCTTTGTCATGTGTTGTCCACTTTCAATTGTAAAATGTGTGTGTTATTGTTATGTGTGTTATTTTGTGCAATAAAGTATAATATAATATATAATATATATAACTTACGTTAGCTTAATTTGTTTAAATTACATGTCACTACTTTTCCCATTCGGGTTGACAGAAGCCATTTGAATCAGCCAGTGAGTGGTACCTTTTACCAGTCATTAGTCATTACACTCTTAGCGCTGCAGGGAGCCAGCCCATCGCCGCAGACAACCCACGAAGGTGACGTCAATACCAATAAAAATGTAAATAAATAATACATTATTTCGCGGCGCAAAAAACAATTACTTAAGTGTCAGCGTGGACGGCTCTCGAAGTCACCCCCTTAATATATTTTTGTCGAGACGCGCGCCTTTCGGACGCCAGGGACATACCCCTTAAGACCCGGCGGGGTGGACTCATAACTTCTTAACCGTCCAGAGTCCCCAAAAGTACCGGTGTCAAGTGTGTGCAAGGCAAATGCTTCGCGTTACGAACTACGAACAATGAAAATCAATTTGAGATTCTCGACAATAAATTGGATCGTTTTTAGGGTACCGTACCCGAAGGGTGCCAAACGGGACCCTATTACTGAGACTTCGCTGTCCGTCTGTCCGTCCGTCCGTCCGTCCGTCCGTCCGTCCTGTCTGTCACCGGGTCCGTCTGCACGAACCGTAATAGCTAGAAAGCTGAAATTTTCACAGAATGTGTATATCTGTTGCCGCACCAATCACAAATACTGAAATACGAGAGATATTGCAAATTAAAGGGGGCCCCGATACAAGAGACGTGTTTAGATACACACGCATTTCAAAATGGAGATCTTGACTGAAACTGTTTATTTATTGTCATAGCAACCATGTCATAGACACATATACTACACATTTAAATATGATAGCATATTTCGCGTCAACCCACATGGTTGTGGTTAGCCGGTATGATGTAGTGTAGACTCTCAATCCGGAGGTCGTCGGTTCAAATCTCGTGAAGGCATGAACTTTTTAAATTTTCTTTTTGTTTATTTTTTTATTGTTTTGAGTGCTTTTGATTTGTTGTACGATGGTACGGTACCCTTCGTGTGCGATACCGACCCGCACTTAACCGATTATTTTAAATTTTAAGTGACAACTTAAATTTCAAAATCGTTTCGTGCAGCTTAGGGTTAGTTTCAAAAATAATACTGGTCGTCAACTCGTCACCACTTTTTTTTCCTAGGACTTTTTTATGTTATCGAGTAGATACGGTATTCTGATTACAGGAAAAAATACTGGATTATGGCTAACAGCTTTAGTTTTTGAAATATAAAACTTACCTATTTTGACAAAAAATCTTTTGTTAATTAATCCTGTCCATCCTAGGTTTGCTGGAAGAGATCTCTTATTAGAGATAAGCTCGCCTTTGTACATGTTTTTTTCATTATTAAGTGTCTGTATTCTGTTTTTGTGCAATAAAAGTATAAAGTATAAAAAATAACTTGAAAATTGGTACTTAAGTACCTCAAAAACTTATTTAACGTCGTCGAATGTTATTTTTAGCGTTTTTATTTAATGCGAAACTAAATTTGGATCTCTTCCCAAGCATCTACAGTAATCGGCCATCATATGGGAGTCCAGTGTTTCTTCATAACGTTCTTCCAATGGGCGTATATCTTGATAAATTCTTTCAACCTGTTTTTCACTCATATCGCCGAAATTTATGGGGTACTATCTAAATGTGAGTGCGAAAAGTATGTTCCTATGCTCATCTTGCCCCCTGATCCCCATAGATTCGACACCATGTCCTCAACAAGTTCCTTAAGGTTATCGGATTTCTTGTTCCCAAATTCAAGCAAAGCAAGCAAATTATTTTCTTTAACATGAGTTGTAACATTTTTAGAAGCTTCCTTTGGTATGTTGAGATCTATAACAAAGACATCACGTTCATTTTGACTGTAAGTGACGTTCTGATTGTTGAAATATGTAGTCTGGATCAATGTCTTCCTTCAACAGATGGCATTCCGATTCAGGGGTCTATGTAGGCTCATCAAAGGATATTTATGTGCCAGGTCATTGCTCACACAATGTCCCTCGTCAAGGATTTTATGGTGATGGTCAGTTAGGATAACTTCGATTTTCAGAATTATTTTCGTTTGACTCAACTACCCAGATTGAGGTTCCCCCAAAATCATTAAATGTACTTTATTTTATTGCATTACTCAATCCATGTGACCATTGTTCCAGACACACTACACTTTCCTGACACAAAGCATTAGAACCCATTTCTTCTCGAAGTTGCACAGTGGTAACTAAAGCAGTTCTATTGCACATATTTTACGAAGTTTTCCGTTGATTTCGAAGACATATTTGCCACCTAAATGAATGAAAACCTATGAGGATAATGTATTCACAGTCTTTTCATCAAAGCCATAGCAAAAACTATTAAAATGTTTACTTTAAAGTCCGCCAAAATACAACATTTAAAGAAAATTTACAAAATAGCTAGGAAAGCTATATCTCAGAAACTGAAGCTGTTAGAGAAAATCTGTTGCCAGATTTGAAATTAGAGCACCAAAATGAGCTAGAAACCAAAAAAAAAATTGAGGAAAAAAAATCAAAAGTATTTTTTTTGTCGACCAATTAGGAAAGGATCAAACTCCTAGGTCAGACGGGTCCAGAAAACCGTCAGTGTGACCTTAAATACGACCAGAGAATTCTATCTTACAACACTCTCCTGGGACAAGGAGGGTTGGCATTAAAAGTGGAACCGTGGCCCTACACTGGGATAGTAGGCATCGTGGGAAAGACAACAGTGACTTCAAAACTGGATATCTAATGCCGGAATGTACAGATTGCGAGAAAATACCGACTAAATGCCCTATCGTCAGCTTAACTTTGATTAACCTCAATATTTGAGATAAGTACGGTTTCTGTCCATTATAAACCTCTATTTGTTCCAAATGTAAGCCCATCAATTTAAATAGATAATATGGATTTTAAAAGGGTGTTTTTAGTATTTTATTTTACTAATAAATGTTCAGCAAACAAGCATCTACTGACCGTACATGTCACAGTCACTAAGTACAGCAAGGCAACGGACCATAAAAAAGTATAGAAAATGCGAATACATTATTATTTATGTCTCCGGGCTGGGCGTTTCGCGAAACGACTGTTTTACGACATGCACCGCGACATGGCATCAGCGTGGTCTTGCTTGTTTTACTACTGACAGTTTCAGCGGCCATTTTGGTAAAGTTTAGGAGTTTTCTAATCATCTGATGCTTTTTGACACGCAAAAAGCTAGTTCAACAACACAACATAGCGTCACGCTTTTTCCCATACGGGGTGGCAGAAGCACAACTGTGCCCACTTTCAGCCAGTGATTCAACACTCCATTTTGCGTGACAGGGGGCTAGCCCATCGCCGCAGCTGTGGAGTAACGAAACCCTAAAACGCAAGTTTATTTGCTATAAGATCTGATATAGAGTACATAGCGTCACGGTTTTACCCATACGGGGCGGCAGAAGCACTGTTGCGCCCACGTTTAGGAGCAATAGATATATGAAGGTTTCCTCACGATAAGGGCACGAAAAATTAAATAACATTATTTTATGTATTTATTAGTAAAAAGAAAATGTAGCCCATTAACGTCCTCACCGAGGGGCACAGGCCTTTACCCAGATACGAGTAAGTATATACTCTGTAGTGTATACTCTTTCATCGGAACTTGGTTTGCTGGAAAGATAAGCTGCTGCTTTTTAAAGATAAGCTCGCCTTTGTACACTGTTTTTATTTACTTTTTGTCATTGCAATTAATTATGAGTAAGATTGGGCCCTACTCCAGCACGCTTGCTCAGTATTATTATGAGTAAGATTAGGCCATACTCCACCACGCTTGCTCAGTATTATTTATTGACAAATTATAACTTTTTTAATGACAAAAGTGGCACTTGTTTAGGAAACCGTTGCAGTGAACACAAAAATAATCAATAGTTCCTTTTTCCTCCACCCGCTAAAAAGCAAAGTCCTATTTTACAGTAAAACACGAAGCATACGTAGCGGCGACGTCGCAGTAAAATTTACAACGTGCCGGATGCAACCGGGCGTTTCGCAGAAAGCCCTATTTATGACTTTGCCCGCGACATGTGAATATTACTTACTGTGGTTTCATTACTGTCTTGCAACAAACAAACGTAGTTCCTTTTTCCAATACAAGGTTGGAGAAGAGGCACAAATTCTATGTCTTTTAGCCAATTATTCAATACACCATTTTGAGTGTCACGGGGCCAGCCCATCGCCCTATCAAATGATCCTAAATAAACCATAGTAATTTTTCAATAGAGTTTTAAGTAGTACATTTGAATGAATTTCATATATTTGTGAGAGGAGAGTACAGTTGGCAATGCGGGGAAAAAATAGATGAGTGTATAATTTTCTTGTCGTTTTTAAAGGATAGTTGGTGGAAATGTTTATTTTAATATCCAAAGTAGTTTAAGTTGATTTTGTTTATTATATTATAAAAATGTTATAATAATATGTAGCCCATTTAACCCTAGAGTGCTCGCGCTATGAGCATTTGGCCCGGCGGTACCATGATCGCGTTATTTTGTACACAATGCATTTTTCAAGGTCAAGCTTTCTAGTAGCTGCCTCCATGGATCTCACATCCTTGTTATAGAAATTCGAACAAATTAAATACGCGGGTAATCGCAGAAGACAAAGATTGTTGCAGGCGTGTCGCGTTTGGCGGAAAATTGCTCACTGCGCGTCTACTCGCGTAAGTAAATTTTGTGGGTCTAGAGAAGGAGTTGACGTCACTGATCAAATGAAAGAAGAATGTTTAGTAAGATTGTACATGTTTTTTCTAATATTGTTATAATCTAAGTGTCTGTATTATGTTTTCTGTGCAATAAAGTATAAAGTAAAGTAAAGTAAAGTAGAATGATTCGCAGATGACCAATGATATTATATTTCTCAATTCTGAGTATTGCTGACATAAATAGTCATATAATATACAGAAAAAAAACCGAGTTATTATTACGACAATAATTTTTGCAAGAAATTACCCTGACGTTGACTAGGCTTATATCGTTAGCAGATCTGGCGTAAATACATCGCAGAAAAAGCTGAAAAACCAAAAAGCTCGATTCGTGCCATCGTATCATCAAAATACACCTTTAGGTAGAGAATGTATGCTTGTCCAAGAAAAATAGAAGGACGAAAAAAGGGTGCAACAAATGTGCAAAGTTACTGTGCAACGAACTTAGCATGTTTTGATTCCACGTAATGATGTGACTTGCTTTTAGACACTACGGAACAATTTCACGAATATGCCAACAACCGATATGCAAACCAAGCGATCTCATCGTACAAATCGTACAATTCGTACATTATTCCAGTCCGTGGCTGCTGACAATGCATCGCATTTAGATAGGGGATCTAAAGTGGGGTCCCGAATAATGGAGAATTAAAAAAAAAATAACAAAAAAGTTGGCGGTTTGAGCAACAAGAGCGTATAATTTACAATGTTTTTTTAATTTTTTATTTATTTATACTTTACTAGCTGACCCGGCAGACTTCGTACTGCCTCAATTTAATATGAACTTTATTGAATAGCAATAAAGTTCAAATTGACTCTAGAAAACGTTTGTATGGGAAATAGAAAAGGGCTGTTTTTAGGGTTTTCCCGGAAATTATTCGATTTTTTCTCGCCTTTTAAACATTCCCTAGACCTCCACGAACATTTCAAGACTAAGATAAGATAAATCCGTTCAGCCGTTCTCGAGTTTTAGTGAGACTAACGAACAGCAATTCATTTTTATATATATAGAAGATAGATAGATAGATAGATTGCACAGAATAAGACATTTTACAATTGAAAGTGGACAACACATGACAAAGGCGAGCTTATCTCTATTAAGAGATTTCTTCCAGCAAACCTAGGATGGACAGGAAATAATTTAATAACAGGTAGACCCATGTGCACAACATTAAATAAGATAAAACAATAAACTACTAAATCTCAGATGAGTTAAATAAGGCACCAACTAACTGTTTTGAAAGATGAATTTTTGTTTGGTTTTATGTGGGACAAAATTGAGAAGAGGAAACTAAGCCACATTTTATTTAGGTGTACAGAGATTGATTTACCTTTCATTCGGTCCATTGTTTACCATTTTGCTACGAAATTAATAACTCCACTACAGCTGCGGTTATCGCAGTCGTATGCCAGATTCCCCACAACAATTTCCCCACACTTTTAAAACTTAATAACGCTAAGTTAAATATTTGCTATGTAACGCAGAAACTTCTGCTTCGTTCAGCGTTCAAACCTGAACTTTGAACTTTACAATGTTAACAATGTAAGGAATTAATTAGTTTTTGTGTAACACAGAAACCGCGCGCCATTTCCCTTGTGAGTTGGCGGAGGCACACGTTCTAAATGTGGTGGTCTATTACGAGCCTTACACTTAAATAAATAATTGAAACAAAAAGTAAACTTAACAAAAAATACCGACTTCCACGAACCCTTTTTGGTTAGAAACCAATGACAAGTGCTTTTTGAGTTTTATATAAACCCATATCCCCCCCCTTGGGGAATTGATTTTGTCTCAGTGCCACCCCACGCTACTAAGGAACCCCTGTACAAAGTTTCATGGCTCTAGGTCCACCGGTTTAGGCTATGCGTTGCCTGCCCGTCAGCCACGCATTGTATTTGTACCTCGTATTGAGCAGATCTGGTGGCCATATGTGGTCTTCATCAGCAGTTCCGCATCACAATATTATGCTTACCGTGAGTAAATGCAAAAAATGCAAAATCACTATAGGTGTGCCTATAATATTTGAAGAGTTCCCTCGATTTCTCCAGGATCCCATCATCAGATCCTGACCTGGTGCTCCATGGTACCAATGGAACTCTTTATTAATCTGTGCCAATGGGAAGGTAAACACATAAAAAAAAACATCCCGACGAATTATAAACTCCTCCTCCTTTGGGAAGTCGAGTCAGTTAAATCTAAATCTAGTTTAGTCGTTTGCTTGACATGTCCTTGAAATGGTTAAGAGATGGTTTTATGTCAAGGCGTCCTTAAAGAATAAGGGGTTTTCAAAGTCAGATAAAAAAACTAAAAGACAAAACGACTCAATAGGTAGGGCGCAGCCTGTACGTACTGGAAGCGTCAAAAATGTCTTTCCCTGAGGTACTTCTGGCAACCATAGATTATTTTGTTATTCAAAATACAGGGTTACTTTTGGACCCCTAGCCAAAAGTTACTATTATTTTAGGGACATAATTCTGAGCAACTTTCACTAAGAATCCGATTTGATCAGAGCAACTTTATTTTTCACTTCCCAGTACATTTTGGCCTGAGTGTGTTAGCTGATTTGTATGAAGAAGTGAAAAATAAAGCTGCTCTGATCAAATCGGTTTCTTAAAAGTTGCTCAGAATGATGTCCCTAAAATTATAGTAACTATTTATTTATAACGTTTATTCACGGTAAAAAGCACTTAATTACGTAATTTAGGTCTGCCAAATGTCGGCAGGTTGGTTTGTTTCTTAACTATAACAGTATGTACTTGGTTAGGGGTCCAAAAGTATACCCTGTATTGTGAATAACAAAATAATCTATGGTTTAAAGGTAATCCTGTATTTTTTGGTGCGACATATTCTCGTTGACCCTTGATAGCGCGGTGACGCTACGAAAGCTTCAGGGTCGGTCCGGAAAAGCTCTCATTCAATTTTAATGCAATTTTTGACCACAATCTCGAGTTAAGGATACGTGTTGAGTTGAAGGAACACTATCTTTCTCTACCTTAATATACCTTAGTATCTATTTATATATTATATTTTGTATTTTGTTTTTTTTTTCTGTATTTATGTATTTATTAGTAAGTAGTCTATTATTTTAATATTTATCGTTGTGCACTTATGTAGGTCTACCTTTTATTAAATTATCCTCTCCATCCTAGGTTTGCTGGAAGAGATCTCTTAATAGAGATAAGCTCGCCTTTGTACATGTTTTTTCTAATATTAAGTGTCTGTATTATGTTTTCTGTGCAATAAAGTGTAAAGTAAAGTAAAGTGTTTCAGTTTCAACGCCTTCAGAATTCCACCGTGCGAGAACAACCTTGTTACCTTAATCTCCATAGTTTCAGTTTTCCTCTCAAACTTCCCAAACTTACCTCAGTATTTAACATATTCGTTCTATCGCGAACCGATAGAACTACTAGCATATTTCAAACAATATCCCAAGAAAATTACCCGGGTGTCCCGCCCCTGTGTTGTACGGCGTAAGGGTGAGTTCCGTCTGGCAGAGTTTGCATCTGGTACCATTTTACGGAGCAGCTGGTACGGAGCAATTTTCTGTAGAATCACTTAGCAGTGTCGGATGCAGTAATAGGTTAGACGTTTTGAATCTGAAATGACGTTTTGTTATTTTATTGTATAAAATGATTATTATGCAGTGGTCTAGTGGATTACATGCTTGAACCACTAGATCATGGAGTTTTTTTTTTGCAAAATGTAGAGATGAAAAAATACCATGCACTTTTTAGGGTTCCGAGCCTTAAAAGGAAAAAAAGGAACCCTTAGGATCACTTGTTGTCCGTCCGTCTGTCCGTGTGTCACAGCCTTTATATCAAGAACGCGTGGACGTATCAAGCTGAAATTTATATCAATTGTTAAGGTCTGTGGTCGCATGAAGCTGTGAAAAAATCAACCTTCTAGGTCAACGCAATCAAACGCTACGACCGTTGATGCTGTAAAATGGTTAGATTTTCATAGTAATCGCAATGGACCCAAAACCTATAGGGTACTTTCCGTAGGCCTACAATCATGAAATTTGGCACATATCTAGGTCTTACAGCACAAGTAAAGGGAAAAAACCTGAAAACTGCAAATTTCTGTCTTTCTACAAAAACATTTAATTTGGTCTACATGGATGACATAATACTTTAGTTTTACCTAAAATTACACATGTTACGCTCTCCAAGTGTGATCGGAACCCTTGATGCGCGAGTCCTACACGCACTTGACCGTTTATTTCTAAATATCTACAGTAATGACGGTCATTGTCCCGAGCGAACAACATTAGACGAAATGACGAAAGCCTTTTCCCATGAGGGGGGGTGGCAGAGCCACGATTTTCCCACTTTTAGCCAGTTATTCCATAGCGAAGCAATATCAACTCGTGACTATAACTAGGTATTGTATTTATCAATATAGTATTCAAAGTTAAAAGCCAGAAAAAATATTTAACCCTCAAACTTAACCGGCAATTATTCCAAAACCAGCCAACCGCCAAAACAGTGGACAAACCCGCGCTGTCACGTTTTTTAATAAGAAAAAATAAACAATAAAACATCACAGAACAACTTTCACGGTTGTAAATTTGATAATTATGTGACATATGTAAGTGTCATGGTTGAGGGTGCCCTCATATGTTAGGTGGACCCTTGCGCTGGCAATCATAAAGAGACATATGACAACACGACAAAAAAGTACACTCATAGAATGTAGAGCAGAGCATTTTTGTAACACGATGCATTTTTAACAGGCTTGGCAACAGCGGACGGAACTTCTAATTTCATCTTCAGTTTAGTTTTAGAGGAATAGAAATTCGCATGTTAAAAAGAGTTCTAGCTTCTAGAGTATACTAGAGTATACTAACAAAGCGACATGCTACTATTATCTATTTTAAGCCGATAACAAAACTAGTACATCTTGGCAAGAAATCCAAGAGAAAAACCGATGGCGCCACTAAATTTTACATGGCAACATTCAGGTTACACTCTAAATGTACGTAAAGAAACAGAAAATCCGCAACGAAATAGCAAAAAACAAATTTGACAGACATAAAAACATACAATTTCGCACTATTCTGACTGACGTAACGGCCATATGGGAAAATACGTGACGCTATGATTGTTGTTGTTGTAACACCCATGTTGTTGTTGTAACACCCATGTTGCAGTCTCAGCTGTTATGAATTTTATTTTAATATGGTTGCGTCCAAAATTCCACGAATGGAGCTGCTAATTTTACCGGTAAACGAGTCCTAACTGGTTCGCCGACAAATATTATATAACAATAGTTCGCCATAGTTCGGTCGTTCGAGCGGTGTGCTTCTGAGAGTGAAGGGGTTAAAGCTTGTTTTAAGTTAGCAAAGAGAGGCAGCAGTTATTCTAAGCTCCAATCATTATCATAAAGCAATCTAATTAACCGCTGAAACGGCTACAATCCATCTCGGCCATCATTAGTGACCGCGCAGTTTTAACCCCCAAAGCGGCGATAATCACTTACTTCGGGGTTTATTGTCGCTGCCTGTGCGGCTAAAACGCCGCGGTCAGCGTTTGCCGTAATCCGGCACGGTAAAATACAACCAACGCTTTATGCATCAATGAAAGGAATGGCTTCTCTGTTATTTTATTATAAATAATAACTATTACAATAATAACTGTCTGCGTATTGATGGACTACGAATGCCCTAAGTGGAATACAATTCACAATTATTTATTGCACACAATAATTTAAACAGTTACATTAAAAGAAAACACATGTACAAAGGAATACACATATTTCACATCTAATTTCTTCGAATGCACGTCCTTCGTAGTAGTCTAACGAATTTCCAAGCGTTGAGCGTCCTACCCAAACCGCCAAACGCCGCATTTCCCCCACCCAGTGCGATTCACAATATCAGCAACAGTATCGTATCGCCATATTGCACTCGCAACATATTGACGATCTCCGATTGCTATTGTTGTTGCAACTCATTTATTAGGTTGTGCAAGTCATACCGTGACGTCAACCCAACTGATACTGTAATCATCCGATAAATCGCAGATGCAGAATTGGGCTCTAGGAGCCTGATTCTGCAGGAATACTGACCGCTCAGTGACATGACCGTGTCACGACGACCTCGCTCAATTTTAGGTATTTTTTGTATCCATAATCTGGCCTATGGCTGGCCTGGAGTATGGCTCAATCTTACTCGGATCCGGGTAAAGGCCTGTGCCCCTCGGTGGGGACATTAATGGGCTACATTTACTTTATTTTTTTTGGACAATTCATTGTAGAAATCGATTTAATACCAATACGCTTTTTTGCTGCTAGTCAAAATAGATACGTATTTTTATGATCTGTCAAAACGAATAGGAAATACTGGATTTCTATGAACTAAACCACTGGGTTGACCAACTAAGATGACGTCATTATGACGTTTAGAGGGTTTAGCGGCCTTTTTAGTTTGGTGCATTTTCCTCCCAAATCGCCCCCACTGTCTATTTTACACAAAATTAACTTTTCAAAAATATACAATTCTGATATTGTCAAGCCATTTTTACAAGCTTCCTTAATCTTCAAATATGTTTCTAGGTTATTTTGACTACTTAGTAAAATACCGTTTTACCTACGTTATTTATTTTCTATTTTTGTTGTATTAGTTGATATAAAGAATAATTCATTATTTTTAAAAACAACCTAAACTTCATATACTTACCTCTACCATTTCTAGGCTTTTGTTGCCAGATGTTACAAAGACCATAGAAAACTTTTGAGAAATTATTATTTTTAGTTATACTCCGATATTCGACACGTCTACAATAACCAAAGCCACGCTTTTTCTGCGACATACGAAAGCACTTAAACACAACTATTGTAGTAGTGAGTATGTCCTTTCGGCCTTTCTATGCAATGACCGGGCAAGAATCAATCAATTCTTTGGAAATATTTACGAGTATGATTTATAGTTGCCTATGCCCGCGTTCAGACTCAGTAAGGTTGCTCACTCTTTTATGGGAGTATGTGTTAGTTTTTATAATAAAATACCTAATGAAGCAACGGACCTACCAGAAAGGAGGTTCAAAAACTATGTCAAAAACGGCCTATTGAAGAAGTCTTATTACAGTGTAAAAGAATATTTAGATGACAAAACTGCATGGTCTTTACCATCTCAGCGCTCAGAAATCCAAAGAGGGGCGATGGACTGAGTCAGTACGTTTCTCCTCGGTGTATTTCCTTAGACTTAAGTAGAAATACATAACATTGTATTTTTAAGGCTCTGATGTTTTAAAAAGAGGTACGGGGGAGGTTTCTTGCCCTTCTTTGCTCCATCCCTAAGCCCACAACTTCCGAACGGGCGGTAGTGTACAAAAATATTAATATTATATTATATTGACGTTGACTAAGTAATATGTATGATTTTATGGTCAATAAAAATTTTGAACTGAACTGAAATGTTGAATACTTTGACATTACATTTGGCAACCATTGAACTACTATTACTAGTGGTAGCTCAATGTTGGCAACACAATTTTTCTCACTTAAATTAAGTTATTTTAGTAACCATTTCCTTTGTATATGTTCAATAAACCCTAAACGCAAGGCTTTTTACCCTTTCTGGCCGAGATTCACAATTCATAATTTCTTTATTGCAAACAGACATTAAAAAAAAACAGTAATACTAAAAATAGTGTACAAAGCCGAGCTTATGTCTAGTAAGAGATCTCGATTCGAACCCTTATTATGACTTGAGGCAGAAGTCTCTTCAGAAAAAAAGTTAACAAAACACATGGCGTCACGCCTTTTCCCATACGGGGTGGCAGAGGCACAATTAGATTGTTTCTGGGACAGTTTCCCTTTGTTTCTCTGCTCTGTGGTTCTTGCTACAAGAACCACAGAGCAGTGAAACAATTAGAGAGCTGACTTTGACAATTTCCTCACGTTTTTTTTCCATTACCGTGTGACATACTTAACACAAATGACTTAGGTATCTCATTGGTTCATGGTCAGCACTAGGTACCGAACCTGCGTCTCCTGCGTAACAGGCGAGCGTGTAACCCACTAGACCACGAGGCCCCAGGCAAAGAAAACTTATGATTTCTGATACAACGCCCGTCGATTGAGGCTCAGTTGATGGTATATCATTAATCTTGGTTGTAGAGGGGCGGCCAGAGAGAAATAACTTTCGGTTGGGGAGAAATGTTGTGTAATATTGTGAGGCAGTCTTCTTATGTTGTAGCTTTTGTCCGGGGAGAGTTTTGGAAAGAAATATATATTACGTATTTAGGGTACTTATCTCGTAAAATAACCGGCCAAGTGCGAGTCGGACTGGGGGCCGAAGGGTTCCGTACCATAATCTATAAAAAAACCGCAAAAAAAAATATGTTGTATGGTAGCCCCCCCCTAAATTTTTTTTTTATGAGCCTGTAATATCCTACTGCTGGGCAAAGGCCTCTCTCCCCCTCTTCCACTCCATTCGATCCTGAGCGGTCTCCTTCCACTCTTTATCCCATAGACCCAACTCATCACTCCATCTCTTCCTGGGTCGGCCACGCTTTCTCTTTGCATTTACTGGGAGCCAGTATGTGGTTCTCTTAGCCCAACGATTTGGCAGCATTCGAGCAACGTGACCGGCCCAGTCCCAATTTTAATTTAATTATTTATTTTTTACGTAAATAATATACTCAATATATTGTGAACATTTTAAGCGTCTACCTGCTACCATTATCAATATCGAGCAAAAATAAGCAAAAAAAAAAACACAATTGTTGTATGGGAGCCCCCCTTAATATTAAATTTCTTTTGTTTTTTAGTATTTGTTGTTATAGCGGCAACAGAAATACATCATCTGTGAAAATTTCAGCTGTCTAGCTACCACGGTTCCTGAGATACAGCCTGCTGACAGACAGACAGCGAAGTCTCAGTAATAGGGTCCCGTTTGGCACTCTTCGGGTACGGAACCCTAAAAATGGTAGACAGTTGAAAAAACCTAATGTGAATGAATATGTTCTTTCTATCATATGTTCCATGTGAGTACAATAAAGAAATTATGAATAACGAATGAATTAAAGAAAGATCAAAAACGTATATTTCAGACTTGGTACACTCTATAAAAACCTATTCAGCTCCATCGGTCCAATTTAGAAAAAAAAAAATTGGTTGCCTGTAAAGTCGGTATACGGGCGAAAGTTTTACGTGACAACGACTTTGAGTGGTAAAATAATTTTAATGTGAATATTCATTCGTATAGTAGGAAGAAGGATGAAATAATAGTAACAATTTAAAACATTTATTTATACAAAGAATTATATTTAAAACATTAATTTATACAAACAAACATTAATTTCACTTTTTATGTCTGTCTCTCTCGCTCTTAGGCGGGCTAACCATGCCCGAGTGGAAGGGACGCGTGCCTCTCACTCGCTCTCATTGTGAGCGCATAACGTGAGCGGAGCGTAACGCAGTTTCTTGAAGTGTCACCCGGCAAACCAATTTATAAGACGTTGTCACGTCAAATGCTCTGAAAATTAGACATCTTCAAAAGGCATTAATAATAACTTACACGAAACTCTACGAAAAATGGCGGCAAAATATGTTTTAATAAATAATAATCACTTACTTAATATTTATTAGCTGTTTTCGCCGGAAAGAAAATAAGCACGATTACAATTGGGAAATACTTGTCTAAAATAATGATAATGATAATTGGTTACTTACGGCGTCTAAGGTATTAAATATAATCTCGTAGGATTCAAAACAATTATTATAATTATGGACTTCATAATAGAAATCGTACATATATTTTTTAAAGAAAAGCGGACTTTAGAAGTGTTCATAAAACTGTAATTTATTATTAGTTTGTTTTATTTTTTTTTGCATTTCTTTTATATTATCATTAACTTTAATTCAAATTATTATTAGTTTGTTTTATTTTTTTTTGCATTTCTTTTATATTATCATTAATTTTAATTTAAATGTATAAGTAAGTTTGTTATAACATCTTGTATGACATGTACCTTATTTATTGCAATAATAACACTTGAATAGTTGATAAATTTCCAATATGTACCTTCTGATAATAATTATAATATACAGGGTGTAACAGAAGGGTGTAGTCATATTTTAGGGGGTTGTCAGGAAGACCATTCTGAGCAACTTTTACTATGAAACCGATTAGATCAGAGCAACTTTTTTTTTTTCATTGCTCCATACATTTTGCTCCGGGCGGTCAGCTGATTTGTATAGAGAAGTGAAAATTAAAGTTACTCTGATCAAATCGGTTTCATAGTGAAAACTGCTCAGAATGATGTCCCTAACAACCCCCTAAAATATGACTACACCTTTCTGTTACACCCTGTATTATCAATACAATCCGTTTTTAAGTTTTGACGCCCTGAGAATTGCACTCAGAGTATGTACGTGTGTATGTATGTGTGTGTGTGTGACATATGAGCCGCTCTTTTGAAAGTCCGTTAGTAAAACGCTAACTCAAAAACCTGCAACTGTGGACGCAGCTCATTCCTCTCCGGTCACGTGTCAAGCAATGTTTTATCGTGAGCTGCTTAGAACGGAATAGAAAAGAGCAGAAGAGAACAGAATATAATATAATAGCCATTTATTTACTGTATCGGCCACACCTCGGACACTCCATAGAACGCTCGTAAAATAATCACCTATTACTACTACATAACCAAATGATATTTGTATACGTGCAAATGTGTGCGTAAACTTTGCTAGGGCTAGGGCTGGTGGCGCGGCAAATGCAGTGATATTTAGTAGGTATACGCGTCGTCTCTCGTCAAGCGTTCAGCCGTGTCTATTGATTCTTTAACCAATCCTTTGACGCCAGGGGTGGGGTGCGGTATCTGAATCAGCGCGGGGAAGGGAGTGGCCGTTCTGTACGGAGTACTATTATCTCTTCTGTGGTATCGGCATAAAATAAACTAGCCTTATCTTATGTTATCGTTATTTCAAGCTTACTGCTACTAATACGGTTAACTCGAATTTTAAACATTGACGACCCCCATACAAAATATACGGAATTCTCAAAGTTTACTCAACTTTTTGCTTAACTCATCTACATCTGTAGCTAGTCGACCTTTTGATTAATTTTGTATGCTAACTTATTATTTCTGTTAGAGATAAGCTCGCCCTTATACATGGTCTATCTTTGATATAATCCAATATTAAGTGTCTGTATTATGTTTTCTGTGCAATAAACTATAAAATAAAGTACAGTAAATCCGCATCAGACGGGAACAGGCCTTTTGACAACCGACAGAAAATAATGAACAAACTTTGTCAAACCTATGAATACGTCATGCGAGCTCTGCAATACTATCAGGTAAGTTAGATTGTTTGCCTGCCCGCCCCCTCAGTCGCAAGGGGACATTATACAGTACGAGTGTCACTTTTATGAATCTAGTTTGATACTTTCAGTTCCGTGGTGTTTATTAGAGATGTATATCGAAAGCCCCCTGTCATGCGACAGAGTAACAAGAACAGGGGGCCCCCAATTCCGGTCAACAGAGACTTAAATATCCAATTGACTGCGCCTGCGGGGGAATGCGGCTCGCCAAACGTTTGTTGTATTCAAAAAACGTTCGCATACGCAACCTATGTACGATGACGGGCCGCCAGACAGTAGCGGCTGACCAATCACAGCTCTTACCTCGTCCCCCGCCGCCCGTAAATTGGTGAGTTGTGTTTCAAAGGAAAATGTATCTGTGCGCACTCCACTGGATAAGTGCTCCCTGCTGGTCAATGAGAACAATGACCGCTCTTTAGGTTTCCGGAATCTAGCGCGTAAAATGACAATGAAACTCTCGTGAATAAAGGTTAGTGGTAGAAATCAAGGTAATTAAATAAATAAAACCGGCCAAGTGCGAGTCGGACTCGCGCACGAAGGGTTCCGTACCATTATCTATAAAAAACAGCAAAAAAAAAAAATAACATGGGAGCCCCCCCTAAATATTAATTTAATTTTAATTTAATTATTTATTTTTTAAGTAAATAATATACTCAATATATTGTGAACATTTTAAGCGTCTACCTGCTACCATTATCAATATCGAGCAATAATGAGCAAAAATAAAATAATCGGTTAAGTGCGGGTCGGTATCGCACACGAAGGGTACCGTAGTACCGTATACAACAAATCAAAAGCACTCAAAACAATAAAAAAAAACAAAAAGAAAATTTAAAAAGCTTATGCCTTCACGAGATTTGAACCGACGACCTCCGGATTGAGAGTCTACAATGTAGACTCTACATCATACCGGCTAACCACAACCATGTGGGTTGACGCGAAATATGCTATCATATTTAAATGTGTAGTATATGTGTCTATGACATGGTTGCTATGACAATAAATAAACAGTTTCAGTCAAGATCTCCATTTTGAAATGCGTAAGTGTATGTAAACACGTCTCTTGTATCGGGGCCCCCTTTAATTTGCAATATCTCTCGTATTTCAGTATTTGTGGTTGGTGCGGCAACAGATATACACATTCTGTGAAAATTTCAGCTTTCTAGCTATTACGGTTCGTGCAGACGGACCCGGTGACAGACTGGACGGACGGACGGACAGACGGACAGCGAAGTCTCAGTAATAGGGTCCCGTTTGGCACCCTTCGGGTACGGTACCCTAAAAATCACGTTTGTTGTATGGGAGCTCCCCTTAATATTAAATTTCTTTTGATTTTTAGGGTACCATACCCGAAGGGTGCCAAACGGGACCCTATTACTGAGACTTCGCTGTCCGTCTGTCCGTCCGTCCGTCCGTCCGTCCGTCCGTCCGTCCGTCCGTCCGTCCGTCCTGTCTGTCACCGGGTCCGTCTGCACGAACCGTAATAGCTAGAAAGCTGAAATTTTCACAGAATGTGTATATCTGTTGCCGCACCAACCACAAATACTGAAATACGAGAGATATTGCAAATTAAAGGGGGCCCCGATACAAGAGACGTGTTTAGATACACTTACGCATTTCAAAATGGAGATCTTGACTGAAACTGTTTATTTATTGTCATAGCAACCAGGTCATAGACACATATTACTACACATTTAAATATGATAGCATATTTCGCGTCAACCCACATGGTTGTGGTTAGCCGGTGCGGTATGATGTAGACTCTCAATCCGGAGGTCGTCGGTTCAAATCTCGTGAAGGCATAAACTTTTTAAATTTTCTTTTTGTTTATTTTTTTATTGTTTTGAGTGCTTTTGATTTGTTGTACGATGGTACGGTACCCTTCGTGTGCGATACCGACCTGCACTTAACCGATTATTTTTTTCTTGTGGCCACAAATTAAACCTAGGCCATATGTTAGAGAACTGTATGAGAAATCAATATCAAAAAGAAGTAGGTCTACCAAACACATCCGAACCAAGTTAAAGAGTGTTTAAAATATTGCTATAATTGGCAACGCCTGCCAATTAAGTATTAGCAATGTTTCATCAAGTATCTTTGTTCCGATACGGTTTAGAGACCTGATTCTTTTTGCTTTAGATTCCTGGTATTGTCCTCTAACATGTACCTAGGTTTCATTTCTGGCGAAAAGAAAAAGTTGAACTATGCCAATATATTGCATTGGCCTTTAAATCTGTTAACACACACTCACAGGACAGGACACAACCTTCGCGTTCGAAAGTTTGCCTTCAACTGGTCACTGTGAACTTGGCTTGATAATTGGAAACGGTTTGATTGATTACGGGGCGTGGCTAGGCCGCCGGACAGTGATGACTTTACTGCATTCTTATCACGAATAGACTATACATATACATATACTCGTATACCTACCCTACACTAGGTTAAACCCGACTGTAGGGTACTAAAGCAACTTAAGCAGGTAATTCGAACCGGTAGCTATAACTGTTTACTAGGTCATGGATGAACATAATGAGGTTTACCAATCAGTAAAGAGGTTGAGCGCAACGATGCCGCCAAATGTGATGCCGGAAAATGTTGTTTTTAACTATAATACAGAAAGGGGTGTACAAGCCGAAAGAGGGTTGTTAGGGACATCATTCTGAATAACTTTCACTATGGGACCGCCTTGATCAGAGCAACTTTATTTTTATTAACCCAGTATATTTCGGGCCTAGCGCTCAGCTGATCTGTATGGTGGAGTGAACTCTCTTTCGGCTTGTACACCCCTTTCTGTTACACCCTGTATACGCTATGCAGCTCACGAAAATGATAGACACTTGTTAAATATTTCTGAGGGATGAAAACTAACCATGAGGAATCATTTGCTTACGTCCGTCCGAAGAAAATTTTAACCTACAGCCCTTGACGTCCTTCCCGGATATTGCTAAATGAGCGACAAATGAACATTAACATTTCCAGTGCCTGTAGACAATGTTAAACGCTAAGGATAGCGAAACGAAACGATAACTTTTTATGTACCTATGCGATTTGACATTTGGACTCGCTACGTGACGTCACCTTAGCGAAGCCAAATGTCAAATCGCATACATAAAATGTTATCGTTTCGTTTCTCTAGCGTTAGCGTTTAACTTTGTCTAGGGGGGCAGGTTCTCGTAAATGATAAATACAGTAAAATCTACAAGACACGTGGACTTGGTTACCTTAAACCTCATTCATACATGCCTAGTGTTTTAATAAGTAAATACCGAGCACGGACCAGTAATTATTGTTATCGACAACCCTACAGGGAGATCGATTAGGGTTGTCACTTCTGAGACATTGGGTTAAATAGTCGACATTTAATAATTAATACATTGCTACGTATCCCGTGCCATGGTAACCAGAAACTGTGACGTCACGGAGTTAATAACATACAATGTGCCTCGAGCAGCAATATTTGACAGCGAGCGCGAAAAATTCTCGAGTCACTGACATTTCAATTTGATATATTTTCTGAATTTTTGATTTTGTTCAATTTCTAATTTGTATGGTCATAATTGATCACCAATTGACAATATCAAGAAGAAATTAAGAAACTCGCCAACCCTAAAGTTGGACGGTCGGGTTGGTCGTGTTTACAAGATTTGAGAAATTAAACATGCAAATTCCGTTTTGATGGCCGCGCCGGAAGTGATATGTGTAAAGGTTGCTCTACTCTAACCAGCTGTGATGTATAAACACCGAAATGGTATCTATGGAGCCGCCTCAATAACCATTCTTCTTTTTCTTATAGTGAGTGCCTCTCCGCTCCTGGAGGTTGGGGGTCTGCTCTGTATAATACTCCTCTCCAACACTTAGTAATTCATCATGTGGTAAAAAGACAAACGTGCAAATACGAAGATGATGTCCTGCGACATCTAATAAGAGTTTTTTTTTCACGTTGCGCAAAACGGCAACCTTAGTTTTGTTATATGTATATGCTTAGCTTACCAAGCAAAAAAGGTAGTTCAAGACATTAGACTGTTTTATGTTGTGTATTTTGTGTTCCCCTATAATTGGGTCTACATTAGCAGTTTGTACTGTTTTTCTATGTGTATGTAGTGTGTAAGACCTGTTGATAAATCATAATAAATAAATAAATATGATTTGTCTGTCTGTTATCTTCACAAAAATCTTTTAGGTCGAACATAGCGAGTCCGAGCGCCGCGATATCGCTTTGTTTCTTTAAACTTTAGGCTGCTCCTACTATACTACCTCCACACATGTATACAGGTCCCGGTGACTAGCAAATTAGGGATTTGTATTCACAAGGGCTTTTAAGGGACGAAAGGTATTTACAATGGAAATGTGTACGAAAAAATTAGAAGGCAAAGTATTTTTTACCGCCTTTGCGAAAAACGCGTATAAAATACATTTAAACAAAAAATTAAATTAAATCGTCTTAAAGTAACATAAAAAGTATTAACATACAGGCACAAACATTACATTTACATATACACACCTTGCTTCTGGACCCATAATAATGAAGTCTACTACCATTTACATAAAACCGCATTTAAATTTAACACTTTAAATAATATAATACACCTCTTTTCATCGGAGGCTAAAAATAATGCATTTGGCGCTCATGGGGGCAGTCGCTACACTATTGCTATTCGTATTTCATTATAGACTTGGGCCCCTGATAAGCTCCTAAGTTCAGCCTGTAACTCAATACTTATTTTTTCCGTGACAGGGAGATAGCCCATTGCAATATTTAACTGCAACTTTAATTTAACTATACATTTACAATGTGCGTTCATCAGGGGTCCGACAATAATAAATCATACTATAATTAATGTTTACTAATAAATATTACTGTGTATTGATCAACCGCGAGTAGCCATTATTGGTTTTAGGGGTAACATTGACAGCAATTTATTGGAAAAATAACGGTTTAGTCTGACGGCCTCTGTGGCGCAGCGGTTGCGCATCTGCCTACCATGCGAGAGGTCCCGGGTTCGAATCCCGGCTGAGGACAAAAAAACCGCTGTTTCTGGTTCCCACGACACAGGGTTTCCTAGTGTGGGGCCAGAAGCAATGTATGTGCCTGTATGTAAATGTTTAAAAAATATATACATCTAAACATATTTATTTTTTATCATCAACGACGAAAAAAAGAGTAATAAGTTTATAACGTCTGTCTGTGTGTGGTACAGGGGCCGGATTCTGTACACGAATCGCATAGCAATAGCGAGTACACACAAATACCGGTTTGTTTGTGGCCGGTGCGCGTTTCAGGACTGTCGACAAGCCATAACATAACCTTGGATGATATCGGACGGCGACTGGCCCTGCGCCCTTCTCGCCATTATCAGCTGAAGCACGAAGGAAGCGGCTTAAATCAGCCACACTAGTTCAACAGAACAAATTGTGGTCCAGCAGAGAAGACTGTAAAAACACAAAACTCTTCATAAACAAGTATAACCATAGGTTTACTAACTACTTATTAAGGCTGCCACGCAGCAAAATTAAAAATACTAACAGGCCTTATAACAGGCCACAAAACAAACACTTGACAGTTACAGGTGCAACCGACAGCCCCCTATGCAGGGGTTGCATGGAAGTGGAGGAAACAGTAGAGGACACGTTGCTGGCATGTCCATTCACAATTGAAACCAGATTGGCGATTCTGGGAGAAGCATCATCGCATCGACCCATGAGCTCCTTGAACACCCAGGCCTACTACTCCAGCTGGTGCAAGAGTTGGGTTGGCTGAAATAAGGGAGAGGGAGAATGGGACATGCACAAAGGCCCCGCACATCTGGGTCACATGCAGGCGCTTCAACCCCCTTAAAGAAGTATCGAAGAATAGAAGATATTGGATTGTTTGATAAATACAACTAAGGAGCGCTTTCGTCACCGCGTCCATAGAAATTCATACTAAAATTGTTCGCTTCCGAGAGCCAACCTGACACTATCTTAATTTTTTGTTATTTTCAGTGTGATGAAACTCCTTGGTTTTCTCAAAATCATCCAATATTTTTCAAATTAATCGGTTTTATTTTCTGATGAAACTTTATTAGGATGTTTACGAAAGAATCTCGAGCTACTTGTTTAGAAAAAAAGTGGAGTAGGCGCCAATTAGCGAGCTTTCTTTGTTAATCCCACGTTTAAAGTGTTTTTAAAGCTCTAACGGAAATTAACGGATTCCTCCGTTATGTTGGCACTTCCGTTGACTCAGCGTTTAACGAGTTTAACACTTTTATTACAGTTTGTATGAAGGTTATATGTTACATTCTTGCTTTGATTCTGTACCTCAACATCTATCACAATCTCTTTCTTTACAATTTGGCTAAGTGAGGGCCATTTTCACTAAAAACTTAATTACGATTAGCTCCCTAATTCTATTTAGCAGCTGTCAAAATGTATGAAATGTGTCAAACTAAATTTTTATTAACGCGCTAATCATAATTAGTGTTTTTGGTGCAAATGGACCTAAGTATCACAATCGCTGAAACTGACTGCTCATAGGAAAGTTAAATTATCCTAAGTACTTTGTCTGATTAGTCTAACGACAATTGGTAATGGATCTATGAATATGGATGAATGATGGCTTTTTTCTCAAATATCTATGCCCAGCCCCCGTAGACAAGATGCAAAACGCTATTGTCGTTCGCACGAAACGCTAAGAATATGTATGCGATTAGACGTTTGGTCACGCTACGCTAGCGTCACCAAATGTCAAATCGCATACATTTTGAGTTTTCGTAGCGTTATTAACTTTGTCTAGGCCTACTGAGGCCCTAGTCAACATGCAAAACGAAAATAACGTTTGCACGAAACGCTAAGAATATTTATGCGATTTGACATTTAATCACGCTACCTTAGCGTGACTTAAATATCAAATCGCATGCATATTCTGACCAACGTTGCGTTACGCGTTACACAGCGAGAATTCATGCAGTCAGTACCTACGTAGTATTACGGGGAAACCAGCGAGCAACGAGCGTCAACTGTTCCTGGCTTCCTGCTCGCTCGATGCTCAACATGCTTGATGCGAATGTTACATTACACCTTGTAACGTTTTGGTCAGTTTTCACCTTAAGGCCGGGACTCCACCAAAGCGGAGATGTGCGGAGATGTGGAATATTTGTATGGCGCGTTGGAAGCGGAGATGTGAGCTGTTTCCATCTCGCATACAAATATTCCACATCTCCGCTTTGGTGGAGTCCCGGCCTAAGAATATGCATGCGATTTGATATTTAGTCATGATAAGGTAGCGTGACTAAATGTAAAATCGCATACATATTCTTAGCGTTTCGTGCAAACGTTATTTGCGTTTTGCATGTTGACTAGGGCCTCTGAGATCTATCCAGTTATCTCTGAAATTAATAAATATGTATTAGGCGTCTTATTGTGTCTTATAGCATTATTGTGATTTTAGCATTAGAAACAAATCACAATCCTATAAGATTCACGCCCTTAAATCAATAAGATGACAACCTTATAATCATTTCGTACAACTCAGAGATATAATAGTTGACCTATCATTCGAGCTAAGCACCTTTTAGTACTCCTTCCCACAGAGAAAATCTGAATATGGTTTGTTTATCTAACAAACGAGCGATTTTAATTACCTACTAATTTAGATTTCCCGCGTTCTCGTAATTGGTGGTTTTGTGGTTAGGAACTCTCGCGGCAATTATTCTCACATAGAATTTCTTTGTGGTAATTTTATTTCCCAGATTTAAATCAAGCAACTATAGTAAATAATTCATTCATATGACTTTTCTACCTTAAACAGTTCCGGTTCCTATCATTTTATGGTAATAAGTCGTTGTGATTAATGCACGAATACCTAATCGATATGGATCAAATCAATGCAAATATCGTGATCAGCATACCAAACAAAACGTAAAACTGATCAATGAAGAAACTTTGCAAAATTAAATACATTTGCTCAGAAGTGAAGTTACTAATTCATCGAAATGAAAAAAATCAAAAATCGAATTTCCACGAATTAAGTTTAAAGAAAATAGTTTTTTTTGCCGCACAAATCCTCGCGATTGAAATAAAAAGTTTCAGAAGCGTGAATAAATCAGTAGTCCGTTCAGAAACTTCTGGAATGTTTTGTTTTCGTCGGAGACTCATAAAATAATATTTCTGAACGTCTTTTCGACCGAATGAGAAACTTTCTTGTCGGTTTGTCTGTCGAGGAATAGGTAAGTTCGTATTAGAAGTAAATTCAATTAGATTTGTACAAGTGTTGAAGGTTCTGAAGTTCTACAATGAAATTAGCTTATGGAAGACAAACAAAAATATATGTAGTTCATTAATGTCCCCACCGGGGCACAGAGTTATACTTACTCGGATACAAAAAAGTTAAAAAAAAAAAGTTTTTTTTTTACTTTTGACTGGACGTGGGTAAAGCCGTCTTTGCGTCTCTCTGTTAGAAGAGACGTGTGCGTGACGGTTTTTAGGGTTCCATACCCGAAGAAGGGTGCATACGGAACCCAATTACTAAGCCTCCGTTGTCCGTTTGTCCGTCTGTCAGCGGGCTCTGTGGCAAGAACCGTAATAGATAGAAAGTGTTTTTTTTTTAGCAATTTAAAGTGCACAAGCTGTGGTTAATAGAAGAAAAAAATAGCAACGAGGAATGCCAAAAAATATTCGTAATATGCAAACTTTTACAGCTCTGTGTATTTACATTATAATACCAAAAGATGAAGTAACAACAAAATGTCAATTTTCTCAGCAACTACACAGTCACCTCGCATTAAAGAGACAAAATTATATTTATCGATAACTCAAATTGGCCACCCCCATCCCTAATTCACTCCTGTCACATCAGAATACTTATCATAGGAGCCGCCATCCATACGTTTAATTTAATCCATCTGCGAAAGAGCAGTTTTTTTTTAAGTACCACTGTGCTGTATTTCTATAATTTCTGTCGCGGCTTTCAGCTGATTCGTTTATTATTCAATCAATTTATTGAAATTTCCAAGATATCAGACAGAGATACACAATAAGTTTCCCTACCTACTGAAAAATTCCATGCAGGTTTTCCAAAGTGAACCTGTCCTAATATAACACATTCTCCAATAAACTGCATAAAATCCCAAGCCATACTCCACGACGCTGGCTCAGTGCGGGTGGGAAAAACAACTATGTAACCAAAATCTACTTTTCACTTCTCATGCTCGTAAAGTTCGTCTTTATGTCGGGTATAGCCAGCATAAAATCAAATTTTATGTTCTAGAGCATAAAGTAAAATCTTCGTCTAAATCTCAGACTCTGACAAAGGTCGTCAGGTAAACAGCCACATACACCTATGCTAAGTGCCACTGCCGGCGGCCAGAGCCGGCTGCGGAGGCACGTCCAAAAAAAAAGTTTAATGGCGGGAAGTCCTTATTTTTTCTCGGTAATTTCAATTTGCAATTATTTCATAATATTTTTTTTTTTGCAATATTTTAAGCAGAGTGTATAACTCGTACATAAAACCCATTTTACCCTCGACATGACTATACGTCTCGGGTAAAATGGTGCGTTCTATGCCCTTGTTGTACAATCTACTATACTTGAAAATTATAAATCATTTTACAAGCACTTTTTCATAGGGCGGTTCCATAGCTACTTGTTTTAAGCTCCTGTCACATTATAACAGGCGTTTTGTTTACAAATGCTAACTCAAGGGGACATCTATACAATATTACAGTACACCCCCGCACAAAGCAAACCCCACTTTAACACCAAAGCAATAGAGTTTCAACTTGATAAAACCTATCGGAGTGCTACATCAATAATCTTTTCTAGTTTCTGAACGGGCCTTACAGTCCTATCTCCAGTTTGCGTTGGAACGAATTTTCACCTTATTTTAGGGAATTTAAGGTTGGTTTTAGTTTGTTATGGGGTTGGTAGAAATGTATTTGTGTGTGTGAGCTTGTGGCGGATCGTTACCAGCTTACGAGATGTCGATCGACGAATGGTTTTGTGTGAAAAATTTAATTCTCAATTTTTGGGCTGTTTATATTAATAATTTCTTCATTCGCTTTATTTGTACTCACGTGACATAAAATATAGATAACTCTCGATAATATATATAAGTTAAGTTAAGATGTATATTGTATATATGATGAAATGAAATAAACTTTTGATAGAATAAAAAGGTATCAATCTCTAATAAGATATTTCTTCCAGCATACCATGTTGCGTAGGAGACGGAGATGATAGGAGGTAAGGGATTTATTAACCTACTAATTGAACGAATGAATGAATGAATTGAACGCTGGCTCAGAATGGGTTGATGTAAGGCACTATTACCTCATCAGGAGATGATGAAGATGAAGATGAATAACTGGCTGACGTGGGCACAATTGACTCTCACAGACAGATAGTCGCATAAGAGGCTCAATACTTGCTGGTCACACTACACACGGTGTTTTGAAGCACTCTCCCGTACACAACGACACAACGCACATACTGTATGGGTTTTTTCCAGGAATCAATTTACCATACGTCATACGTCATTGGGCGGACTGTAAACGTTGTTACGTTGTATTTAAATAGTTCAGGCGCTTCCGATATGAATAACTTCAATGCAACAATGCAACACTTGGAAAAACACGTGGTTTTTAGGGTTCCGTAACCGAAGGGTGCCAAACGGGACCCTATTAGTGAGACTTCGCTGTCCGTCCGACTGTCACCAGGCTGTATCTCATGAACCGTGGTAGCTAGACAGTTGAAATTTTCACAAATGATGTATTTCTGTTGCCGCTATAACAACAAATACAAAATAACCGGCTAAGTGCGAATCGGACTCGCGCACGAAGGGTTCCGTACTATTATCTATATACGGAACCCTTCGTGCGCGAGTCCGACTCGCACTTGGCCAGTTATTTATTTATTTGTACTTTTCTTGTACGATGGTGCGGAACCCTTCGTGTGAGAGTCCGACTAGCGCTTGACCCATTCTTAACAGCTTTCCAACGATCTTTTGGCTTGCGGTGACAGGTGGAACTAACGCTTTGTGTCAGGTTCGTTGCATTAGGTTGCGTAGTAGTGGCGCCACCATAAACGTCACTCACGCGCCAAAGTCATATTCATAGGAGTGTGAGGGAGGGGCAGACACAGAACATGAGCTATCCGCTATAATATTAGGTCGGGTAAAAAAAATCTTCATATTTTGTATGAAGACCGTAACGGGTCGAACAAAAAGGTCCATCTTTGACTTTAAAAAAAACCCGGATTGAAAACGCTTAAATCAACTTTATGCTACTTTTACTGACACTGTAGTAGGTTCATAAACATCATAATTTTTTTCACGGCCATCGTAGCATTTCTTCCTTTTTTTTACGACTTTAAAATGTATTGAATTTCTCCATTAGATTCACTCATTTTGACACAAAGAAAAACAAATGAAAAATTGTTTAATTTTAATATATTTATTCCCTTTTTGAAATATAGCATTTTTAAAGACTTCAAAACCAGCCAGATACAATAAATACATCCAAAGATATTTAGTTACAAATAATACACATACAAAATACGAAAAGACTTTTTACCCGACCTATTGGGTTCGAAAAGCTACAGGTGCAGGATCAGTGTGGAAAGACCCTAAGCTCCAACTAGTCAACACACCGCAAGCAATATCGAAGTGGTGTGGACACGCCTTTATTACTCGGTAAAGATTGGTGCTACTTTGTATGAAAAGAGCTTTTATGCTTTACGCTAGCACCCTACCCGCTGAAGCTTCTTGGTTGTATCAAAATCATCCAAGAATGTTCATCATCTTTACGATACGGGGGGAAAAAGGCACAATATTGTAGTAATTTAGGTAGTAGATAAGAACATAATTCACCAAGTTAAAAACTTAAAAAAAAACCGACTTCATGATCTTTCCGATTATCCTCGCCATCCTAGGTTTGCTGGAAGATATCTCTTTTTAGAGATAAGCTCGCCTTTGTACATGTTTTTTTTTCTGTAATATGTTTTTCTGTGCAATAAAGTATAAAGTATCTTTTACTTACCCCCAGTTTCTTAGACGCTGATCACAGGTCACGATTAACTGATCGGTGGTTAATTCAAAATGGCGGCACACGATTGGCTGATGGTGGCATGTGATTGGCTGAAATCAGTTAATCGCTCTGTTAGCTAATCGTAACCTTTGATCAGCGTCTCAGAAACCGGGGGATAGTCCTGTCCGCGTGCAATGCGAATGACGTCTAACAAATCACAATTAAATAAACGAAATCGGTCCTCACAGCCAGAATTCATCTAGACACCACCTAGTCACAGGAAGATAAAAATATGTAATATTGGATACCATTTGAATTTGTATTTTCTATGTAGAAACATAAATACTGGACCGATTCGTGAAGGTCCATTCTTTCAAATAAAAAGATATTTTTTGAAATCGGTTAACAAATAATACCAATTTCGAGGTAACACACATAAAAAAATGATAAAAAGCATAACACAACCGAATTGATAACCCCCTCCTTTTTTGAAGTCGGTAAATCAATCTGAACCCAAGTAAGAAGGTACTTTTCTTGTGTGTTATTTCCAGCCTGTGACGCAAAAAATATACAAATATAAAAGATTTAAAAGATTTATTGTTAATTACAGGTCACATTTACAGTCTTGAGACCAAATCATGTGAGCGTTAACAGTAGCAATGACATACACACATATATATATATATATTATAAATTGGTTAAAACTTAAAAAATAAACAAAAAAAAAAATGAAATACCGACAAACACAATATCTTATTATATAAATTTACAAATCACAGATTATTTAAAAACAAGTACACAATTTTAAAAAACATATAGAGCGGCATACTAAAAATATCTAAATCTGGCTGCTGAGCAACACAGGCATTGAGTGAGTGATGATAATGTAGGCTGTATGAAGCATAGAGAGTAGTCATTATCATGTGATTTTACACATTATGATTACATACTTACATCATATCATAACATAATAATAGCAATTGCGCAGTCTAGACACAGTTAGGAATTTATTTATGCGACTAACGACTGATGTGTTTTTGTCAAGGTCTAAAAATTGTTGGATATGCATGTAGCCAGTCAAAGTCAAGTCGGCGAGTCTTTAAGGAGGTTGCAAAGAGGCTCGTCGAAGCGTCAGGTGATTCTAGAGCTGGCACCTACCTCGCTCAGCGAATTAGCATAGCGATACAGCGAGGTAATGGTGCCAGCATGTTGGGCACCCTGCCACTCGACGGCGGCGGCGGTGACCTTAAGGATATTTTTTGAAGTAAAACTTCTTGGGGCACGGGGGTAAAATTTATTTAACCTCTCAACTGTGGGTTATTCATATATTTGCTTTTCAATTGCTACTAGCCGGGTGCTATCACGAGTGGCTAAGAAATGTAACGGAAATTGGAATCGGTGACGTCAGGGTCGGCTGAAGACTTTTAAAACCGCAACTATTTTCAATACGGTTTTTAACTAATCAGATAAGATAATAATACATTCGTACAATAAAGAATGTTAATTAGTGAGAGAAAAACCTGATGAAACGTTAACAAATAAAAATTATTTTAAGCATTCTTCCACGAGTTCTTGATTTCCGGTATGGCCAAGATGGCGCTCACTCTCTTTCGCTAGATGGCGTTAATATCTAGCATGACTCAAACTACTTCGTTCAACCTCTTTGTTGGAACCGGAACTTATGTTTGACAGCTGTGCGATGCGATCCATACAGTTTGTAAGAAAAGAGTTTCATCAATGTCACACGGGTCGATATGGATTTCTAAAACAAGCAAAGCAATGCATACATTTGAGCGAGACGGCTTAAAGACGTGACGTCAGATGGTATATAATCTGAGCGAGATGCAAATAGTAGTGACACTATTGAATGAGTTAAGTATATCACCACGAGCGCGACAAATTGTAGATAAGGAATGGTGGGAAATAAATGACATGACGTATTAAAAGTAAGTACAAGTATAAAATAATTTCAAATAATCGGACGTCTGAAACTTAAAAGTAACTTGAAGCAGAGATTGGATCTCAAAATTGGAAATTTAAATCTCTTTTAGTATAGGTAGGTATAGGTGTATAGTATAGGTACCACTTAATGATCTAGCTACAGAAGTTTTACTTCTAACACGTGTACGGTGCTACACGCGTACTTTTTTATTATTTAATTTAATTGTTTTTAATAGTAAGTTAATTGTATATACATATGTGTAAGCTGTGGGTAAATGGTTTACCTATTAAAATTTATTTATTTATTTACAATAAGTACACAAGTCAAAAGTATAGTAGTCTAGTACAATGGGTCAAGTTTTCCTGTTGTGAAGTTGAAGATGATTTGATCAATCTGATTCATAGTGAAAGTGTTAAAAATGATATTACACCCTGTACAACGTATGACCTATTTTAATCGAGTGTGTCAACAATAAGTTTCTTATCGAACAACGACTCATTTTCTTACTCATAGTAATTTCCTGTGGAATGTTTACATTGTTATGATTAATTTGTAAATAGTGCGTCACGCCTTTTCCCATACGGTACAGTCGTTTCTAAGTATAGTTAGTTATTTAATACTCTACTATAAAAATACATCTATTAAGCATAGAGTCAGCAACATTCACGGTTGCATGCACTCGTTTTTTATCGATATGTTGTTTGTTATCGACTTTTCACATCACCAAAAGTATCACGCATAATGAAATAAGTTTTGTTTGTCAGAGACTGACACTGCCTGCGATTTGGGATGCGACACGAACTATAGTAACTAAACTAATTAAAATGGTGTGTTTGAAAATGGATTCTATGGCCACCGCGCAAGAGCTGTCGGATTTGAAGGTTGTCAGTTTAGTGCTTTCAGTTCCTCTAGTTTAGTGGTTTTGACACCTCCCAAATAGCCCCCAATAGTAGACTATATTCTACACTACACAAATACAGGTACAGTCTTCCAACGATCTTTTGGCACTTTGTGACGTGTACAGGGGGCGCTAGTTCTACGCAAGGCAACGAACGGTTGTCATCAAGCGTTAGTTCCACCTGTCACCGCGTGCCAAAAGATTGTTGGAAAGCGCGAGCGAAGCAGCTTGTTGTTTAACTCGGTCGCTGGATAACTACGTTCGTTACTGCCTAACGAAAAATATATATTTTCCGTTTTTTTTTTATATTTATAAATCATTAACACTCAACGAAAGTGTCAATTTCCAATGTGATTCATGTGTCAAATTCAAATACACTTCTTTCAAAACGACTCGTATAGTTCTTATTATTATTTTTAAATGATAATGTTATTGTGAATCTTACTTTGGAATTTCAAGTTGAATTTAGACGTAACTACGAATTTGTATTTGGTATTACATCTATATTAGGTATTAACGTAAGTTAATGAATGTAATTTGTGTCGATCTGGCGTTAGCTGTAAAGGCATAAATATTGTAAATAAATCACTTGTGTAACTTAGTAACCGTAATTTGTCCTTACCGATAAGCTAATTCATCAACTATGTAATAAAGTAAAATAAAATATAACGTAATAATATTAATAACAAAGTGTGCCAGACCGTCTAAAGTATGCCAGACCGTCTAAAGGCGTCAATGTCAAGAGATATCAAGTAGATGTCTACGAAAAGAATATTTACAAGGAAAGTGGTCCGACGCGAAAATGCAATACCTTATTTATCTGAGACGAGATGATCTATTCTCAACTCCCACATTTTATAAGTGTTACCAATAATGTAGTTACTTGTCAATATTTGTATTTTGAAAATAGAAATGTTATGTTATGTAAAAATGAAAGATTGTTTTGCAAACGATGTGGCATTCAGAACGAATTGTGAATTTTTATTTAGTAATTACTAAACTTATTACTGGCTAGACGAGGAGAATACGACACGGTGCTTCTGCCCCTTCGTTTAGGAATAAGCTTGATAGAACTTGACTTAGACTTTGTGCACTGACAACTAAGTAGTTTATTTACTTACAAAGTCGTTTAAATAACGCAGTATGAATAAAAAACGAAGTCAAAATTTAACTTAATATTTAGAGTCTAAATATTAAGTTTAATTTTGACTTAGTTTTTTATCTGCTTTAAATTTTAGAGGATTGATGATTGATAGAGATGAAGAGGGGACATCACTCAACAAATGATATTCTACCGAAATGGAACCATCCCCTGCGTTCTCTCAACTCTCCCGCTGTATATACAATATATATACACACCCTCACCTGACTACATACGAATACATTAATATATAAAAAGACATGCTCCATATCAATGACGTTAAAGTAATAGCACTTGACGATAAGTAGGTTACTGGGAGGAGGGGCGGGCAGAATGTAGAATATTCTGGAAATATACCACCAGATAAACTTCGGTAGGTATTTTAACAAAGACTATTTACAATTTTACAAGTCTAATCTGTAAAAAAATCGTGTAACACCCCTGACCTAATGAAGGAGACCTTAACTTACCTTAAAAATACGTTAAGTTCGACAAACTCTAGAATTTATAAGCAATTTTACCCATATACTGCTAACTCACCCTGCTTAGTGGGCAGTCAGCCCGATACCCGATCCCAAGACCTTGGTCGTAGGGCTAAGCAGGTACACTCACTCACCCCACATAAATGTTGCCATGTTCCCACATTTTTGTATTAATTATTATTCTTAGATTTGATTTACCCTATTTTATTTTTATTGATCGCCCTGTTTCGTAATTGGCATTTTATGTTTTTGATATTTGATTGTATTATTTATATTCATATGCTGTGAAATGGCAAATAAACGAATGAATGAATTAATGAATACTGGATGTGCGAGACTCAAAGAAAATGGCTTGTCAAGGTACAATCCCATCGCCGTTCCAGACATAAGGATCAAAGATAATCCGAAAAATAAAGTCGCACGAAAAATTTACCTTACGAAACATTCCTCAAGCGTAAATCACCCGAAAATTGCTCGAGTCACTTTTTATGGCATATTATTGCGACAATCGCTACAAGAATTACCCCCAGCACATAATATTCATCCTGACAGCTTTACGAACCATTACTCCATCATATAACAATTGTTCGCATACTTATCTACTTGAATATATAGGTAGGTACACACAGCGTCATGCGATTTCCCATACAGGGTCTTTTCAAAGATCTTTATTTACTCATAGTAGGAATGGTACAACCCAGTGTAAGTTAATCCTAGGTTATAGCTAGTACATGTAAATTAACAAGATGTTTACAGGCTGTGGGGCCTCTTAAAACTTGTAGCATGAATGAATAACACAACATATTATGTGGGGAGAGGATTACATTAATGTTACAATTTGCTTTACTTCGTTTTAGTAAGCAATACCATACAGGGTGGCAGAGACACACTTGTGCTTACTTTCAGCCAGTTATTTAATAATTTTGCGTGACAAGGGGCTAGCCCATCGCCGCAGTTTTGGAGTAATGAAGGTGTCCTCACGAGTTTTTCCATCACCGTTAGACCGCCCGTATAATGTACTTTAGATATTTTTACTTATCACATTGGTCAGCACCGGGATTCGAACATCTCCTGTGCGTGAGAAGCAAGCGTGAAACTCACTATACCACGGACTCGAATATCTATCGATATACTTATTTTATCGATATCGCCCTCATCCCTAGTGCGGTCACGTACGTGAAGGCAATAAGACGCTTGACGGTATGTAAATGTATATGTAAAATGTACATGTAATGTACATATCCAACGTTAACTTGAATCATCATAAGTTTTATATTGATTTCCTAGACTGAAGCGAGGAAAATGTAGCTAACTTTTATTGGGATAAACAGTGATACTTAAAATAAAATTGTGAAAAATTTAATTCAGTTTCTTAAATAATGGCGCTGACACGTGTTTTGTAGATAGCTATCTGTCTGTATGTAATGTACTGTACAATAAAGAAATTACTAAAATTACGACTAGACCACGGACGAGGTAAGTTGATAAATTTTACAATTTCTATAGCTAGTACTAAACGCGCACTAATGCACTGAGTACATAATCCGCATGTTACGGTTTAATATTCCCTTTTTGGATATCAAAAACTTCCACTGATTGCAGCGGGTGGGTTCTTGCAATCTGGTCAGGTTGCCAACATATTAGTTCGGGTAAAAAGTTTCCTCGTATTTTGTATGAAGACCGTAACGGGTCAAACAAAAAGGTGCATCTTTGATTTAAAAATTTCCGAATTGAAAACGCTTAAACCAACTTTGTGCTACTTTTACTGAAACTGTATTAGGTTCATAAACATCATAATTTTTTTTTCACCGCCATCGTTGCTTGTCTTCCTTTTTTTTTCTATAACTTTGTAATGTATTTCTCCATTAAATTCACTTATTTGACATTGAAAGAAACACAAATGAAAAATTGTCGGAAACAACATTTTATAATATTTATTTATTCCTTTTTTGCAATGTAACCTTTTTAATGACATCAAAACCAGCCAGATACAATGTTGGATTATTAGTCTGAGGATACAATTAATTAATACATCCAAACATTATATAGTCACAGAAGAGATAATAGTACTCCGATATAGTTACAAATATAAACATTCAAAATACGAAAAGACTTTTAACCCGACCTATTATGTAGGTTGCTCTCTCACTGATTTCCGAAAGAAAAATTACCTGTGACGACTTATTAAACTCTTGTTAAACAAATTTTAGCTAATAAAGTGCCCCTATGATTAATTCTTCGATTAATAGCCTGTTACATTTGACCTATAAGTTTGCCTATCTGTCTCGCACTCTAGCGCTGGAACTGCTGGCTTTTTTTTATTGGGTACCTTCCCTGCGGTGGTCCTACGCCATGCTTAAGGGCGGGCCCTAGGCAATCAGAACTTAGAATTTCATTCTTAACTTATTTTTAGAGGTAATTAAACAAAAAAGGTTAAAGCCAAGCTAAGCAAGTCTAACTGAGGAACATAAGTGCCATTTTAATAATGATTTAAAAAAAAAAGTTTAAAAAAAAAACCTTTTTAAACTAGTGGCTCTGTGAGCTGTAGACCTCGCGAGTATGTCGGTGGGAAAGCTGAACTGCTAAAACACATAAAAAAAATAACCCAAATAATTTTCTTTCAATAACACATACAAACTTATGAATGTACCTGGTTACGTACATGCAGTATGAAAGTAGCCGCACCAATAACTTTGTAAACTACATTTCGCGATCTTTTATACAACCTATTGATTTTTTACTAAAATTATATAATCTGTTTCACTCTCATAGTCTTTACAAATCCAACGACACCTCATTTGTTAATATCCATCGAGCCGTTTGGGTTGTAGCGATTTTTTTACATTTTAAAATCCCATATCTCCGCCATTTTGAAAAAAATCAAAAAACTGGCTCGAGTAAAAAATTCTATTTATTTTTTCAACCTGCTCACAAAATTTCACGAGAATCGGTTCATAAATGCGACCTGTAGAGGAGAACAACCGGACATACAAAAGCATTTTTGCCCAAACCTGAAACGGAGACGCTTCGCTCGCTTCGCTCGCTTCTGTTTCACTCTCATGGTCTTTACGAATCCAACGACACCTCATTTGTTAATATCCATCGAGCCGTTTGGGTTGTAGCGATTTTATCTCCGCCATTTTGAAAAAAATCAAAAAACTGGCTCGAGTAAAAAATTCTATTTATTTTTCCAACCTGCTCACAAAATTTCACGAGAATCGGTTCATAAATGCGACCTGTAGAGGAGAACAACCGGACATACGAAAGCATTTTTGCCCAAACCTGAAACGGAGACGCTTCGCTCGCTCGGTCAACAAAGCTTTTATTTGATGCCCTAAAAAGAAGAAAATAAAATTTCAAATCATTCAAATGCGTCATTTTATTACATTACACAATTTATACGATAACAAAGCTTGTTGCGAGATTTACTTGTGTAGACTTAATTAGGTGGGTGGGTAGGCACCTATTTGCACAGACTTGGAGATAAATATGGGAAAGGAAAGTCACGCTGACACTCGTGATAAAAAAGCTAGTGAAAAAACATACAGCAATAATACTCGTCATTCCAAGCGATTTGTGTTTTGCTAAAGGCTGTGTTTGCCTAAGGCGCCGTCTTAAGTAAAATTGGTTAAGACTTAACTTATAATATCTCCGAATATCGTACTACCTTCCAATTGGTCCCACTGACACCAGGTCAGGATCTGGTGATGGGATCCTGGAGAAATCGATTGAACTCTTCAAATATTATAGGCATGATTTTTGTATAATAAAATAACTCGTGCATTTACTCATGGTAAGCATAATATTGTGATGCGGAACTGATGATGAAGACCACACATGGCCACCAAAACTGCTCAATACTAGATACAAATACAATCTACTATGCGTGGCTGACGGGCAGTCAACGCATAGCCTAAACCGGTGGACCGAGCCTTGAAACTTTGTACAGGGGTTCCTTAGTAGCGTGGGGTAGCACTGATATGGGATTTGACGAAATTAATTCCCCAGGGGAGGGGGGGGGGGGAATAAGGGGTTACAGAATCAAATAGGGTTTGTGGAAGTCGGTTTTTTTAAGTTTTATTTTTTGTTTCAATTATAGTACGAAAAAGCAGGGCAGTACTGTTAGGTCCTGCTTAAGAGTTCGCATTAGACCTCCAGGACCGAAGAAGTCAGCACAAAAAGAGGAGGCTTATACCCAGCAGTGGCTGCCGATGATGACGATGATATCAGTCAATGCGGTTTATCACCACGGGTGTTCAGATGCAGACGGTCGTATAGGAGCAAGACTTTCGGCATTACCGGCCGAATCCGCTTATGACCGGATTGCACCGGTTACCGCCGCCCGGTCAAAATGGCCGCCGTACGTTAGGCCGGTAAATTTATGATTTGTTTTAATTTACTTATATGTAGCGCAATTATCTGTAATCTGCTGAAATATTTTTGGTATAGTTGGTAAAAGTTATTTTAAATACCAGATTTTTTTACGCCGAGCCCCCTCACTATTCTTCTTTCTATAAAAAATATTATTAATATATAAATTAAAATAAATAAAAAATGTACATTACGATAAAGAGGCAATATGTACTCAGGGAACAGTACAATAATTCAATCAAGGAGCAAGTCAAGAGCGAGGCGAGGACTGTGTTTTTTCGCCGGCAGGGAAAGTGTTAAATAAAGTCACCTGAGCCCAATGACGAAGAAATCCTTTACATACCTGAAACAAAGAAGATAACTTTAATTAATAAAGAAATACAAAGTAAGAACCATTACCGTAAAAACCTAAGAATTAAAAAAAAACCGCAGCAAATACCGTCAAGCCCTATGAGCGCTAGGGTGCCACAGATAGACAAATGGTTCAAAAGTATAAATAAATAAATCGACTAATCGCCAGAGGTATACAAATATATGGCCTTTTAACCACCAGACAGGTCAATGAACTTTGATCACCGCATAATTATTTTGATATGTATTTACAAAGGCAATTCTCAAGACATCCTCCCCTCTCGAGGATCTCACCACCGAACAATAACAATAAAGTCACATCTTAACATCGAACCTTTCTGGAGTAACTTAAGTTGAAATTCCCTAAAATGTCGCATTTAATTTTAAAAGAGTGATTTTATATACCTAAATTATAAAAAAACGGCCAAGTGCGAGTCGGACTCGCGCACGACTGGTTCCGTACCATTATCTGTAAAAACGGCCAAAAATGTCTGTTGTATGTCCCTTAAATATTTATTTTATTCTGTTTTTTAATATTTGTTGATTTAGCGGCAAGGCAACAGGAATTTAAATACATCATCTGTGAAAAGAAGATCATTCACGGTCCATACATTTTTGCGCCCAAAGTGAAAGTGCTGGCCAGAAAAATAACCGGCCAAGTGCGAGTCGGACTCGCGCACGAAGGGTTCCGTACTATTATCTATAAAAACCCCAAAAAAAACACGTTAGTTGTATGGGAGCCCCCCTTAATATTAAATTTCTTTTGTTTTTTAGTATTTGTTGTTATAGCGGCAACAGAAATACATCATCTGTGAAAATTTCAACTGTCTAGCTACCACGGTTCATGAGATACAGCCTGGTGACAGACGGACAGCGAAGTCTTAGTAATAGGGTCCCGTATTGCACCCTTCGGGTACGGAACCCTAAAAATGAAATATTTGGATAGAGCATACAAATCCTAGGTTTTTTTACTACGAGACATAACATGTTCGCTCCATGGTTTTGTTTTTTTAAGCTATTGAAATTCGATGGCCGCGCGAAAATATATTTTTTTTGTATTGGCTTTTATCCAATTTCAATAGCCTAGTCGTGCGAGCGAGTCCGTGAATGAACAATATGTCTGTGACTTTGACCGTTGGTACCAAGACGACAGATAAGTTATTTCCTATTGCAAGGAATTGAAAACTGAATTTCCCCTAATTATAATGTCAAAAAAAATCCTTTTCGGAAGGAGAAGACAGGAGAAGAACGGAAAGGGTTAAACCCGACAGCTCAAGCTTGATGGCCACAGATTCCATTTTCAAACGCACAATTTTAATTAGTTTGCTGCTTAGTTCGTGTCGCCTCCCAAATCGCAGGCAATATTAAACACTATATAAGGTATAAATGAATTAACGCAAAATGAGAAACTACTTTGTTAGGGACATCATTCTGAGCAACTTTCAGTATGAAACCGATTTGATCAGAGCAATTTCATTTTTCACTTCCCAGTACATTTTGGCCTCCTATGCAGTATTCTATTGAAAATTCTGGTGATGTATCTGAACGGTATCGGATTAGAATCGCAAAAAAGGTTGGAGTAAAGGCCTACGCAGACCGGGACGACGGCATGGCTAGTTTTTACCAATGGACATTCAAACGTATCGATATAGAAATAAGACATAAATTGCTATGGTTTAACATAATGCCGTGGCATCCCATGTCAATTTGTGTCTTATTTCTGTATCGATACGTTTGAATGTCCATTGGTAAGAAAAAAATAAAATCCCTTGCCATGCCGTCCCAGTCTGCGCAGGCCCTTATGGCTGCTGGAAGTGAATTTCTGAGTACCGCTGTCGTGTTGCCCAGCCTTCGGTGCAAGATCGCAAACTTAGTTCCCTCCTTAATCCTCTAGATGGCGCCACTGTCACGGACGCGGCTCCCGCCGTGTTTGCTCAGCCAACTGGTGATTGCGGAGACTTTCGAGGAAAGACAATTGTTTTCGGAGCACCTAGAGTGGTACGTAGCCGAACGGTATTCGCAAATCGGAAACGATCGTGCGGGTAGCAATGTCGAGACTGGAATTGACTGGATGGGTGTCCGTTTCCATGTGGCATTTGTTTTGGGCGCTTCCGTGTTTCGGATGACAGTTAAGCTATCTTTGGCGTGCGGTGACAGGTGAAACTGTCGATTTTTAACAGGATCATTGCATGAGGTAGCATGACAAAACATCTAATCTAGAATTCGAGTGCTTGTCAAGACGAATCAAATGAGACCAAACAGGATAGAATTGCGTCGTTTGGTAACAGAGTTCCCATGGCCACCTTCCGGCTCCAGCATCAGATCAGCACTATGTCATAAAAAATATTTTAGGACCAAAGTATTTGTTAAGACGAATCGAACGAGCCCAAGCATGATGGTGTTGCGATGTTTTATGACAGAGTTCCCATGGCCACCTTCCGTCTCCATCATCAGATCAGCTCCAAGTCAGAAAAATATTGCATTGTCATCCAATTTACATACGTATGCAAAATTTTAGCACAATTGGATAGCGGGAAGTGGGTCAAATTCAAGCCGACATTTTTGACGCGAACCTTGATACATAACATACAGAGCAAGTTAAATAAAAGCTTTTAATTAATGAGTCGCCTAACAGCAATAATGTATTTTATCCAAAAAACAGCTATCAAGTATTTTTATTACTACTTTTGAAGTCAAATAACAATACAAATAATTCTCAGAAAGGTCGTAACTCGTGAGTGAACCTAATAAATTTGTCAGCGGAATCTCAGAAAACCAATTCATCCCGACCACAAGTAATAAATAAGCAAATCAAGGAAACACCCAACTTAAATAACGCATATCGGAAACAATAAAAATTCCTACTAATCTTCTCGAACGCTCCTTGAAGTTTTGTCATCGCGTTTTACGAACGTTAAAAAAACAAATTCGAATGACATTTGACGGGAAAAGAGTGATGGCGCCATTTTTGATTTCGTCCAAAAACGGCATCCATTACAAACGCCACCATTAGCTCCGACAAAAAAATATAAACATTTTGTATTTATTTCACAGGCAGCGTTTTGATCGTGCCGTGTTCTCCCGTTCGGATTGCTTTGAATTTTTAATGTGTTTACTTCGTTGATAGGTCTCTGAGACCGTGGCTTACTTCTGAAGAGTTGAATCCGCTTTCAAAACTGTGAAACTTTTTGTTCCTGCAAATAGATTTCTCGTCCAGATATAGCGACCCAACATTCAATTTATTTATTTATCGGACGGAATTGACAGAAAATATGAATGATTTGATTACCTATGATGCCTCTATCTTTATAGATTATACTTTGTCAAGAAATTTAGGCCACCACTGCTTGTTTTGATTGACAAACCAAATATGTCATTAAAGAAAACAAGCAGTAAGCTGAAAATGTTGCCATCCTAAAATGTCTAACAAAATAAGAACGGAAAGAAATACCTACCGCGGCCGTGCAAATCAGACTAGCGTACGTACAAGATAAAAGTAGGGAGCCCTAAAACGTATCGACCGTGGCGCCATCTAAGCAACTATGAGTGTGTCTTAATAACAACAACCCTAATTATGATATGAATTACTTACCTACTTAATTATCTGTATGGTGTAATAATTAAAAATGTATTTTGTTAATATAAATATATTTTTAATTATTACACCCCATACAGATTTAAATACTTACGTCAATTTAAATAACATTAATTATTTATTCCTTCCTTCATTAAACTAATCCCAAACAAAAAGGCGCCTGATCAAATCGAAAATATTTGATTTGACGTCACAGAATAATTACATTTTCCTGGGGCATGATTCTGCTAAACGACGGCTCAGCGACACTGACGCGCGCGACACTAAGGCGGTCGACGGTCCACTAACTTAGTTGTTCAGTTGATAGCGGTCGGTCTAGTGTCATTCATTAAACTAGCGGACAGTAAACTATGTATTCTCTATGTTTCTCACTTATAAAATACAATATTGAGATATTTAAAATAAAATCTGTGCATGGTAAACTTAAAACTACAAAATTACCATGGGTCCTTACACTTGGCTATATGCCTGTATCACGAGGAACCAATTACAATAGGCTTGTGGCCTGTCAAGTCAAAATAGATACTTTTTATGAACTGTCAAAACGGAACTTTTGTTCCTGAGTTCTATGAAATAACAACAGAATGACGTCATGGAAGAGTGCCATCAAATGCTGTCTTCTTCTGCACAAAATTGACTTTATAAAATATATCTGCTGGAAATATACAATTCTGAGAATATCAAGCCATTTTGTACATAATGCTTCAACTTAATATACTTGTTCCTAGATTTATTGGATTACCTTGGCCACAAGCCTATTGTAAAAGGGCAACAATTTAGTTAAAAAAGGCCCAATAATTGCTAAAGCTATCCGCCACCCTCAGGACAAAGCCATCGAGCCGCCATTTCGCTTCAGAATCGAGTCCCTGTTCAAAAACAAAGGGCCCTCTATTCGGTTAGCATTTGATTAGTGTGCCGGGAACGCGGCCGGTCGGAAAAAAACACGGAATGAACAAAATTGGCGGGAAGATGTCGCTGAGATGGGATGAGAATTATTCAAGATGGCGTCTCGTTGTGGAAACAAATGACCGTGTCGATTTTTGTACACAGGAACCCCAAAATTATTACTACTGCCATACATAATACCTGGGGGCCATACCAACTCTCATAGCAGGACCTCTGCCCTGCTTTTTCGCAAGTATAGTTCGGAGTTTTTATGGGATATGCAAACATGTGCATACCAAATTTCAGATTTTTAGGACTTCGTCGGGAGGTTACCCTAGAGGTTTTGACTTGCGAATCGGTCATATTATTGAGCACAACTTTTTCAAAACAAGTCTTAAAAATATTATAAAAATACATTTAAGATCTGAGGATCTTAACTATGCACTTTCATTTGATATGTCACACGGCATATTTTCCGAAATCTACAACTTTGACCCCTAACCCCTCTAAACCTGGGGTGCAAAGTTTGTATGAAAAAATGAATTTTATGGTACTTTTAGGGTATTTCGTTGGTGTTAGTCCTATTATTCTTGTACGAAATCCTCTCAACGCGAGTCCAACTCGTACTTGGCAGCTTATTTTTCTCATTTGGCCCCTCAAAAGTGGCCCCCATATTCCATATATATTTACATTGCACCTCTGTCTTTGGGTCACAGATATCCATTGATATGTGTACCAATTTTCAACTTCATCGGTCCAATATGTTCTGAGTAAATTGCCTGTGACAGACGGACGGACAGACGCACGAGTGATCCTATAAGGGTTTTCCTTCTGAGATACGAAACCCTGAAAATGTTCCGTAACCTGTCAAAGTAGGTAGCTACTTCACAGATAAAACCTGCCTACTACCACATAGGGCTTCATAGGTAACTGCCTATCTTGTAATTGGATACCTAAATGTGTTCAATGAAGGGTGAAATATCATAGGACGAAGCCGGCTAACCTATAGGGCCTTAGTTTAGGTTCTATTGCTAATAGAAGAAAATACTTTGTACTAATTTAAGCATATAGGTACGTACCAATATGGCATTTGACCATATTATTATTATTAATTGCTAATCTCTTAGCAAAAAGGTAAGCAATGGCCAACATAAAACATATTACAGTGAAGTCCATATTTGTTAAAAAGTTTACAATGAAAACGAAATAACTGATTTGCAAATCGTAATTTTAGCGTTCAGACAATTCTAAATTCAAAAACTGCAAGCAAATCGAGTGACAAGCTGTCATGGCTCACCAACGCCATCTAGTCCAACAAAGTTCAGACAGCCACATGTTGTCATGCTAGCTAACAGCTGTCATGGTTGACATTATTAATTAGAAGCAGAGTTACATTTGGTAATAAACTACCAAATTGAACTGGTTTCTCGATGGGGTTATTCCTATCCAGCCTTACACCACTAAGGCTGGATTTTACGAACGAAAGAGTAACTTTTACTCCAGAGTATCTTCTACTTTTTCATAGACACCAGTGACACCTAGATCAGATCATCTCATTTTGAACTGTCATTTGTCATACAAGTTATCCCCGGGATAAGTAGTTATTCTCGTATAAATTTTTATTGGTTAAATCCATCCTAATACCACAGACAATACAGATAGACCACCCCTAGAACAAAATATGACACCGCCGGCGTAAACTGGGATTTACAGCTTAGACTTGACATTGGCAGAATTGTCGTCAACGGCATACTTGCCACATCAAAGAATTGATTGATTGAAGCTTCTTTAGTTCGATGCCATTATCGCTTGGTGCAGCACCATCGAAAAATTGCAAATACCACGAGATGGCGCTAAGATATATAGGATTTATTCTAAGATAGCGCCACCTAGAAGTATGTTAACTGAAACCATGGCGTTTGAAGTACAAATCTTACTCCTCACGCCATCTCTTTTTTACGAAGGGTTACTAATTCTAATTTGTATGGGATGAGCACCCTGTGCTAATACTTATAAAAATAATTGCTGTGCGTTAGTCATCCAAAATCTCTAAAATGGCCCGGACCAGTTTATATAGTTCCTATACAAAAGGGAATATTTTCCTTAAATCCGGAAGAGGATTAGGTGAACATAATAAGGAAAACGCAAAAAAACAGCCAATAAATCAAAAATATTCCTATCAATGAGGTTTGAATTTGAAACTGATAGCTCGTCGTAGTAGTAGGAGCACTGTGGAGTCAACCCAAAACCGCCATAAATTGTCTATTTGTTGTATTGCATTGTATACCGGGTAAACTAAGAGGTACCTACTGTCAAAATGGACTTGTCTAGTCTAGAGTGGTGACATCTGAAGTGAGCATTAGGCAGTTTTTAAGCACATTTTAGCCGACCTCATAGACTATGCTACTTGGAAAAGAAGAATCAGTTTTTGGACGACAGCAATGAATATACGCTTTCCAATTCCAACGATCTTTTGGGGGAGGCAGTCGCTCACGTCCGAAGGAATTACTTGGAACCCACAGCCTCCCTGGGTAGTGTTAACGAGCGACAAATCATCATCATCATATCATCTCAAGACAATATAATTTCCAGGTTCTCAAATGAGAACCTGACCACTTAACACTGGCAAAATTAACCTCAAAAGAGGTTAGGACGCCATTAATAATAATTGAAACAAAAAGTAAACTTTAGAAAAAACCGACTTCCACAAACCCTATTTGATTAGATTGAGTTTAATACAAACTGTAACCCCCCCCCCCGGGGAATTAATTTTGTCAAATCCCATATCAGTGCTACCCCACGCTACTAAGGAACCCCTGTACAAAGTTTCATGGCTCTAGGTGCACCGGTTTAGGCTATGCGTTGCCTGCCCGTCAGCCACGCATTGTATTTGTACCTAGTATTGAGCAGATCTGGTGGCCATATGTGGTCTTCATCAGCAGTTCCGCTTCAGCATATTATGCTTACCATGTGCATTTGCACGAGTTATTATGAAAAACACAAAAATCAATATAGGTCTGCCTATAATATTTGAAGAGTTCCCTCGATTTCTCCAGGATCCCATCATCAGATCCTGACCTGGTGTCAATGGGACCACCCTTGAGGTATTACCTATACGCCGAAAAAAGATTTGTTCAAATCGGTTCATAATTGGCGGAGTTATCGCGTAACAAACATAGAAAAAAAAAAAACATACGGGCCGAATTGAGAACCTCCTCCTTTTTTGAAGTCGGTTGAAAAGAAGAAGAAGATCTTTTGGCGCGCAGTGACAGGTGGAACCTCGGTGGAACTAACCGAACTAACGCTTGATGACCATAATGAAAGGTCTGTGTTGATGACAGGTTCGTTGCATAACGTTGCGTAGAAATGGCGCCCCCTATAAACGTCACTCGTCAGCCAAAATATTGTTGGAAGCACAACACGACAATACAGCGACTAATTAAAACTAAACTATACTGAAGTTAGTTGCATCTAAACTGTTACTAACTTCAGTATTATTAATGCGGTCTGTCGCTAGCTTCACGACACGGGCCTGACACAATGTAAACTTCAGACCAGTATTCACTAACTCCGCATTGAACAGAGTTACTTACTTAAAAATCAAACCCGACTGCATTTTCTTTCTTTATTTCTCCATACTTTATTTTATACTTTCATACTTGTCGTAATGTGTAGGATCCCATTATTGCGAACAGTGGAGTCTGATTGCCATATAACCTGGCCAAATACTCTGTGGGATTCATCCCTCCAAGCTTGTAAACGCTTCACGAGATCAAAGGACAAGGGACGTCCCACTGACTTATTGACCAAGCGGCACTCAATTTATAAGAAACTGTCAAGTCAGCACTTTCGGAGCACCCTTGTAGCTGAGGACAGCGGTCAGGATCTACAGGGTGTTCTTTAATTACTTGGATAAGGGACACTAATACCTAAGGACGAATATTACTTGGAAATTTAGCATTATTAAAGGAGTCTATGATAATATTATTTATAAGTCATAACTTAACTGTGTAAGAGCGAATTTTATCAACGAAGAGTAATATTTTACTCGAGAGTATTTTCTACTTTTTCATAGAATGACCTCATTTTGACATGGCATTGTCATACAAATTATCCCCGGGATATTTATCTGTCTCTTTTAATTACCTACATAAAGCTTATAATTAAAACAAAAAGTAAACTTTAGAAAAAACCGACTTCCACAAACCCTATTTGATTAGATTGAGTTTAATACAAACTGTTACCCCTTATCCCCCCCCCCCCGTGGGGAATTAATTTTGTCAAATCCCACATCAGTGCTACCCCACGCTACTAAGGAACCCCTGTACAAAGTTTCATGGCTCTAGGTCCACCGGTTTAGGCTATGCGTTGCCTGCCCGTCAGCCACGCATTGTATTTGTACCTGATATTGAGCAGTTCTGGTGGCCATATGTGGTCTTCATCAGCAGTTCCGCATCACAATATTATGCTTACTATGTGCATTTGCACGAGTTATTATGAAAAACACAAAAATCACTATAATATTTGAAGAGTTCCCTCGATTTCTCCAGGATCCCATCATCAGATCCTTACCTGGTGTTAATGGGACCAATGGGAAGGTAAACCCTTTCAAACAAAAAAATAATTTTCCAAATCGGTCCATCCGTTTAGGCGCTATCGGGGTACAGACATAAAAAAAATAATCCCGACGAATTGTAATCCTCCTCCTTTTGTGAAGTCGGTTAAAAATCACAAAATAACGTTGTAAATCTGACACTACGCTTTACGACTACTACCACCGAGTAGCGATATTAGCCGACACAGCATAACGTTTCATATGAAACACGGGAGCGAGCGCCCGAAACAAATACCACATAGAAACGGACACCCATCCAATACTCGTCTGGGCCAGATGTTGCTACCCGCACATTCGTTTCTGATGTACGAGTACCGCTAGGCCATGGACGTCTTTGTGCCATTGCCAACTCATCTGACATAACAGTCCGCTTAAATTGGAATTTACCGCAGCCGGGTCACTGCTGTTTCAATCCCATACATTTTGAGGTTAGAATTAAAATTAGTTACATCGATATGAAAATTGTAAACTTCGCTTTTATACACATAGGCATTTAAAAGAATGTAAAATAAGCGTCACGCTTTTTCTCATACGGGATGGCAGAGGCACAACTGTGCCCACTTTCAGCCAGTGATTCAATACTCCATTTTGCGTGATCCATCGCAGCAGATATGGAGTAATGAAGGTTTCCTCACGATGTTTTCAATCAATAACGCGAATAAGCAAATGGATACTTATAGTGGCGTTTGTCAAAATTCCTAAGTGCCACTTATTCTGAGATTCGAAGAAATTTAAGAAATTAACCTACATGGTCTAAAATTGTCGCAAACTATTTAAAATATATTATATGGACGAGCGGGGTATCCTGGCACAGGTATTTTAAACTTAAAAGGATGCCCCATAATTCATCATTTCTTTATTGCACACAAAAAGTTACATAGGACAGTAAAAAACATAGAAAACGTGTACAAAGGCGAGCTTATCTCTAATAAGAGATCCCCATCAACTACTGTAACTAGTATGTAAGCTTTGCGAAATAAATTATTTGTATTTGTATACATACACACATACATACATACATAGCGCCACGCCTTTTCCCATACGGGATGGCAGAGGCACAACTTTGCCCACTTTCAGCCAGTGATTCAATACTCCCGGTACTGACGGAAGATCAGCGCCTGAGGAGTCTACTTCTCAGGCGCATGCTGAGTCAGAACCCTTTTGCAGATGCCACACCACCCTCAGTTCTAGTGCGATATAGGTACTTTGGTACCTATATCCTATCTATCTTAGTGCAAATTAAATTTAACGGTATTTTCTATCTGTGTCTGTATGTTTTATATGTTATTTTGTGCTTTAGCGCTAAGTATCTTCTATGATTTATGTTCTGTGTGTGCGAAATACTCCATTTTGCGTGACAGGGGGCTAGCCCGTCGCCGCAGCTAAGGAGTATTGAAGGTTTCCTCACGGTGTTTTCCATCACCGTTAGAGTGTCCGTTATCTCATTGGTACATGGTCAGCACCGGGATTCGAACCTGCACCTCCTGCCTGAGAGGCAAGCATAAAACCCACTAGACCACGGAGCTCTTATGCCAAAGCATACGGGAGTAAATGTCCCATCTACAAACACCGCATATCGGTGGCGTTAGGGTTCAGTAATTGATGGGCCGAAGACATTTTACTTCGGGCAGATTGCGTTGTTTTAGTTTGATTGCTGATTGGATGTTTAGGATTGATTAGATCGCTTTGTAATTTAAGGCGATCGCATTTTCCCGCCAAAATACTCAGGACAAATGGCGGAGGGAAGGGCGTTTAACAGATATTAATTATTTTATTACAAGGCTTTTTTATTTCAAAATTTGTTTATTAACATAAAAATAAAATACAATCGAACAAACTAGACCTATTACAAAGATATAACTGGAAATGCGATTGAACAATGATTTAGTACGTTTTTACCAGACTAGAAAGCGCCTACAAAAAACTTATTACTATAATTATAAAATGCGATGATATCTGAGTTAGGATGACCCAATGGTCTATTATATAATTTAATTATGTGCGACAATTGAATTTTTTTCACTTATTGCAGGTAGTTAGAAAACTTATAGATACTTAACTAGGGTCTAGCCAGAGTAACCAAGTAGGTTTTCCCTACTTGTTCTCTAATTAACGAAATGTTGACTTAGGCTTTATCGTAGTATTGTGATAATTTATTAAATTACTGCTAAGGGATCGTTCAACAATTACGTGATCATTTTTGGCCGTTTTTTTAACCCCTCCCCCCCTACGTGATCACAGCGTAATCTTTTGTTTTTACCCCCCCCCCCCCCTCGCCTTGATTACGTAATCTTCGTCCGTGCTTGAAATTTTTGCTGTTTATTAGCACTGACACGTATGTGATGTTTCTATGGGTCTTAAATGACCTAAATTTGGGAAGAGGGTGTGTCATTTTGTCAAAATGCATAAGGTAAGAACTATAAAGTTAAATCAATAAAATAGATACTTTCATTAGTCTAGTCGTCGGAAACGAAGCGCAGATGACGTAATCATGGATTCTTACCCCCCCCCCCCCCCCCAAATAATACGATGTATATACAAGCACCCGACCCCCCCCCCTTCCGGTGATCACGTAATTGTTGAATGATCCCTAAGGCTAGGTATGAAAAATTACAAACCAGATCAACGAAGATTGCGGAAGTGAGAAGCGAATATTACTGGGAATAGGAACAAGTGGGATGGCAATTGTGCGCTCGCGCCTAATCTGAATCAACGTAAGCGCCAAAACGAAAAAAAAAACAGAAAAAATAAGCTACGTCAGGGAATTACATTTCATATTTCAAATCGCTAACAACAATTCCCCACATATTACAATTAATAGAAAGATAATATTTACTACTACTGCGGTATAATAGGAATAATAATTGGAAAAAAAAGATTTGTGTTTGGATTTATTTTCTATCGTTTTTTGAAGTAAAACTTCTTGGGGCACGGGGGTAAAATTTATTTAACCTCTCAACTGTGGGTTATTCATATATTTGCTTTTCAATTGCTACTAGCCGGGTGCTATCACGAGTGGCTAAGAAATGTAACGGAAATTGGAATCGGTGACGTCAGGGTCGGCTGAAGACTTTTAAAACCGCAACTATTTTCAATACGGTTTTTAACTAATCAGATAAGATAATAATACATTCGTACAATAAAGAATGTTAATTAGTGAGAGAAAAACCTGATGAAACGTTAACAAATAAAAATTATTTTAAGCATTCTTCCACGAGTTCTTGATTTCCGGTATGGCCAAGATGGCGCCGCCGCCGCCGCCGCCACCGCTGGCTGGGTCAAACAAAACCAACTAGCATGACTCAAACTACTTCGTTCAACCTCTTTGTTGGAACCGGAACTTATGTTTGACAGCTGTGCGATGCGATCCATACAGTTTGTAAGAAAAGAGTTTCATCAATGTCACACGGATCAAATAATCGGACGTCTGAAACTTAAAAGTAACTTGAAGCAGAGATTGGATCTCAAAATTGGTTTAAATCTCTTTTAGTATAGGTAGGTATAGGTGTATAGTATAGGTACCACTTAATGATCTAGCTACAGAAGTTTTACTTCTAACACGTGTACGGTGCCACACGCGTATTTTTTTTTATCCAAACACGTTTTCCTTCATGAAAACCCTAGATTATAAAATATAGTCAAATTATATACCAGAAATTAATTACGATTTGCCGAGTATTTCCTCTAAATTTATGAGTCGCCTTAAAAATGGGCACAACTGTGTTTCTGCCACCCGTATGGGGAAAAGTGTGACGATATGTTAACAAACCCTTGTAGTCCCGTTGTCCCCCTAATCCGTGTCCCCCACTTTTTTTGGACATCTAAATTGTTAATTAAAATTATTTAAATAACTTTTTAATTAAATAAAATTAAAGTTAAATAAATAACTTAATATTATTTATAGTAAATTAATAAAATAAAAAATATATATTACAATTTCGATGTCCAAAAAAACTAGGGGACACGGATTAGAGGGACAACGAGACTACCCAAAAAACAAAAAAAAACATACGGGTCGAATTGAGAACCTCCTCCTTTTTTTGAAGTCGGTTGAAAACTTCATACATCGTAAAAGCCCCGAGATGTCTTAAATTATAATTGAAACAAAAAGTAAACTTTAGAAAAAACCGACTTCCACAAACCCTATTTGATTAGATTGAGTTTAATACTAACTGTAACCCCTTATCCCCCCCTCCCTTGGGGAATTAATTTTGTCAAATGCTATATCAGTGCTACCCCACGCGACTAAGGAACCCCTGTACAAAGTTTCATGGCTCTAGGTCCACCGGTTTAGGCTATGCGTGCCTGCCCGTCAGCTACGCATTGTATTTGTACCTAGTATTGAGCAGATCTGGTGGCCATATGTGGTCTTCATCAGCAGTTCCGCATCACAATATTATGCTTACCATGTGCATTTGCACGAGTTATTATGAAAAACACAAAAATCACTATAGGTCTGCCTATAATATTTGAAGAGTTCTCTCGATTTCTCCAGGATCCCATCATCAGATCCTGACCTGGTGTCAATGGGACCACCCTTGAGGTATTACCTATACGCCGAAAAAAGATTTATTCAAATCGGTTCATAATTGGCGGAGCAATCGCGTAACAAACATAGAAAAAAAAAATAAAAAAAAAAACATACGGGTCGAATTGAGAACCTCCTCCTTTTTTTGAAGTCGGTTGACAAAATGAAACTTCTTACTAGTTATCGGTACAGATTATTAAACTTTATTAAAGAGTTACGAATGCATACGGCGAATGCAGAGAATGATGCTGTATAAACTAATTTAATCAATAAACTATTAATATTAATAATCATCAGAACACTTGTCCCTCTGCCACCCCGTATGGGAAAAGGCGTGACGCTATGTTATGTTAACAAAATGAATACATACGGTATTGGACAACAGTAAAATTATTCGACATGGTAATCCTATCAGGTTGTAGCGTAGAAATGTATATTTCATTGTATTTTAGAGTAAAATATGTTTATTTATTGCGGATACCAGGAATTAAAATGTATAAACTATCGAAATATAATCTGTGACGAAAACGTGACGAAAACGCTCTGTCTGACGTTTATCTCTGGTGACGTCACACGCTCGTTTCTGACATTTGGCTTGACTGAAGCGGGCGTTCACTCAAGAGCATGTGACGTCACCCGAGTCATTTATCGGGCGCCATTAAAAATACAGCGTTTTTGGCGCGTTTTTTTTTCAAATCCAACTATATTATTAATTTTTATTGAAACTACAGAAGATATCCCGGAAATATTAATGAAGTGCGCTTAAAAAGTTACATTTATTTTAAAACTAAGTATGTACTTCCAAAATGAGGCCAATCCCGTATTCTCGTGATTACATTTAGTCCAATCGACATTTAAAATTTTAATTTTGTTTCGAACAACTTAGTTAGGATAAGGTGTCTTTAGTCCCCTCTTTCAGGGAAAAGGTCTAAACATGAATTATGTGCTAGTTAAACTAAAATCGATAGCAAACCCACCGCTAAATATAGGTCCACAGACAGGGAGCACTTATCCAGTGGATAGCGCATAGATACATTTTCATTTGAAACACAACTCACCACTTTACGGGCGGGGCGGCGGCGGGGGACGAAGTAAGAGCTGTAATTGGTCAGTCGCTGCGAAACTGTCTGGTGGCCCGTCATCGTACATAGGTTGCGTATGCGAACGTTTGTTGAACACAACAAATGTTTGGCGAACCGCATGCCCCCGCAGGCGCAGTCAATTGGATACATAGTCGATGTCCACAGACAAAGCGTTACTCGTCGGGCAGTCTACGCCTACTGAAGATATATCGTCCGCGGATGCTCGGGAACCCACAAAGATCAGGTGAACACGCCCTTAGCTGTACTGTGGGACTCGGGTGAGGCTAGAGTTAGGAAATACTGCAAAAGGAGATACTACCTACTTTCGTGTAATTTAAATTCTGTTTAGGCCGGATTTTACCAACAAAAAGTTATCCGGAGAATAACTATCCCGGGGATAACTTGTAACTTTTACATAGACACCAGTGACACCTAGATCAGATCACCTCACCTAGGTGTCACTGGTGTCTATGAAAAACTTACAAGTTATCCCCGGGATAGTTATTCTCCGGATAACTTTTTGTTGGTCGAATCCAGCCTTAGTCTTTAATCTAAACCTGATCGTATAACTATTATCTAATCTGAGCTTGTGCCTGTAGACGATGTTAAACGCTAAGGATAGCGAAACGAAACGATAACTTTTTATGTATACGATTTGACATTTGGAATCGCTACGTGACGTCACCTTAGCGAAATGTCAAATCGCATACATAAAAAGTTATCGTTTCGTTTCGCTAGCGTTAGCGTTTACCTTTGTCTAGGGGGGCTGAGCTGTTTAAATAAAATATCAATAAATTAATCTGTGGGAGTTTATTTTCCCTTCTCCTACAGTGGGCCAACGTACAGAAGAGACAATAAAATACGTGTTCTAGTACCTACACTGAAGAACATTTATTTGTAAATATCTACAAAATAAAATATAATTTGATTTCTAAGGTAATAAAATAAACGCTTCGTGGTCTAGTGGGTTTCACGCTTGCTTTTCATTTCACGCAGGAGATGCAGGTTCGAATCCCGGTGCTGACTTTGTACCAATAAATAAGTAATCCTTAAGTATACGGACGTTCTAACGGTGGCTTCTTATCATCAATGATGGGCTAGCCCCATGTCACGTAAAATGGCCTTTTCCCATAAAGCGTGGCAGAGGTACAATTAATTGTGACCACTTTTTAACCGACTTCAAAAAAGGTGGGGGTTTATCAATTCGGTTGTGTGTATTTTTTTTATCATTTTATTTTAATGTTTGTAACATCGTAACAGGTACTATTTATGAACCGATTTCAAAAATTCTTTCTTTGTTCGAAAGGGAAGCCCAATAGTTTGGTCCCATTCTTTGAAAATCAGGAATCGGTCTCGTAGTTAGGTTTCTACATGAAAAAACTGTGAAGTTTAATTTGTTTTTACCTGGATGGCATTATACATCCAGTCTTTTTGGTGTCTATAGTCATTGCCGCGAGATAAATTCTGGCTGTTAGGATCGTATATTCGTTTATATTATGTAATACGTATGGACTTCACTGTCAGGAGACAGAATTCGTAGGCTCGTTTTCGGGTCTATAGACGACATTCGTGTACAGAGCGGGGAGGACTAAGTGAGAGGTCATGAAGTCGGTTTTTTAAGTTTGTAACTTGGTGAATTATAGTTATTGCAGTTTCATGTAATTAGTGATTTTCGTTTATTGTAATGTTTAATAAAATAAAACAACCCTTTATATTTAGGTACCTCGACTATTGTCTCACAGTACTTGGCTTTATGCCAAAATCTAGTTCTAAATCGAAGCAAAAAAGAATTATGCAAGTTTACAAGCGTAGCGAGGCGTTACCTCTCTCGCTCGCCCTACCTTGAGAGAAAGAGAGATCACCGCTAGCTCAGAGCCGAAGAAAGATGCGCGTTCAGACAACCTTTTAATTTTGTAGGTACGTACGAGTAATTGTTAGTTCATTTAGGCTGGATTTTACCAACGAACGAGTAACTTTTACACGAGAGTATCTTCTAGTTTTTCATAGACACTAGTGACACCCAGATCAGATCACCTCATTTTGAACTGTCATTGTCATACAAGTTATCCCCGGGATAGTTAGTCTCGTATAACTTTTGTTGGTAAAATCCAGCCTTAATTGTTTTAATATAAGTACTTACAGGTGTTCGTCGGAAAATAAGTCATAAGTCATAAGTATTTTATTAAAAATTACAGTTAATTTAAAATTAATTAATTAATAATCTTTTTTTTTTTTTACGTAGCCTATAATGTGTCCCACTGCTGGGCAAAGGCCTCCCCATTTCGAGCCCACACATCTCTAGTCAGAGCTAGATTGACCCACTCTAGTTCGAACGTGTCCAGGTCGTCCCGCCATCTCCTTCTGGGCCTTCCTCTACGCCGGTGTCCGTCTTATCTTATAATAATCTTATCAATTTAAATATAGTACAATGAAGAACAATAAAATGTCACAGATAAAAAATTGAATTAAAAATTAAAGAATAAAATTAAAATTTCAAAAATTAGATTAAATGATACCATAATATGATAGAGCCGTCACAAGTAGAATGTCCATAAACACAGTCCTGGGAATACTATACTTAGGTACTTACTTACTTATAAGTTCCGCAGAATGGTACCTACTGCGCCCGGGCAGTTTCTACATGATACATTTTGAAAAAAAATAGCTCTTATTAACATATTATTGTCCACGGACTTCGTACCAAGCTAGTACATGATGGTAAAAGTACCAATTTCATGGGCTCTTAATTATATTTAAAAAGTCTTAATTATATTTAGCAGCTGTCAAAATGTATAAAATAATGCCAAAGTGTTTTTGGTGCAAATGAACCTTACGGTCGATTTCATGACATAAAAATTTGTGAAATCCACCCTCGTAGAAAATTCGTAACGCTTGCAACGCTATTTGCAGCGTGCCGAAACAACGTTCATAGCAGATTCGAAATGCGTGCAACGCTATTTGCAGCGTGCCGAAACAACGTTCGTAGCAGATTCGAAATGCGTGCAACATGGTGCAACGCTATTTGCAGCGTGCCGAAACAAAGTTCGTAGCAGATTCGAAATGCGTGCAACGCTAATTGCAGCGTGCGTAAGACCTTATTTTTCATAATTAGATTCGTTGTGATGAGACCTGGTGTTGAAACTTGAAGACTGGGTTGCATGCGGGGGTTTTTTAATGCTAAAGTTATTTTCAGTTAAGCTACTGGTCAAAGTAGGCACAATTGTGCTTCCGCTACCCCGTATGGGAATACGCGTGACGCTCTGTTATGTTAGCACTTGATTAAAGGTTCGAAACCCAAAGGACACTAGCTTTTTGATTTTTTGTCTGGTGTAAAAAAAGTAAAAAAACAAGATGGCATCGTCTTTCGTTTGAAAAGTGAGGACATGTCTGGCGTATCCCGAGCACATTAGTCAACTAACTCTTTAAAACTGTCAACAGCAGTGTGTAATTAATTTGTCCTGGTGTGTATTATTCATATATATTCACATTCTTTACTGCACAGTAACTTAATAATAAAACTTGAATAACAAATAGTGCGCAAAGGCGAGCTTATCTCTTAAGAGAGATTTCTACCAGCAAACCTAGGCAGGACAGGAAAGCTGGTGCTGACAGGATAGTCCTAGTGCACAAAGATAAAAATAAACTGGATAAAACTAAATACTTGCTATTGATGTATTAAATAAATAAATAATAGGTACCTATCTACAACCTAAAGCAAAGATAATAAAATAATAAATTAATTAATAAATAGTATAAATAAGAACTACTTAGCATGCATACATACACATACATAGGTACATAAATACTATAATAATAATACCTACCTATTAAGAAAGAGAAATGAAATGATTTTTTACTCTTTTCTTAAAAGTATAAATTGTGGGACTGTCCCTTATAGCGCAGGGAAGGTATTATTTAAAACTATGCAGCTGAGGAGTTGGGTTAGCCCCCTGTCACGCAAAACGGAGTATTGAATATCTGGGTAAAGTGCTAGCCAAAATATCTGCGGACACGAAAGTGCCCCCCCGCCAAGACGTACCATACCAGACGATATGCTAGGAGGGCACTGTAAATTTTCTCTTGATATACTGTCAAAACGGTAGTTTTGTTCGTGAGTTCAATGAAATAGCAACATGTGACGTCGTACTCAAAATTAAGTTTGTAAAAAATAACTGCTGGAAATAAAAAAATACTGATATTTTCAAGCCATTTTTAAGCGACTCCAAAAAAGCATATGTACTTTTATGTAATATTTTCAGAAAGGCAAAATATTCACACATTCTTTTAGGGCTTCCAAACGAGTTTAAAAAATTGCATGGGTGTATGTGTTTTCGTATGTATCAATGTTTGTCTTCGTTTTTCTCCGTAGTTATGAATCGGATTTTGACCATTATTTTTATTGGCTTACATTTACTCCAACTTAGGGTAGAGTGTAAATTTTATCAAAATCCGTTCAGCCGTTCCAAAGTTATGCGGACAAACGGGTAGGCAGATTTTTGGTGTCGTTTTTAGGGTACAGTACCCGTTTTGAGTGCTAAGTTGTGTTGTACGATGGTACGGTACCCTTGTTGTGCGATTCCGACTCGACCGACAATTACAATTGGTGAGTGTGGTTAAATTTAGATTTTTCTTACTTTTGAGTTCATTTGAAGTCGACTTAATTGTTTAAAATTATTTTTTATGTACATAATGCTTCAACTCCAGACTTGTTCCTAGATTTATATGATTACTTTGGACACAACCTACTAAGTACTACCTTTTAAGGGCGAGCCCTAGGCAATCAGACCTTAGAATTTCATCCTAAACTTATTTTTAGAGGAAATTAAATAAAAAAAAAACGCGTGTAGCACCGTACACGTGTTAGAAGTAAAACTTCTGTAGCTAGATCATTAAGTGGTACCTATACTATACACCTATACCTACCTATACTAAAAGAGATTTAAAGGACAATGGGCAGATTGGTATAACCCACCAATAGCCATGTGTGATATATCATTGGATAGGTCTTTTCATGTGGAACAAAAAACAATATGGCGGCTTTCTTTGATTCGTTGTCGGTTTTGAGTTATATTGGTTTAAATGTTAGATTCCGAGTAATTACTTTTGACGCTTTGTTATTGTATTTTGTCTAAACTATTGCTGATATATGGTTGTGTACTTGTGAGTGTGACTGTGAATCTGCTGTGACAGCAGAAATCACTCATTACCCCACAATGCTTTTCTTGTGTTGAGTAAGACTTGTTAAAAAAAAGCACGCTCATCCGCAGAATTTGGTTGTTGCACCGGCAATGTTTCTAAATAATGTACTTATAGACCATCACTAAATAAAAATAATTAATTAAAGGTTTTATTATTATTTCTCATGCTCCTTTTATTATCATCATCGGCCTGTTACGTCCCACCGCTGGACATAGGTCTCCTCTCACTAATCTACGCGACAGGGAATTAGGCCATACTCCAACACCCTGGCAAAGTGCATTGGCATGCTCCTTTAACTCAGCCAAATCTAGCCCACACCATTCCTGTTTAAATACCTACTTAGTGGGCAGGGCGTTTTTATATCGCCATCTGGCGATAGTGATATACAAACGCCCTGTTTACTTAGTTTTAAGCCTTCTCTATCACCTGGGGGGGCAATAATGAGAGAATTATGATAATAGTGTTATCTTACAATTTTTATACATAAGGACAAATATTTGAGTCAAGCGCCCTAGCACGTGTAGCGTCAAGTGAAAAGACCTATCGAAGCGCATGTGTGTCGAAGTTATTGGTTGCTATACCAGGCTCCATACATTTTTGCCCATCATCCTTTCCAATTTTGAGATCCAATCTCTGCTTCAAGTTACTTTTAAGTTTCAGACGTCCGATTATTTGAAATTATTTTATAGAGTCTGGCCAGCGAATCCTGTCCTTTGGTAGTTTTCAAACTTTGATGATGGCAACTTTATTTACTTGTCAAACGCATTGTTACTTTGTTTATACTTGGCTTACAACATTTTGATATTTTACTTGACTATTTATTATTTTTCTTTAATTTCAGTTACTATTCTGTTCTTTTGGATATTATACATTTATTTAAATGTGGTTGATTGCAATTACTCATAATTGTTTCCAGGTGGCTTAAATACGGGTTTTGAATTATTTGAGTCTGATTGTGACTATGACACAGAATAATAAAGTTTATTTATTTATGTTGTTTATAAGTATGTTTACTATAGACTCGGAATGAAGGCTTTTGCCCAGCGCACTGGGAAACTGTATAGCATGGTAAAAAATATGTTCAGTAGGTACCTACTTACCTAACCCATCCCATGATACGGGCTCTATGAATTTACGAACGCGCGTTTTTACTAATATAATATTCTCTTTTTCAACCAATCAACCAAGTCATGACTAAATAGGTAAATAGGTATCGAACAATAAAATAAAAAAACATCAAAGTATCAACTCCTTTAATTCGGTGTACAGTAAATGTGGCCACATTAAGATTTTTTAAATTTGCCGCGGTTTCCTTTGGACTTCTTTCACTAGCCAGACTCTACTTGTACTTACTTTTAATACGTCATGTCATTTATTTCCCACCATTCCTTATCTACAATTTGTCGCGCTCGTGGTGATATACTTAACTCATTCAATAGTGTCACTACTATTTGCATCTCGCTCAGATTATATACCATCTGACGTCACGTCTTTAAGCCGTCTCGCTCAAATGTATGCATTGCTTTGCTTGTTTTAGAAATCCATATCGACCCGTGTGACATTGATGAAACTCTTTTCTTACAAACTGTATGGATCGCATCGCACAGCTGTCAAACATAAGTTCCGGTTCCAACAAAGAGGTTGAACGAAGTAGTTTGAGTCATGCTAGTTGGTTTTGATGGCGGCGGCGCCATCTTGGCCATACCGGAAATCAAGAACTCGTGGAAGAATGCTTAAAATAATTTTTATTTGTTAACGTTTCATCAGGTTTTTCTCTCACTAATTAACATTCTTTATTGTACGAATGTATTATTATCTTATCTGATTAGTTAAAAACCGTATTGAAAATAGTTGCGGTTTTAAAAGTCTTCAGCCGACCCTGACGTCACCGATTCCAATTTCCGTTACATTTCTTAGCCACTCGTGATAGCACCCGGCTAGTAGCAAGTGAAAAGCAAATATATGAATAACCCACAGTTGAGAGGTTAAATAAATTTTACCCCCGTGCCCCAAGAAGTTTTACTTCAAAAAAATAAAAAATGGTTAAAGCCAAGCTAAGCCAGTCTAACTGAGGAACATACTGTGCCATTTTTATAATGATTAGATAAATAACAAGAACAAAAATTCAGATGCGGTGCGAAATTGTAAAAAACAAAACATTGTGACAGACAGATTTCCTGGCAACTTCAGGAGACTTTTCTATCGAGCAATATTAATAAAATTACATTTATGTGAAAGCGACGTCACGCTGACACGTGATAATCAAACTAGTAAAAAACTTACAGCAATAATTCTCATCATTCCGAGCGATTTGTGTTTTGCTAAATGCTGCTTTTGCCTAGGGCGCCGTCTTAACCGTGAAGTATGTAAATAAAACCACCTCGACCGTTTGCCTTCACACACACAGTTATCTTAACGTAATGACAATATCGTGTAGCCCTTTATTGGTAGCTTATCTACTAGATACGGCCGGCCGGACAGATAATGAATACATTTATCTAATCGAAAGCTAAAACGTAGAGTTCATTCTGCGATAGGAACAAATCTAGGGTTAATCTAAGAAGACTGATTTAGGCCCGCGAGCGCAAGTGAACACAGCCTCGTGGTAGGAATGTGTTTTTAGGGTTTCGTATCTCGGATGAAACCCTTATAGGATCACTCGTGCGTCTGTCCGTTTTCGTCCGTCCGTCCGTCACAAGACTCCCAGGCAATTTACTCAGAACATATTGGACCAATGAAGTTGAAAATTGGTACACATATCAATATCTGTGACCTAGACCCTAGACCCAGTATGGAGGCCACTTTTGAGGAGCCAAATAAGAAAAATAAAATAAAAACAAAATATGCCGGGTGACGCTATGTTATGTCAATATTATATTTAAAAAATAACCGACCAAGTGCGAGTCGGACTCGTTTCTATAAAAAACCGCAAAAAAAACACGTTAGTTGTATGGGAGCTCCCGTTAATATTAAATTTCTTTTGTTTTTTAGTATTTGTTGTTATAGCGGCGACAGAAATACATCGTCTGTGAAAATTTCAACTGTTAGTACGGCTTGTTAGCTAAAAAATATGTGAATATCGGTCCCATCTGGCAGAAAGCATGAAACTTGGCATACATGTAGCTTTTATATATGTGCTTCAATACTGAAAAAGAAACAGGTTGAAGGACTGGTTTTTCCCCCCTCTCCCCCCTCTTTTGTGTCCCTAATTATAGTATTTTTAATTTTTTTTTTAAACTACTAATTCTAGGAGAAAGCAGTCAAGAGATTTTTTTTTCTTCATAAAATTATCTACAAAACAGTCTTTGGATTTATCTTGATAGGATTTATAGTTTTCAAAATATGCGTAAATCTATTTAATTTTTGCAAGAAATTATGGGAATAAAATTAAATAACACGGGCCTACTACGGAGCTATTAGCCGATGCGGTGCAGGCGGGAGTGCGGGGAGACGGGGGAGCGGGGGGAGTTGCGTGCGACGCTCACGCACGGCCGGGCTGCCTGCCAGCCAGTCAGTTGTCTGGATTACCACTCGTACAACACACGTATTCACTTCGTCTGCATTTACTAATCATCTCGCTCGCATTGCCCTTTCAAGTTTACACGTGTTACGCTACGGAGTACTTTACCAAGTGTGGAACACTGTTATAGAACCTGTTTATAGAACTAACTCAATAGGTAAGTGCATTTTCGAGAGCATTGTTGTTTCGAATGTTGAGATTACTGTAGTAGCTGCATAGGTATTGCATGCCGGTGCCATTACGCGCAAATAATCTATATATATAAAAATCTTGTGTCACGATGTATGTTGCCGATAAACTCCAAAACTACTGAACCGATTTCAATCAAATTTCACATGTACCCGTATTTTGGTCTAACTTAAAAGATAGGATAGTTAAGAAATTTCTAGAACATTCTAAGTTTCTAGAACGATCCAACATATTATTAATCGATCAGAATGTTGAGATACGTGTTGGAGCTCTCTAGATCATTTGAGAAATTTCTAGAACATTCTATATTGATCAGACAATTGGCATACATTTTAGAGCGTTCCAGAAATTTCTTAAAAATTCTAAATTGTTCAGAATCGCGACATCAATTTTAGAACGTTCTAATTCATTCTAGAATATTCTAGATCAATTTTATCAGGAAATTTTTGAAGTTTCTAGAACGATTCAACATATTATTAATGGATCAGAATGTTGAGATACGTGTTGGAGCTATCTAGATCAGTTGAGAAATTTCTAGAACATTCTAAGTTTCTAGAACGATCCAACATAAGATGGCGCTCATACAGTGACCTGTTAAAAAGTTCAATAGCTCAGCCGTTAAAATAGCTAGCGGGTTGTAATTAATACAGATGTATAATAATAGTGTCTACCCTATCAAATAATAAAATTATCAAAAAGTCTAATCAATAAATATACATTATTTTTAATTTATTTGCAGTTAATACGCTCCATGAAAACTCACAATGGCAAGTTCGGAGGAAGAAACAGACTGGAACAAGTGCTTGTATTGTCAAATAGACAACGGTCAGCCGCTTGTTTGTCCTGCATCACGTAAAAGTAAAGTTGTAGGTACCGGCTTTGTGAGTCTCGCTGAAAATGCTTCGACCCTATATGAGCTTGGAAAGTTACCTGAAGATATTGTGAAGAGACTGAAGGAAGGTGGGTCATTTTTGGAAACTCTGCAATCCAAGCAAGCAAAATTCCACAAAAGCTGTCGTTCTAAATATAACAAAACTATAATTGACCGGATCAAGAAAACCAATTCAAGTTACGCAGCCACATCAAGTAGCGCGAGCCGTCCATCAAGGGCTACAAGCTCAAGGGTTACAACAATTAAAGATTGTTTTTTTTGCAATAATCCTGCGACTGACAAGCAAACCCTGCATACAGTCGCAACTCTCGAGATTGAAAAACGTATTCGAGATGGAGCACTCAGTCTTGAACGACACGATTTACTAGTCAAAATGGCAACAAAAGACTTGGTAGCTCAACAAGCATCGTACCACAAGACTTGTCTAACACAATTTTACACTCAAGTTAGATCCTGTGAAAGAAAAGCAAAAGATAGTGAAAATGAGCCAGATTTCCTTAATCTCGCATTCTCTGAGCTTGTGATGTATATGGAGACAAGTTCTGAAGAAATTTTCAAGTTGGCCGAGTTAAGAAAGATGATTAATGATAGACTTCAACAACTGCAGGGAGATAATGCATTATCCATTTCATCGCATCGCCTGCAAGAGAAATTACTGAAATATTTTCCTGACCTTCGATCTCAATCTGATCCACCTAAGCCTACAATTCTTGCGTTTGATAAAGATATTAGTGAAATTGTTCGTGCTGCAGCAAATCGGGAAGCCCCCGACCACTTCATTGATTTGGCAAAAGTTGCTAATACTTGTCGAGCTGAAATGTTTGATTTGAAGGACACTACATTTAGGGGAAGCCTTATCCAAGAAGAGCAAGACGTTCCGCTGTCTTTGGTAACACTTATCAGAATGCTTCTTCACGGACCAAGCATCGTAGATCAGAGTGAGGAAGCAGGGTCGCTTGCTGTGAATTCAATAGCTCAACTCATAATGTTCAATGCTACGAAACATCCGCGCAAAGGTACTCTACTTCGTCATACAACCAAAAGAGAGCCCTCGTTGCCGCTGTACATTGGACTTCTTATTCACACTCATACCAGACAGAGTAAATTGATTGAGAAATTAGCTCATCATGGTCTCTCAGTATCTTATAATCGAGTCTTACAATGCTCAAAACAAGTTTCTGATGCTGCATGTAAAATTTATAAAGACGAAGGAGTTGTTTCCCCACCAGCTTTGCAGTCGGATGTTTTCTGTACAGCTGCTTTTGACAACATTGATTACAACCCGTCATCTGTGACAGCAGAAGGTGCCCTTCACGGAACATCCATCAGTATTGTTCAGCATCATGATCTAGGCTCAAAAATAATACGTCGCCGTACGCTTCCTATATCTGAGACCAGTCCCTCTTCATCACTTCGGGTAAAAAGTTTACCTTCTTTTTACACTGATGTTGCTCCTTACATATTGAAAGAGAAGGAACCTAAAATTCCCCTCGTTCCTGAGAACTGTTCGGTTGACTTCACAGTAAATCTGCAAGCTGAGAAAAAGATCGAGAATGCGTGGTTAGAGCATGTTCAAAATATTGTAGATACAACAGAACAAGATAACCCTAATTCAATTTCTTGGGCGGCTTACCATGCATGTCAACAGCCAGAAGAAACAAGAGGCATGTCGATGTCAGTTCTGTTGCCTCTTCTTCCAGACCCGTCGCATTCAATAGCTGTTGTCAGGCATATTATTTGTAACGTGCAAAAAACCATTGCATCTTTGAACCCAGAACAAGCAACAGTTATCACTATGGATCAACCTCTGTACACTCTCGGAAAGATCTTCCAGTGGAATAACCAAGAGCACTTTGGTGAAAACAAGGTTGTGCTCATGATGGGTGCTTTCCACATAGAGATGAATTTTATGACTTTGATAGGAGATTTATTAGAGAAATCTGGAATAACCTCAGCTTTGATACGTGCTGATGTATGTGGCGAAGGAAAGGCTAAATCATTTTTAAAAGCCTCGCATCCAAGACGGGCTCGATACATTCACGAAGTTCTATCAGCTGCTTTACATATCCTATCTATGAGCGCCTATAATACATACAAAACTGAAAACCCAGGTACACAATTTGACCTTGAGACATGGAAAGAGCAACAGTCGGCAGATTCAGCCGCTTTTCACTACTGGAATATGATTCTCACCTTAGAGTTGCTGCGAGCTACTTTTGTGCGCTCTATCCGCACTTCTAACTTTGGTCTATACCTTCAGGCCTTAAAATCGATGGCTCCGTGGTTTTTCGCTCTTAACCATACAAATTATGCCAGATGGGTACCAGTACACATTCGCGATATGGAAATATTACCCATTGTTGCCCCTGAAGTGCACCGGGCGTTCTGTTCAGGAAAATTTACTGTCAAGAAATCTAAAGCACGTTTTTCCTCAATTGCACTTGACCAGGGCCATGAACAGGAGAACAAAGTAGTTAAAAGCACTGGGGGGGCAGTGGGACTGACAGAAGATGCTGCTGCGTTGAGGCGCTGGATGATTGCTGGCCCCGAGATAGCATCCATGTTGCGGGAATACGAGACTTCGTACGAAAATTGTCGAGGTAATAAGGAAAATATTGAAGAAGTCCACCACGAAGAATCAGACAGTCATCAAATAAGATTCATGAAGCACGTGAACTCTCTTGTTTCAACACTTCTGGAGATGGATAACCCGCTGTTAGATATTGATCTACAAACTGTTGACACTCATGTCATTGTCGGAGAAGACGCTGTGGAACGTATGCGAACACTTACAAGCCTTGGAAATACACAATACACTCAATTTGTGGAACAACGCATAATTTCAAGGGATGTTTCCATATTCAACCCAATTAAAAGGAATAACGTGAATATATTTGGAAGTACAGCTTCTTGTAAACCAAAACAGGCCACAAAACTTACATTGGCAAAAAGTGATGCCGCCTTATTTTCCAAATTATATATCGCCTGTCAGCATAGGCAAGGTGATATGGATGAATTTTTCAAACACGAAAATCAACCGTTCCCACCGTCCCTTTCAGAGACAGGAAACTTAAGACCGGTGGTAAAATCGGAACTCCTACAATGTTTAGAGCAGAATGAAGACGACGAAGAGTATGAAAATGAAACTTCTGCTAAGGAGATGGAAGGTCCTACAGACTGCACTGCATCATTTTTAGATGGGCCTGCTGTCGTTCAAATGATAAGGCCAGGGACTAATATAACGTTTGAAGACTACCGCCATAGTTTTATAAACTATGTAACGAACCGAACGGAGAAGAGAGTAGATGTCATTTTTGACGTTTATAAAGACGACAGCCTCAAGAATAATACTAGGGAAAAGCGAGGAAAAGGCCTCAGACAAAGGGTCACAGCAGCAGGCAAGCTGCCAAGAAACTGGCAAACATTCCTACGCTCTTCGGAAAATAAAGTTGAACTTTTCTATTTTCTAGCAGACGGACTCCAGGAAAAACATGACACAAAAACCATTGTTGCAACTAAAGGCGAGGAAGTTGTATGCAATGACACCACAGACGTAGCTTCCCTGAAGTCGAAACAAGAAGAAGCTGACTCCAGAATCCTCCTTCATGTTTTTCACGCTGTGCAGCAAGGTCACACGAAGGTTTTAATAAGAACTGTGGATACAGATGTGGTTGTGATAGCTGTTTCCCTGTATGGTAAACTCGAAAAAATGAAGTTACAAGAATTTTGGATATCCTTCGGTGTCGGTAAAGCTACACGTAGTATCGCTATCCATCAACTGGTTAATACACTCGGTCCAGATATATGCAGTGGCATTCTGTTTTTCCATGCGTTTACTGGCTGTGATACTGTATCGGGCTTCAGTGGAAAAGGAAAGAAGTCGTTTTGGAAAGCATGGAAATCTTTTCCTGAAGTCACCAAAATATTCAAAGAATTATCACAGCCAGTAAATGAGATTGAAAACCATCATTTGTATCTTTTGTCAAGATATGTTATCATAACATATGATAAAACAATTGACGTAGAAGACATCAATAAAGCGAGGAAGGCATTATTCATTAAAGGACGGGCCATGGATAGGTTGCCACCCACATTTAGTGCTCTGTTAGAGCATACGAAACGGGCATGTTTGCAAGCGGGATTCATCTGGGGTCAGAGCTTGATAGCAAACCCTGAATATCCCAACTTCCGAAATTGGGGATGGAAGAAAGAAAATGGTGTCTGGACTCCATTATGGAGCACGATCAAAGAAACCGCAGCATCCGTAAAGGAGTTAACTAAGTGTTCCTGCCGCAGCTGTATTACAGGTCGATGCCTATGTAGGAAGTCAGGGCTTCCTTGTACTGGCCTCTGTAAGTGCGGGGGAGATACCTGCGATTGTAATTAAAATAAATATAAGTATAATTTTCACTGATTGAACTGGTTGTTTTATTAAGTTACTTGAATCCTAGTACAGTCCCCTGCAGCTAAATGTATCCAGGGTATGTATGGCAATAGGCGCGGTGTCCGCCATACTAGCCTGTATACATTTAGCTGCAGGGGACTGTACTTATACCTATAAGGATAAGCTTTCTTGCTTCGGAACAGGTCCCGTAAACATATTGTACAGACGCAAAAAAGGAGTTATTTCGTTGAGCCAGACGCCGTGAGCTGTAACTCGGGAACCAAACCTTCTACAATAATTTGTTATGTATCGTTTTGTAGCTTAATGTATACAGTTTTTAACCCTTTTGTCAATTTTATCACAACACCTTTCATTTAGCATTAAGTGAAGAAAAAAGGAAAAAAAATATTATTTTTTTCATAAGTTCACATTATAATGACGGCTTTATTAAAAAACTATTAGTCTTATAACTATAAATGTAGTATCGTTTTGTAGGTAAATTATCGTCAATTATTTGGTCTTTGAAAAGTAAACTCATCACTCCTACCGTTTTTGTAAAAAATGAAAAAAATCAAAATGAGGGAGATAAAATGGGGGGGAACGGGGGGGGGAGTCATTTCCCAGCGTGTTTCTCTATCGAAATTGAAGCACATATATAAAAGCTACATGTATGCCAAGTTTCATGCTTTCTGCCGGATGGGACCGTAATTCAAGCTAACAAGCCGTACTATGTCTAGCTACCACGGTTCATGAGACACAGCCTGGTGACAGACAGACAGACAGACAGACAGACAGACAGACAGACAGACAGACAGACAGACAGACAGACAGACAGACAGACAGACAGACAGACAGACAGACAAACAGACAGACGGACGGACGGACGGACGGACAGACAGCGAAGTCTCAGTAATAGGGTCCCGTTTGGCACCCTTCGGGTACGGAACCCTAAAAAAAACACTTGCTTGCGATACTATAAATAAATGGAACCTTGACCTTAGACTTGTTTCTTTGTTAAGCTAATAACTTTAGACCAACTGAACTGATTTTAGCAAAACATGGCTAAGAACCATCGTAGGAAAGTATTTACAGACAACCGAAGCTAGGGTACTACGGACAGACAAACACACAGACAGATGTTACAAACATATAACACCTCTCTTTTTCTAAGGGGGTTAAAAACAAAAAAACTCTACATTCGAGGAACAAATCCGAAAAAATAAAATAACGGATTTGGAGACTCTGCCAGGGTAGTGTCAAGTGGGTATCCCTCCTTCCTGTCTACCCCTCAAGGAAGCTGGCGTGAGTATATGAACGTGTCTTGTTCCCACCCCACACAATACTACATTTATGGAAATAACTCCTGAATAAATCCAGACTTTAAAATGCATTTAAGTCGAACAAGGAATCTAAGGAGGCGGCGACTCGAGGTTTTAGTCGATTAGTAAAAAAATGGGCAAGAAGTTTTCACATATCTAAATATATAAAACAAAGTCGTGTTAGTTACACCACTTATAACTCAAGATCGGCTATACCGATGTTAGTTATCTCTTTTTTGGTGGGTTCTTCTGCGCTCCGAATAGCAGAATAAGTAATAAAATATCGGATAAGTTATCGAATAACAATGAATAAATTAATTGATTTTATGAATGCAAACAGCATGTGGTGCCATCTGTTGACAAAACTACGTATTTTTATAAAAGAAACCTACCACTATCAACGGGTGGCGCCACAGTCGCAATGCAATTTGACATCTCAAAGGAGTTCAGAAACATCGCTCGCTCACGCCCGCCGACGCACCAGCCCGTTCAGAAAGCCAGTGCGATCATAGATCTGTCATCGGGCGACTTCCGCCCGACGATAATCGCACTCGGTGCGATGTTTCTGAACTTAGCCCTGCAGCCGTCAAATTGAAAAAGAATGTATGGATGGATTGATTGAGGTTATGTACCGGTCGGTCGGTTTGTTTGGTTGTTTTGGGAAAGTACCTAATTAACAATGCCGCGCCCTAGAAGATCTAATCTTTCCCAACAAAGCCGTAATGCAGTTAGGCTGCGGAACAGGGCGAATGAATCAACTGAAGAAGACCAAGAAATCGCACGAGAACAGAGACGCGTTAGTATGGCCCGAGTTCGCGCTTCTCAAACAGAAGAGCAAAGAGCAGCAATTCGTGAAACGGCTCGGTTGGAGATGAGAAATCGTCGAGCTTCTCGCACAGATCAACAACGAGATATTGTTCGAAGCGCAAGAAGAAGTGCTTCAGGTGTTGATTTGATTCGTGCAGCATTTCTATACGATTGCACAATTGATTACAGCTCGCATCGTTTCGTTAGCATAGGTCCAATGAATGTTCATTGTGAGCATTGTGGCGCATTGAAGTTTGCTGCAGAAACACCTGGATTGTGCTGCCTTAATGGTAAAGTGAAATTGCCGTCATTGACTCCGCCACCTGAGCCATTGAATTCATTGCTGCATGGCGAAACACCAGAATCACGACATTTTCTGGCGAACACTCAAAAATACAATGGATGTTTTCAAATGACTTCCTTTGGGGCTGACATTATCAGAGAACATGGTTTTAATCCGACATTCAAGGTAATTTATGTTTATATTGTTTCATCTGTATTAAATTTATGCCTAGAATAAATAAGGCATGGCATTTAAAATGTGTGCTTATTTTTTATTTCGACTTTACAGATTCAAGGCCAAATTCACCATCGAATGGGATCATTGCTACCTCTTGAAGATGCGCAGCATAAATTCTTACAAATATACTTCATTGGAAATATGGAGGAGCAACTTGATCGGCGTCAAGAGATCAACGCAGAAATGAAAAGAGCAATTCTTCGAGATCTGCAGCAGCTAATTCATGAACATCATGTATTGGTCAAGAAGTTAAAGACTGCATTGGAGCGCATGCCAAGTGATGACTACAAAGTCGTGATCAGAGCAGATAAACGTCCAGCTGGAACACACGAACGCACATTTAACGCTCCAATAATAGATGAAGTTGCAATTGTGATTGTTGGTGAAAACTTAGAATCTCGCGATATTGTACTTACACGTCGCGATACTGGGGAACTGCAACAAATATCTGAAACACACCCTTCTTATGATGCGTTGCAATACCCACTGATGTTTTGGCAAGGAGATGATGGATATCACTTCAATATCAAGATGGTAAATCCACAGAATGGTGAGAATCAATGTCATAGTTTTCAAATACTACTTAATTTTGATCTTGCTCTCCTCCTTCCTACTCCTTGCTTATGTGTTTGGAGATTTACTGGTCACATGATTCTGGCCACCCCTTCAGGACGGACATTTTATGATACTAATTTTACTTTTTTAATTTCAGGTGAGGAAACTAACAAAAAGGTTAGCTCAATGAATTATTACGCATATCGTTTGATGATTCGTCAAAATGCTGACAACTATTTGCTGAGATTTCGTAAATTGCTTCAGCAATACTGTGTCGACATGTATGTCAAAATCGAAACAGAGCGCCTAACTTTCATTCGGTTGAACCAAGCCAAACTGCGTTCGGAGGAGTATATCCATTTACGAGATGCAGTAAGCACTGAAGGAGATGCTGCTAATGTTGGACGATTGACTATTTTACCGGCGACGTACACTGGTAGTCCACGTCATATGCATGAATATGCCCAAGATGCAATGACATATGTCCGCCATTACGGTCGGCCAGATCTATTTATTACATTTACGTGTAACCCGAAATGGATAGAAATTGTTCAAATGCTGCTTCCCGGACAAACTTCAAGTGATCGGCATGATATCACCGCACGTGTCTTCAAGCAAAAAATCCGGTCGTTGATGAACTACATTGTTAAGCAACGCGTATTTGGGGACACTCGATGCTGGATGTATTCAATCGAATGGCAAAAAAGAGGCTTGCCGCATGCACACATTCTTATTTGGTTAGTCGAAAGAATTCGACCAGAACAAATTGATGATATCATATGTGCCGAGATTCCTGATCCAGACACCGATCCAGACCTCCATGATGTTATAACTACGAATATGATTCATGGACCGTGTGGCGCCATCAACCCCCGATCACCGTGCATAGTCGACGGCAAGTGTTCCAAACGTTATCCACGAAAATTGACTGCGGAGACCATCACTGGCAACGATGGATATCCATTATATCGGCGTCGTTCCCCAGATGATAACGGTAGAACTATCACAGCGAAGGTGAAAGGAAATGATGTCGTGGTCGACAACAGTTGGATTGTTCCATATTCACCACTTCTTTCCAAAACATTTAAAACACATTGCAATGTGGAATATTGCAATTCGGTGAAGTCCATCAAATATATATGTAAATATGTCACGAAAGGGAGCGATATGGCGGTTTTTGGCATCCAAACCTCTAATGCCAACGATGAAATTACGCGGTATCAAGTTGGTCGATACGTAAACTGCAATGAGGCAATTTGGCGTATATTCTCATTCCCTATTCATGAACGTCATCCCACTGTCGTACATTTGGCGGTGCATCTGGAGAATGGTCAACGAGTATATTTCACTGCGTCAAATGCTGCTCAACGTGCTGTGGCACCTCCTCCAGCGACAACATTGACCAGCTTCTTTGCGATTTGCCAAAACGATCCGTTTGCACGAACGTTGCTGTACTCTGAGATGCCACGTTACTACACTTGGAACTCTTCATCGAAGACATTTCAACGTCGGAAGCAAGGCGATGCAGTTCCTGGTCATCCAGGTGTGCGTTCTACTGATGCTCTTGGTCGTATTTATACAGTTCATCCGAATAATGCTGAATGCTTCTATTTGCGGTTGTTGCTGGTGAATGTTCGTGGGCCAACATCATTTGAATCACTGCGAACTGTTAATGGTATAGTGTGCCCAACATTTCGTGCTGCATGTCTCGAGCTCAATTTGCTTGAAAACGATACTCATTGGGACACGACAATCGCTGAAGCAATTATTTCTGCATCTCCAAGTCAGATACGCACATTATTTGCTATCATCATTTCGACATGCTTCCCATCGAACCCACGCGACCTATGGAATAAATACAAGGATAACATGTCAGAAGACATTTTACATCGAATTCGTGTCAGTTCGAGAAATTCCGATCTTGAGGTGAATGAGGAGATGCATAACCAGGCTTTGATCTTGATCGAAGACATGTGTTACCTCATGTGCGGCAGTATGTTAGTCAAGTTGGGAATGACAGCGCCAGATCGTGGAGCGAATGACGTATTTAATCGAGAATTGGAACGTGAACGTGAATATGATCGACATGAACTGAACCAATCAGTTCTAACAAATATACCCCTGTTGAACCACCAACAGAAGCAAGTGTATGATACATTAATGAAGGCAATAGATGATGGAAAATGTGGCTTATTTTTCCTAGATGCCCCTGGTGGAACTGGGAAGACATTCCTCATATCATTGATTTTGGCCACTGTTCGTGCGAGATCCGACATTGCGGTAGCAGTTGCTTCTTCTGGAATAGCAGCTACATTGTTAGAAGGGTGCCGTACGGCTCATTCAGCGTTAAAATTGCCGTTAAACCTTCAAACTACTGAACAACCGACATGTAACATTGCGAAACACTCTGCAATGGCCAAAGTTTTAGTAGCATCTAAAATCATCATCTGGGATGAATGCACGATGGCGCACAAACGCGCATTGGAAGCACTTGACCGAACATTAAAAGATCTGCGCAATGACTCGAGATGTTTTGGAGGCGCAATGATTTTACTGTCAGGCGATTTCCGCCAAACACTGCCAGTCATTCCGAGATCGACCGCTGCCGATGAAATAAACGCTTGCCTCAAAGCCTCAAATCTGTGGCGCTATGTGAAGAAACTTCAGCTCACAGAAAACATGAGAGTTGCATTGCTGAACGATCTATCTGCTGAAGAATTCTCCAAGCAATTGCTGGCTATCGGTAATGGTTGTGTTCCTGTCGACAAATCGAGCGGATTGATTTCGTTTCCTCCAAATTTTTGCAATTACGTGTCATCAAAAGACGAGCTCATCAACCAAGTGTTCCCTAACATCATTGCTAACCACAAAAACAACAAATGGTTGAGTGAGCGAGCCATTTTGGCGGCTAAGAACAAAGATGTGGATGACTTAAATGTCGAAATTCAGAATCAAATCGTTGGTACGTTGCATTCATTTAAATCTATTGACAGTGTAACAAATGTAGACGAAGCTACCAACTACCCAACTGAATTTTTAAACTCCTTGGATGTGCCTGGCTTACCACCGCATAATCTACGACTTAAGGTTGGCTCAGTAGTCATCATGCTACGAAATCTAAACCAACCAAAATTATGCAACGGTACGCGTTTGGTGATTGGAAAACTGATGGTGAATGTGATACACGCGACGATACTGAAAGGAAAATTCAAAGGTGAGGAAGTTCTCATTCCGAAGATTCCAATGATCCCAACCGATTTACCCTTTGAGTTCAAGCGAATTCAATTTCCGATCCGTCTTGCATTCGCCATGACGATTAACAAGGCACAAGGACAATCCTTGGGTGTTTGTGGTCTAAATCTAGAAAATGCATGTTTTTCTCATGGTCAATTGTATGTGGCATGTTCACGTGTCGGAAAACCATCTGCATTATTTGTTCTTGCGCCGGATAACAAAACAAAAAATGTTGTGTATCAGAAAGTGCTTTAAAATGCAGTATCGTAATATTGACGCTACAGAGAAGAGGCCTAATGTGTAAAATGTAAAAAAATGTAAAAATGACCACAATTTAGTTAATTTTTATTGTTACTGTACCTAACTATTAGGCTCAAGATGTTTAAATAAGATTATTGTATACTTAGTACACATACCAGGTATTGCCATTTAAAACTGTGAATATTTAACATCTCAATTTGGCAATGGCAAGCAATAAAAAAATTCTGTATTTGTGATAAAAAATTGTATTAATGTTATCACCTTATTGAAAACCTAAATTAAGTTTAGCTAAAGTTAACACGATATTTATTTGACTGTTAGGCGGTACGAAGTTCGCCGGGTCAGCTAGTTATTTATATTGATCGAATTGAATTCACTCTTTAAAACAGAAATATAGGAAAATAATAATATTTGCTATCACTATGTGCGGTGGATGTTTTTCGTACTGTTCATCACCTATTAAATTATTCTCTGAATATGTACACTTTATTACGCCTTATCACTAATTTATGAATATAATTTCAATCGCAGTTTAGGTGGACTGAGAGTTGCAATGCCTTATACATAGGTACACCACACAACCACAGGTCAAACTTATAACACTCATCTTTTGTGTCGCGGGGTTTAAAAACTTAGCAGAGATAAACGGAAACCTTGAAAATCAGTTGAAAAACAAGATTTCCTCGAGTTTCATGACTCATCCCGCACGAGTTAAAAAAAACTACTCTACTCCATTCTCCAAACACGCCCTGTTCCTTTGATTTATTAGTTAAGGCGGGTTCCCCTCCAATTTATGACGATCGAGAAACACTGTCTCCCGCCTTAAAGATTTAACTTAAGCACTTGGACAGTTTAAAGATGTATAACTTATGCAACTTAATAACTTAGAGCTTATTTGCTCTGATTTATATTAGTTTTTAAGACCGAAGATTTGGCTAGGCTAGGGGCGGTGTTCCGCTTTGATACAATATTTTGAATAAAGTAGGTATCACTTTTTTTCACATCATCATACCTACTATAGGTCCCGCCCGCCATCCACGATGACGCGTGACGTAGCTATTTGCATCTTTGTCTTTCAGCAGAGTGCCCCGATGAAAAAGAAAGATGCAAATAGCTACGTCACGCGTCTCCGTGGATGGCGGATAACTACGCCCCATCATTATCATCAGCCTGTCAGGGAACTTTCTGTTGATAGGGCCTCCAACGCCCTTCAACTGGTTTCTGTGCAATCTGCGTCCATTGTTTTCCTGCTCTATCCTCGCTATGTCATCGGACCATCTGACAGGTGGTCTGCCGACTCGACCACTAAGTTACCAAAGATATTTTTGATTAAATGAGCACAACAAAGATTTGACAAAAATAACTCGATTTATTGGTTTCCGAACACACCCCACAAAACGTCATCTGTCAACTAAAAAGGCGCGAAGCGAAAATACCGCGAAAAAATAAAATGGCCGCTGAACGGAGACAAAATAACCCCCGAGTGGCCCTCTAACTGTCTCCAGCAATGAACACAGCATAAATAATCAACTGGCAATGTCTGGGCAAATTACGACGAACGGGCGTGGACGAAATTGATGTCAACACTGAAATACCAACGTTGCGTTTGCTGTAAGAGTTGATGGGGAAACGAAAAGTGTCAAATAAGTGGGAATACTTAGCAAAGTATCACAGAATGTCAAAAACCGGTAAAACTGTTTTTTTTTTTTTGTGAAAATGCTCATATGTCTGGGTCTAAGCCAACAAACAGCAAAATTTGTGAACGCTGCATAACCATTGAAAGTCAACCAGGATGTCGACTGGTTATTGATGAAAGCTAGATAGGTATAGCTGTCCAATAATCTTTTGGCGTGCGGTGACAGGTAGAAACTAAAGCTTTTTGAAAGGTTCATAGCATTAGGTTGCGTAGAAGTGACGCCCCCCTGTAAACGTCACTTACACGCTAAAAGATCGTTGGACTATTATACTTACATTTTTTTGCCGTCTAATATTGAAAAAAAAAAACAAACGGGAGAGACTTATTATTATCAGGCTGAAATTATAATAAAATAAAGATATCATGAAGGAATCTTCAAATTATTACACAAAATTGACATCAAAAGCTTAAATAAGCAGAATAAATCGTTCCTTTCAATCATAGAATATTAAAATCCATATTAATAAATTAAAAAAGATCACTCGGAAAAGAGATCCGTGCTTCGAAGCTTGTTTAATTTAATAAATTACTGTTGCTGAGTACAGACCGCGTCAAATGTATCTAGCTATAAATTAAATGTGATCTCTCTCTCGCACATCCTCTACTTATGTGTACTATCTGTATCACTGCCACGCCATCTGCTAAAAGGCGTACTACTACCACTCCTGTATCCAACATGATCCTATATTTAAATCAACACCTGACACGAGTACTTAACAGCACCGTTCATTAATTAATCAGTCCAAACAGTACACTTTATTCTTATTTTGTTTCCAGGCGAGACAACAAAATAAAAATGGCCGCTGCGCGTTGAATTCTGTCTTGTTTTGACGGGCGTGCGTGTGTGATGCAGTCTGACCAACGAAATTTTAATGATAGTCTTAATTTCGGCTGAAAAATAGATATACTTTAAAAACTTAAGCTCCATCTAAAAGGCTGTCACGAAAAATGGAGTATTGAACATCTGGCTAAAAATGTGGCTATGTGTTTCTGACCTGCTATGGTATTGCTATGTGGTTGGTGGCTCCACCTTTAGTAGGAAATTAAACGTCGGTCAATGTACAGGTAATTTTGGAATTCCTATTAATTTGTCTTTGTCTCTGCTTTTGTTTAGACTGACGTTCTCTGTATGTCTGTCTGTTGTCGTGTTATGCCATTTGCTTCTAATTAGGGGTGAGAGATATTCAGCAATGTTAATTTAGCAGCAGAAATAATATAACAAGCAATTAGCAAGAAAATACAACGCAAAAATACATTCGATTCGACATCACCATCACTATCATCATCGCAAAATATTCCGAATCAAGATTTCAAAAATAGAACTTGGTAATTGATGAAAAAAAAGTTCGATCCCCCATTCCATATTTAAAATTGTGACACTTCCCCGTCTCCTAATAGCCGAGACGTGCCTCCTTGCTTAATTTCAAATATAGAACGTATAAAATGGCCGCTTTTCACAAATCCTGCCTTATCCTACCCGCTACACTTTAGCGCCATCTGTCATCGGGTTTGACAGTATGACAGTGGTGGGAAGTAAAAATAGAGAGACGAGATTTTTTGATTTACTTAATGATTGGGCGAAAGAGTTCTGAGTTGTATATAACCAACTCTTAGTCAATTTCAGCCATTCCTAGCACGATAAATTTTTATAGACCCATTTTATTTACCCTTTTAATATATCTAAGAATTCACTACCGACTGTAATTGAGTTTTGTTAGTAAGTGGTTAATATAAGGAATTTAATTGTACCTACTTTGAAACCCCAGATCAAAGCGTTTACCTGCATAAAACCCCGAAAACTTTCCACTTTTTTTTCCAAAACGGGTTGATACCGGGAATAATCCCAACTCTAGCAACGCAATCTGTCATCGCGCATGTCAGAGCAGGAAATTCTAAATAGGAAGTTGGGAAGGGTTGGGGATGACGGCTAACGTTTTAATTTATTTACCTCTCTCTAATTAAGATTTCCTGATTTTTTATGCGACGCAGTTACTTTAAATAGGTTTTGAGGAAACATCGTGAGGAAAACTTCGTATCTCCATATCTTCGGCGATTGGCTAGATCCCTGTGATGCTGTTTTCACTGGCTAATCGTAGGCTCGGCTAATAATGACGACTGGGTCGCCGTGCATGGAAATGAGCCTTGACTTTGTTTGTTTTGGATGTCCTTGTCATTCGTTTCCCACCGTGGTCCAAGCTCCAATGTAGATAGAAAAGAGGCAAAAAATACGATTACTTAAACGTATATTAAACTAAACACGGCAATAATAGTAGATTGTACAACAAGACCATAAAATGGGTTTTATGGTACGAGTTATACACTCTGCTTTTCACTTCGATTCTGAAAAAATTAAACAGCAAACAGCAATATTACAAAAAATAACCGTCCAAGTGCGAGTCGGACTCGCGCACGAAGGGTTCCGTACCATTATCTACTAGTGGCTCTGTGAGCTGTAGACCTCGCGAGTATGTCGGTGGGAAAGCTGAACTGCTAACACACATAAAAAAAATAACCCAAATAATTTTCTTTCAATAACACATACAAACTTATGAATGTACCTGGTTACGTACATGCAGTATGAAAGTAGCCGCACCAATAACTTTGTAAACTACATTTCGCGATCTTTTATACAACCTATTGACTTTTTACTAAAATTATATAATCTGTTTCACTCTCATAGTCTTTACAAATCCAACGACACCTCATTTGTTAATATCCATCGAGCCGTTTGGGTTGTAGCGATTTTTTTACATTTTAAAACCCCATATCTCCGCCATTTTGAAAAAAATCAAAAAACTGGCTCGAGTAAAAAATTCTAAATATTTTTTCAACCTGCTCACAAAATTTCACGAGAATCGGTTCATAAATGCGACCTGTAGAGGAGAACAACCGGACATACAAAAGCATTTTTGCCCAAACCTGAAACGGAGACGCTTCGCTCGCTTCGCTCGGTCATCTGTTTCACTCTCATGGTCTTTACGAATCCAACGACACCTCATTTGTTAATATCCATCGAGCCGTTTGGGTTGTAGCGATTTTTTTACATTTTAAAACCCCATATCTCCGCCATTTTGAAAAAAATCAAAAAACTGGCTCGAGTAAAAAATTCTATTTATTTTTCCAACCTGCTCACAAAATTTCACGAGAATCGGTTCATAAATGCGACCTGTAGAGGAGAACAACCGGACATACGAAAGCATTTTTGCCCAAACCTGAAACGGAGACGCTTCGCTCGCTTCGCTCGCTCGGTCAATAAAAAACAGCAAAAAAAATAATGTATGGGAGCCCCCCCCCTAAATATTAATTTAATTTTAATAACTGTCTAGCTACCACGGTTCATGAGATACAGCCTGGTGACAGACAGACAGCGAAGTCTCAGTAATAGGGTCCCGTTTGGCACCCTTCGGGTACGGAACCCTAACAATTCCAAATTGGAACACAAAGAAAAAATAAGGACTTCCCGCCAATACCTATGCACTTTTTCGGGTACCGTACCCGAAGGGTGCCAAACGGGACCCTATTACTGAGACTTCGCTGTCCGTCTGTCCGTCCGTCGTCCGTCCGTCCGTCCGTCCGTCCTGTCTGTCACCGGGTCCGTCTGCACGAACCGTAATAGCTAGAAAGCTGAAATTTTCACAGAATGTGTATATCTGAAATACTGAAATACGAGAGATATTGCAAATTAAAGGGGGGCCCGATACAAGAGACGTGTTTAGATACACTTACGCATTTCAAAATGGAGATCTTGACTGAAACTGTTTATTTATTGTCATAGCAACCATGTCATAGACACAAATATACTACACATTTAAATATGATAGCATATTTCGCGTCAACCCACATGGTTGTGGTTAGCCGGTGCGGTATGATGTAGACTCTCAATCCGGAGGTCGTCGGTTCAAATCTCGTGAAGGCATAAACTTTTTAAATTTTCTTTTTGTTTTGAGTGCTTTTGATTTGTTGTACGATGGTACGGTACCCTTCGTGTGCGATACCGACCCGCACTTAACCGATTTTTATTTATTTTATTTTTTATACGTGGCACTTAGCAAAGGTGTGTGTGGCTCACAGACTATATAGGGATACTAACGTATGTGTGGCTGTTTGTCTGAGATTTAGACAAAGATTTTACATAATGTTAAAAACACAAAAAAGTGATTTTATTTTATGGACTACTTTTTGATTGATCTGTCTTTGATGTGGCTATGTTTTGTCAATGACATCACAACTAAATCCACTGAAGATCTGGATCTGTTGCACCACAACTAAGACATTCCTCGCTGTTCAGTCGCATTCCAGTGCCCCTTCGCATTCCGTGCTAGGCACAACATTATTGTGGTAAGTACACATTGTTATGCTAGATGCGCACTATTTGATGATGAGTTCAAGACTCCAATTAAACGGTTCAGTGGTTTCAGAGTAATAAAATAATAATAATTAAAACCACCCCCGCCTGACATAATAAACGAAATCTAAAGTCTAATATTTTGCTGACTTTTTTCCTTTAGGTTGGCAACTTTGGAATCAATGAACCGATTTTATTTAATAAAACATGACAACTATCGCAGGGAAGTCTACTATTTATATTAAAAAGTACCAATAGTTTGTTTTTCACTAAACATTTGTACTGTGGCACCTTAAAACGATTTTAAGTAACTTACCTGTCCAAACACACTATTGTGCGTATAAAAATACTGAAAATTGACGTCATACCGAAGTCATATTTTTCACATGTTTCAAAGCTCTATTTCATAGGTTTTTTTATACATATTTATCCATTTCCTACTAATATAGCAACACAACACACATTAGTAAGGTAGGTAGGTAGGTAGTTATTCATTCAATGCTTTATTTTGTTTTGAGGTTTTTTTCTGGACCCACTCTCATTCCCATCTAAAACGCATTATCACAGCATCGCGAGAGGTGCATCGCTTTTTGTTGCTCACAACTAAAAGGAGATCGTTGAAAGACCTAACTTTTTTTTTCAAGCGGCCCTGAATGCTTTTTTACAGTGCACTTATTTTTAGCAATGCCTTGACTTAGTTAGTAGTAACACAACAATAGCGTACGATAGTTATATCAACTCCCTGATAAGCTTAGTAAAATACTAGTCAAAATAGATAGCAACTAAATGACGCCATTTTGGGCGTTTAAGAAGCGGTCGAGATCCAATTGCAATGCGTTTCCCAGTGCAGCATAGGGCCGCTGATATTGTCAAGACATTTTGTATGACATGTTCCAAGATTTATTTGACTAAGTACCTTTTCCAATGCCAATTTGCTCGTGGCATAAACAAGGATATTTCTAGTGGCGTTTAGTAATTGACCGAGCGAGCGAAGCGTCTCCGTTTCAGGATTGGCCAAAAATGCTTTCGTATGTTTGTTTGTTTGTTTTCCTGTTCTCCTCTACAGGGCGCATTTCTCAACCGATTCGCGTGTTTTGTGAGTAGGTTGAACAATGAAATAGATTTTTTTTGTCGAGCCAGTATTTGGATTTTTTCCAAAATGGCGGAGATATGGAGTTTTAAAATGTAAGAAAATCGCTACAACCCAAACAGCTCGATGGATATTAACAAATGAGGTGTCGTTGGATTCGTAAAGACCATGAGAGTGAAACAGACTATATAATTTTAGTAAAAAGTCAATACTAAAACACAATTTTAGATCGCAAAATGTAGTTTACAAAGTTATTGGTGCGGCTACTTTCATACTGCATGTACGTAACCAGGTACATTCATAAGTCTGTATGTGTAATTGAAAGAAAATTATTTGGGTTATTTTTTTTGACCGAGCGAGCGAAGCGTCTCCGTTTCAGTACATAGAGCTACCCAAGTGCATTCATAAGTTTGTGTGTTAGCAGTCACCCACCGACATACTCGCGAGGTCTACAGCTCACAGAGCCACTAGTACTAACCTGTGCCACTGTCTACCCTTCTGAGACAGCGCGTGCGTGTTGTTATAGTCTCAGATTACCAGTTTTTGACCGGCCACAGGAATTATATTAAATAATAGGGCTAAATAATACATAATCGGCCGCAAACCCCGAAGAAAGGTACGTTATAAGGTTGCCATAGAGATGGCACCCCAGAGTACCGGAGACATGAGAGGTCCGGTGCCCTCTCCCCCCTCCCTCCCCTCTGCCCTCTACGGTTTACTTTACGCGCTTTCGTAGCGAACATATCCGTAAGTATAACAAACCAAGTAACTGATCTATTATATTTAGGTGACAGATTCAATTTATTGTTAAAGGTTGATCATGATTATGATCAATTTTATTGGCCGTTTTGATCAACTTGGACCATCATATTCCGAATACGGTGTTAGCCGTAGTTGGAAGTAGTTTTAAAATATATGTTATTACATTTAAGCGCACTACATTAATATTTCCGGGATATCTTCTGTAGTTTCATTAAAAATTAATAATAATAGTGGAATTTGAAAAGAAAACCGCGCCCAAAATGCTGTATTTCTAATGACGCCGCCGCCGGTCACATGGCTCGCGTGACGTCAGATGCTCGTGAGTGAACTGAACACCCGCCATCATTATGATTCAGTCAAGCAAGATGTCAGAGACGAGCGTGTGACGTCACCAGAGAGATAAACGTCAGACAGAACGTTTTCGTCATGTTTTCGTCGCAGATTATATTTCAATAGTTTATACATTTTAATTCCTGGAATCCGCATTATACTCTAAAATATAATGAAATATAGATTTCTACGCTACTATCTGACAGGATTACCACATTTTGTCGAATATTTTTAATATTGTCCAATACTCTATTGAGATGACAGAAAATGTATACTTATCCCAAAAACCCCGGGTTTTTATGTACTGTAATTAATTGTAACGATGTAACATAACACTGATGCTTTTGTGCTGATCGTGGTTGTTTTAAAAATCCCTACCACCTGTGTTTTTAGTTCAGAGATGTAAAGACCTAAACGTAAAATGATCATTATTTTTTAATAGTCCCCGATTTAGTTTTTGTTAGCATGCTAAGCTTCTCTGGCCACCAGCTCAATGGCCCATTTATTTTATATTACACCAGTAATTTCAAAGAGTTGTGGCGTACGAGGAATTTTATTATAAAACATTTATAAAAACCCTAATTTCGGCCGGACAGGCACTTAATATCATCAGTGGTTTGTCGTGTTGGTCATAAGTGTTGTTATGGGCTTTGGAGAAAGGTATCCACTAAAGAGTTTCGTTGATCTGTGCTTTGGAGAAATGGCTATTGAAGTAAAACTTCTTGGGGCACGGGGGTAAAATTTATTTAACCTCTCAACTGTGGGTTATTCATATATTTGCTTTTCAATTGCTGCTAGCCGGGTGCTATCACGAGTGGCTAAGAAATGTGAGTGAAATTGGAATCGGTGACGTCAGGGTCGGCTGAAGACTTTTAAAACCGCAACTATTTTCAATACGGTTTTTAACTAATCAGATAAGATAATAATACATTCGTACAATAAAGAATGTTAATTAGTGAGAGAAAAACCTGATGAAACGTTAAGAAATAAAAATTATTTTAAGCATTCTTCCACGAGTTCTTGATTTCCGGTATGGCCAAGATGGCGCCGCCGCCGCCGCCGCCGCTGGCTGGGATAAACAAAACCAGTGACGTGACCAAAAACTACTTCGTTCAACCTCTTTGTTGGAACCGGAACTTATGTTTGACAGCTGTGCGATGCGATCCATACAGTTTGTAAGAAAAGAGTTTCATCAATGTCACACGGGTCGATATGGATTTCTAAAACAAGCAAAGCAATGCATACATTTGAGCGAGACGGCTAAAAGACGTGACGTCAGATGGTATATAATCTGAGCGAGATGCAAATAGTAGTGACCTCAGAACAATAGTAGTGACACTATTGAATGAGTTAAGTATATCACCACGAGCGCGACAAATTGTAGATAAGGAATGGTGGGAAATAAATGACATGACGTATTAAAAGTAAGTACAAGTTTAAATAATTTCAAATGATCGGACGTCTGAAACTTAAAAGTAACTTGAAGCAGAGTTTGGATCTCAAAATTGGAAATTTAAATCTCTTTTAGTATAGGTAGGTAATAGGTGTATAGTATAGGTACCACTTAATGATCTAGCTACAGAAGTTTTACTTCTAACACGTGTACGGTGCTACACGCGTATCTTTTTTTTTTTTTATGGGGTTTGAAGTTCGAACATGTTTGTATGGTGCCTGGGACCCAAAAATTTCGCTTTGCTCGCGCTGTGACATTTTAGGGAATTAAAATTTTAGGTACTTATCCCAGAAAGGTTCGATGTTTAAATGTTGTGAAATGCATGACTATGGAGTAACTGCGGTTTTCTTTTTTAGGGTACCGTACGTCTAGGAAACGAGGAACTTAGTCTGGTAGAGTAAGGTTGGATTTTACCAACAAAAAGTTATGCGAGAATAACTATCCCGGGGATAATTTGTATGACAATGACAGTTCAAAATGAGGTTATTCTTAGAAAAAGTAGAAGATACTCTCGAGTAAAAAGTTACTCTTCGTTGGTCAAACCACGTCAAACTCGCCCTAAGTGATGCTAGAAAGTAAGAAAGAAAGAAACGTTTATTACAAGGACAGAAACACACCAGACAAAGGAAAAGAAAGAAACCAAACATAAAGTAGGACATACACAATATCATTACTTGTTGTAAACACCATCAATGACGGTCGCGGTGTGTCACTGTCATTATAAATGGCAGCTGACTCAGCGATATGCTGAAGGCCAGGCCTTGCTGGTTTCCTAGGCTTAATGGTGACGGGAAACTTCCTGAGAAAACGGCACAGTATAGAACAGCAGACCAATGTGGGCACAGCAGTGCCTGTGCCAACCCGAATGGGAAACGGCATGACAGTCACGCTCCCAGGCTGCTACCCACCTGGTTTTGTCGTAGCCAACTCGTAACTCCAAGCACAGATACTATAAAATTATACTAATACAGATAGACCACCTAGAACAAAATATGGAACCGGCGTAAACTGAGTTGCTACGGAAGCTTCTTTAGTTCGAGGCCATTTATCGCTTGGTGCAGCACCATCGAAAAATTTCAATTACCACGAGATGGCGCTAAGATTATATAGGATTTATTCTAAGATTAGCGCCACCTAGAAGTATGTTAACTAAAACCATGGCGTACAAATCTTACTCCTCAGGCCATCTCTTTTTACGAAGGGTTACTAATTCTAATTTGTATGGGATGAGCACCCTGTGCTCCAAGTTACATAAAAAACTCACCATAAGTAGAATAGACAGCCAAACTCAGCAGCAGCAGTATTCCCGCCTCCACGTTGGCGCTGCACAAAATGGCGGACATGATTTCAAAATGGCGCCAACTTAACAATGAACACTACACTGGCACACTTGCATCACATAATATTGGTCTTTTGGTTTTGCACTTCAGTTTTCGTTTCGGTTTTCTCTTCGGATACGCGTTAGGTGGTGACCACATGTGCGGATGTCCGGGGCTTCTGCGAAAATGGAGAAGAAATAGGTTAAAAACTTATTACTTACTCGCCTACGGCTCGGTTTTTCAACACCTACTCGTGTTTTCATACCCCTCATTATGCAACAGTTTCATAATAAGAGTTTATGAAACTGTTGCATAAAGAGGGGTATTAAATAGTATCCCACGAGAGTTTTAATAGCTACTTATGTGCAGTTTCATACACGGATTTTTTTTATTTTCAAAGTTCTTTATTAATGTAAGATAAAAAGTAGGTACACATCCTTATACAATACATTTTTTTTTTTTTGCGGTTTTTTATAAATAATGGTACGGAACCCTTCGTGCGCGAGTCCGACTCGCACTTGGCCGGTTATTTTTTTTAAATACAGTTTCTTGTATGTATGAAGAACCTCTTACCAAACCCAACTACAGAATAATTCTTGTTAGTTATTCTGTCCCCCATCTTAGCCGGGGGCGGTATGACCGTACCATAGTTGCCACTAATGATCCATTAGGGCGAGTGTGTAATGTATACTGAGTAGCAGACAAAGGGAGCTCGGATCAAGAGCTGTTAGGCGATATGCCTAGATTGGCATTCGATAGAGCTTTCGAGAAAGGAGGTTGAAGAATTTTCACAGAGTTTCTGTTTTTAGGGTTCCGATCCTTAAAAGGAAAAATGGAACCCTTATAGGATCACTTTGTTGTCCGTCCGTCCGTCTGTCCGTGTGTCACAACTACTGATGTGCCGTGCCCGGCAATATTGCCATTGACGGCCTATGTGGCGCAGCGGTTGCACGTCTGCCTACCATGCCGGCTGAGGACAAAAAAAAACCCAGGTCTTGGATGTTTACATGTTTGTCATGTCGCTGTTTCTGGTTCCCACGACACAGGGTATCCTAGTGTAGGGCCAGAAGCAATGTATGTGCCTGTATGTAAAGGAGATATGTACTTTTTGCTAGACAGTTGGTACTTTATTCGAAATAGTCATGAACCAAGCTAAAACCATATTTATATGAAGGAATATAATTTATGAATTCTAAATATATATCATGTTTTTTTTTAAAAAAACGCCGTTTTTTAGTTTTTGTGATTTAAAAATAATTATTATTTTGAAATAAAACTGCCACCCAGAACAATAATTTACTATGGCAACACTGTTCTGTCCCGTCAATGTCAACAGCCCCCTGTTCCGAGTCGCGCCACGGTCGATTGCAGCGTCTACGAAGACGTTCCGAGTCAGTTTTGGCGATACAAAACGATGGCATCGTGGACGCTGTGATCGGTTGTGTGGCGTGACTCGGAACATGGGGAAAGTGTCAAAATTGACAACTGAATGAATGACAGTTTTATTTTTTGCTGCTTAGCTAAGCAAAGGATACAGGATATAAATCCTACCCATACAAATCATTTTTTCAAAATAAAAATAAAATGGCGGTTTTAATAAAAAATATATTTTCTTAGGCTTTATTCATATTCGTTTCCCTACCAGAAAAACCGCATATTATTATGGTTCAAAAATCAGTACCGGAAAAATACATCTCCTTTAAAATGTAAAAAAAATATTGCCATAAAATGTATGGGGCAATATTGCCGGCCACAGATGGCAATATTGCCGGCCACAGATGGCAATATTGCCGGTAACGGCACATCTATAGTCACAACCTTTATATGAAAAAACGTGGACGTATCAAGCTGAAATTTATATCAATTGTTAAGGTCTGTGGTCGCATAAAGCTGTGAAAAAATCAACCTTCTAGGTCAACGCAATCGAACGATACGACCGTTTATGCTGCAAAATTGTTGGATTTTCATAGTAATCGCAATGGACCCAAAACCTATAGGGTACTTCCCATAGTCCTACGATCATGAAAGGCACAAAGCAAGGTCTTATAGCACAAGTAAAGGGAAAATTTCTGTCTTTCTACAAAAATATTTAATTTGGTTTACATGGATGACATAATAATTTAGTTTTTTATGTGGAAACCTAATGTGGGGAACACATGTTACATTCTCTAAGTGTGATGGGAACCCTTGGTGCGCGAGTCCTACTCGCACTTGACCGTTTATTTTAGACAAGGCAGGCTAGCAACGCGCAAGGTAAAATACTAAACTGCCGGATCGGTTACTAACCCGACTCCACTCAATCAACACGCACTGAGCCAGTGTGGAGGAGTATGGCTCAATCTTATTTGTATCCTGGTAAAGGCCCGTCTCTACTCGGTAGGGACATTAATAGACTCGATAGTTCAAAAGTGATGTCAAATTAAACTTAAATCTATACATAATATGGTCTATTTAGAGAATCGCTTTATCACCTAAAGCACATTTTATTAAATACATTTTTGACATCTAAAAATTAATTTAATGCATTCCACATAAAATAAATCGTACCGTGGTCGTTCTCAACAATACTTATCTATTTTCCAAAGATAACATAAATAAAAGAAAAGGCAAGTTACATTAAGACCCTTTTAAGGGATGTCTAATACAATAATTACTGCACTCTCCGCTCAGCGCATTTTTGTATTTTCGTTTCATCTGGCAACCCCGGCGGCCAGGCGTTACGTAAAAGGTAACACTGAAATTAAAAATAAACAGTTTTTTTTCTACATCCGCTGTAATAATTAGTTTTCTTCCTTGTGGTGGTGTAACAAGTTTTCAGTAGTTATTTTAAAATATGTGGGTCATAATATCTAATACTATAGTGAGATTTTTTTAACATGGCAATAGTGGACATTGACCCGCTTAGAAAATATATGCGATTTGACGTTTGTCGCCACCGAGACGCCGCCCGCCGCGGCGGCAAATCGCATACATTTTCGCTCGAGCGAGGGGCAATGACCGCTATTGCCATGTTAAAAAAATCCTACAATACATACTTTTTATTTCAGCTTTAATTTCCCGAATATCATGTCGAATAGACCGAGCCTAATAAATAAAATAACTGAGTAAATGCTTTATTTTATTTCATTGCAAAAATCCCCGCTGGTTAATCTGACAGTTGTCACGTATGGCGCGAAAACGAACCATTTAGAACGATTTCACGTTTTACCAGGAAGAATAAATTACTTTGTTCAAGTAGACCTCACTTATTGACAAAAGATTAGGACGAAGTTAAAAGAAAACTCTGATAAATAACATTTTAATGTTGTTATATCTCTAAGAATAATGGATGCTTAGGAACCAACCCCCTATATTCTTTTCGCTGCCTCATTTTCGCCCTAACTTCCATACACACAGAGTACAAAATCACTCGTGCCATAAAACGCAGTACTTAATTATCTAATGGACGCGCCCGGATTAGCTAAATTTCGAATATGGTATGTTGAAATAAAAAAGAAATTGAAAATTAAAAATGTACGGACCTCCGGGCGAAAAAATAAATCTTTTTTTTTTGGCCGAACAAATACGCGCGGTTTTTTGCTCATCTAGAAATAGGTTGGATTAAAATGTGATTATCCTCCTTTGTGGCTTGCAAAACATGGAAAGTACAATGGAAACGTGAAAAGCAAACATTGTATCGGAAAATATCGCCTAATGGTGGAATACGTTATCTTTGTTATAAACATCATTTGTAATAAAGAGCAAACCCGAATAATTATGTTGCATTTAATCTTTTTTTTTTATTAGTTAAGTAAGTATCTCAATCTGTTTGTTCACATTACTTATGTTCTGTTTTGTGTAAAATGACGTCTGAATAAACGCTTATCCCAGAGACTATTATCCAATTGACTGCGCCTGCGGGGGAATGCGGCTCGCCGAACGTTTGTTGTATTCAACAAACGTTCGCATACGCAACCTAAGTACGATGACGGGCCGCCAGACAGTTCCGCAGCGGCTGACCAATCACAGCTCTCTTACCTCGTCCCCCGCCGCCCGTAAATTGGTGAGTTGTGTTTCAAAGGAAAATGTATCTATGCGCTCTCCACTGGGTAAGTGCTCCCTGGCTTATCCTTACTTTGCGTGTGTCTAGTGTCTACTCAACAACAACCAGCATAGAAATTATGACAATTTTAAGTGTAGGTAATAGATAGTTACAAAATAGCGAATTGTGGTCCATATAGTAACAACATTGGCACTAGCATTAGTATAACTAGGATCGTTTTGTGGCAGAACAGAACCGACCAATCCACAGCAATTTATTGGATCAGTAAATATTATAATATAACATAAAAATCCTCAGTGTATTTTGGTCCTTCAGGCCGGATACAACAACGTATATTCTTCGCCTCAACTCTCGTCTCGCGATCGATATTTTGCCCAAAAACTGTCAAAACTTCCTTAGTTCAGTCTCTACTCTCTAGCTAGGGTGTTTTCAAACTTGAGTCAAACGTAATTACCGAGAAGCGGACACATAAATAAATAAATTAATGCCCGAACTACACAGGCGTGGACACTTCAAAGAGTTGAAAATGAAACAAAATGGGCGCCGGCTGTGTTACTGCGAAAGTTCTCCTTTACGAGTTTTCGAGACGGTAATGTATTAGTCCGTAAACGGAACTAACATATATCGTCGATATAACTTGTCCCGTCATTCGTTTTAGGAATATCGATTATTTTGTTACTTAGTTTAATTTCACGTATTCCGCGGAAAGTGACGCCCTGTTACGAGACGATTTAGTATTGTAGACTCTCTCCGATATTTAGATGACAAAACTGCATGGTATTTACCATCTCAGCGCACAGAAATCCAAAGAGGGGCGATGGACTGAGTCAGTACGTCTCTCCTCGGTGTATTTCCTTAGACTTAAGTAGAAATACATAACATTGTATTTTTAAGGCTCTGATATTTTAAAAGAGGTACGGGGGAGGTTTCTTGCCCTTCTTCGCTCGAACGGGCGGTAGTATACAAAAATATTAATATTATGTTGACGTTGACTAAGTAATATGTATGATTTTATGGTCAATATTTTTTTTGAATTGAATTGAATTGGAAGGAACACATAGAACGAGTTCTCATCCAATCCAGCCTCCTTGGATTAGATTGGCGGTGAAAGGTAAAAAGTTAGATCATAGATTGTCCCACCTTAAATAGAAACATTTTAAGAATTTAATATTCTATGAACTACCGGATTTTAACAAGCCGTCATTCTTAACGCCCACTCAAAAACAAAACACGTTATCGTGCTTCTAATCAACAAAAGACGCCGCTTTTGAAAAGGAAAGGGCAAAATAAAATTAAAACAAACATGGCGCCTAACATAAATCATGTTGTTGACAGGACAGACGCATTCGACGACCAAATACACTGTTACTAAGAGCTTTTGAGTATTCCTTAGAGTTTTGAGGTTTAATAGAGCCACCTACCAACTAGTGTGAACTAGAAACTCTATCCGTCTTATTAATAAACACAGACTACAACAGTAGTAACAGTAACTATATTCCAACATTAAGCCAATATTAACGAATTTCAATATTAATAAACAAGGTGTAAGAAATGAGTAGCACTGTTCTGACTCTCGGATTAAAAGTATCTTACTCTGAGTTCAACCTGAGAGTAACTAGTCTTAGAGTAAGGAAGTATTTAACAGAGTAGAGTGTTTTTATTAATAAGACGGTTAGAAAAGCATGTCGTACCAAGCGGCTGGGGTGTCGAAAGCGGGCCATTTGTGTCAGTTGGCGGCCATTTGACGCTACATTAGGCTTGTGTCCTGACCTGCTAGTCAAAATAGATACTTTTCAGGAACTGTAAAACCGGTACTTTTGTTCCTGAGTTCTATGAAATAGCACTACGTGACGTCATGTGACGTGTGGCATCAAATGCTATTTTTTTTTACAAACAACAGCTGCTGTAAATATACAATTCTGAGATTGTCAAGCCATTTTGTACGTAATGCTTCAACTTCAGACTCTGTTTCTAGATTTATTGATCCATTTGACAATTTAACATTGACAAGACAAAAGGAAATGACAGCCTGTAAGTAATGTTTCCACAGGCCTTTAGCCTGTATTTAAAGATTTTACAATAAAATCCAACGAAATTCTAAATTCAATTTCCAATGGACCCACCCTCCGCGCGCCTGTTGCACCGTTTGCAGAATGTCGTAGCAGCGCTATAATGCAAGTTGCGTTGACGGATGCGGCGTAATGTTTCGTCTTGTCAACTGTTTGGTCGGCGGCGGTTCTTTTATGCCAGATGCAGAACCGAGCTGTGAACTCTTTGGGACAAAAAAGGTAATAAAAATTGAAATTCCGTGCTCCCAATATTTGATAAGAGAAATAATCTATTTTTAACCGACTTCACAAAAGGAGGAGGAGGTTTACAATTCGTCGGTTATGTATGTTCCCCGATTGCGCCTAAGGCCTAGACGGATGGACCGATTTGGAAACATATTTTTTTGTTTGAAAGGGTTTACCTTCCCATATTATAGGCAGACATAAATAAAGAGATTGAATTGAATAGTGATTTTTGTGTTTTTCATAATAACTCCTGCATTTACTTACTCATGGTAATCATAATATTGAGATGCGGAACTGATGATGAAGACCAAACATGGCCACCACTAATGCTCAATACTAGTTACAAATAAGTACAATCTACTTTGCGTGGCTGACGGGCAGGCAACGCGTAGCCTAAACCGGTGGACCTAGAGCCATGAAACTTTGTACATGGCTTCCTTATGTAGCTTAGGATAGCACTGAAAGAAATTAATTCCTCAAGGGGAGGAAATAGGGGGTTATAGTTTGTATTAAACTCAAGCACTTGATATTGGTTTCTATTCAAATAGGGTTTGTGGAAGTCGTTTTTTTTAAGTTTTACTTTTTGTTTCAATTTTATCTTTACAAAATAATAAGAAATAAGTATTCTATTTCTCATTTCGAATACTTTGCTAATCATCAGTTTGTAAAAGAGAAGATTTCGTAGCTTTTTAGGGTTCCATAACCGAAGGATGCCAATCCGGATCCTCCAATCTCCGTACGTTTGTCTTTCCGTCATCGTCATTATTCTTGTACGGTGGTACGGAAATGGAAATCCTTAGATTGATCAAAGATAGCAAAACTTTGTTATATTTGACAAAGTATTTGTCCCACTCAATACTATAGAACAGTGCATCAAAGCAACATTGTATCACTCTGATTCCGTGACCTTTCCAAAATGATCTCACGAGCAACTTTGTCGATCTGTCATTGACCTCTGCTCCAGATATAGTTGTACCAGGAACTGTTGCCCGATACAAATTCGGCATTGGACGGCCCACGGACGGAAGTACTCCCACCAATGCGGATTACCTCTACCTCTACCTAATTTGATCCGAGAAAATACTGTTATGAGGTAAAATAAAGTTCACTGTGGTGTGGAGTATTCGATTGAAAATGGTTGCCATGGTGATGTATCTGAACGGTATCGGATTTGAATCCCAAAAAAGGTTGGAGTAAGGCAGTTGATAGTCAAATACTGCACCTTAGAGGTTAACAATAGTAAGTCCACTTTTTGAAAAATTAATTTCTGTACCTTAGAGTCTACCTCTAGTGGACTTACTATTGTCTACCTCTAAGGTACTAAATTTAGGAACAGAGTTGAAGCATATAAAATTGCTTGACTAGCATTAAGCCCCGCGGAAGAGTAATTTGTGCAACGTCAAGGTGTCTGACGAGCATTATGTATTCAGAAATAAGTGCTATGTTTTATCAAAAAATCATCAAAAGTATGCAGCTGTCAGGCGCTTTATTATTTTGCGGGACCTTTACAATACGTGATAATAGTTTTGAACTGAGGTTTTGAATGACAACTCTTGTAAAATAACCGCGTTCTGCTTTCAAAACATCAATTTAAAGCAATCGGGATTTATTTTTCGGCTTTTTTTGCCATAACTACTAGCTCATCCAACGTCCACAAAAGACCAAGATCTTTTGTTTTTTTTTTACATACGTTTCGAACTTTATCTCGATGTGGGTTGAATAAATGGCTGTAAGTAAAAAATACCGAGAATGCCAACGTATCCGTGTCGATGTATACTGCTCCATATACAATAATACGCACTATTGTGGCTCAATCTGTGGCTATCATCAATTCTAACCGACAATTGAGATTTTGTTGATATCCCTCCTCCGGGCCCTGATTTTAAGTGTTTTTCTATTGATATAACTAATGGGATATATTTGGACTGTTGAGAATACTTTTTGAATTGTGAGGTAACGGTATGAAATTTTTGACGCCGAAAATGAGGAGTGTTACTTATAAGTTTATAGCGTTCTGTTTGTGTGTGAATCCACTTACGGGCTCTAACGGGTAGACGGATGTTAATGCGGTTTTCTGGCAATTATATTAGGCTTTCGTGCGATGGTTCTTAGCCATTTTTTATCGTTATCAGCTTAGCAAAGAAATAAGTCAGGTGAGAGGTATTTTGAAAAAGGCTATGACAGGTATGACTTACCTGTAACCCTGTATCGGATAATGGATAAATGTTTCTAAGGGCGCCGATTCCTCAATCCTCAGATAGCGTTTATCTGTCTGTTTATGTGAGGAATGTGTCATTTCACATGAAATGTCAAAGATCTGACTTTTTAGCTGGGTAGTTAAAGACCGCCCCTAAGTCGAATATGAGCACATTGCATTTTCGATCTCCGTGTCACGGATACATCGTGGAGGAGGCCAAGACCCACAAGGAAGTAAGTAAGTATGTGTCACGGATAAAGAGCTACTTACATTCCTGAAAGTACTGTATAGTATTATAATATCTGTGCTGAAAGTCAAGATTTCGGCATACATCCGAATATTGCGGTTTTCGTTATTTTGAACAGCTTTTAAATCGCTGCTAGACATCCCACTGACCCAGTGACCTTTTACTTTTTTAAACGCTCTGTAAGCAGAAAAAATCTCTCTGCCTACCGCTCACGCTGTCAAGAGGATAGGGGTGGGGCGTGAGCGTGAAATTCGGTTCGATATAAAAGTAAGAGATATGTAAGTTTTGGCAGCATGTGTTTTTTTATCCAAATTAATTGACCCCAGCGACACATCTTATATAACAATAGTTCAACATTGTTCGGTCGTTCGAGCGGTGTGCTTCTGAGAGAGAAGGGGATAAAGAACTAATGTGAATGAATTTTTAACTTTTTGGACGTTTAATTTTATTTTAGTAAGTATGTGTTATAAATACGATTTATATTACTTTAATAGCGATTAAGCCCATTATACTTACTAAAACATATTAATAATCAAGCTTTGTTTTCATACATTTTTTTTAAAATTTTCGTAATACAGGAAATAGGCAGTGAGAGAATAGAATTGACTTATCTTTATGTTTTAGGTTCATGAATGCCTCTTTGTTTAGACAAAATAAGATGCTTGTTAGTAGAGTTATCATATCATACTTAATAATAAATCATGAAAGTAATTAATTTACTTATACTTATACAATGTTGTGTTTTCACGGCGACATTCTTTAGTCGTGTTGTAAGTTACAAAGTAGGTATGTATGTATCTATCTAAAGTCTTCACAAAATAAAAGGCCCGTTTTGACAGTTCACGCCCATGAAGTTTTAACCCCTAACGCGTAGGTAATAGAAGCGGTTTTCCTAGGTGCAATGTACGCTTTGCTTGTACGCAACAGTTGGCTTTTATTACCTACGCGTTAGGGGTTAAAACTTCATGGGCGTGAACTGTCAAAACGGGCCTTTTATTTTGTGAAGACTTTAATGCAAGTATAGTTTGTTCGTATTAGTTGCTCTGATTAATAAAGTCAATTCTCTATTAGTACTGCAGATAAGTATTGACTTACATCTACTTATTAATAATTTTAGCTATTCAGATATAGGAATTGGACTAAGAAACAATGTTGTGCCTGTTAATTAGTTTATGTAAGTATATTAGTTGACCCGAACGAGGGCGACATAGTATTTTTTTGTATTAAGACCACAATAAAAAAAAACAGACTAAAAAAGGAGGTAGGTACCTAAATCTGATCAGTTCAGTTCAGTTCAATTCAAATTTTTTATTGACCATAAAATCATACATATTACTTAGTCAACGTCAATATAATATTAATATTTTTGTATACTACCGCCCGTTCGGAAGTTGTGGTCTTAGGGATGGAGGGATTAGGGATGAGGGATGTATCCGAAATATTACCACAGAATATAGTACTACGATATTACCATAACCGTCTTAGAACAACCCTTGGTTTGGTAACATTGTTGCCATGGTAATGATACATCAAATTGGAAATTTGCACTGAATCGGCAGGACAGTAAGGCCCCAGGTCAGTTTCGGCTTATCGATATCGATACGAACCCTGCCCCCATCCTTACGATCTCACACCTGCATTATAATTTGGAGAGCCCTTAACTCCAACAACTTCAGGCACGACCCCTTTATCCCGTCCTTTTATTCTTTTTGCAAACCGCTTGGCTAAGAGGTTACTGAGAAGACATATAATGCTGTAGCTTTTTTTACATACAGGCACATACATTGCTTCCAGCCCGACACTAGGATGCCCTGTGTCGTGGGAACCAGAAACAGCAACATCATAATGTTAAACATACAAGACCTGGGGTTTTTTTTGTTCCCAGCCGGGATTCGAACCCGGCACCTCTCGCATGGTAGGCAGATGCACAACCAATGCGCCACAGAGTTCGTCAATAACGTAAATAACAAACATACATACATACCAGAGACTATATCCAATTAACTGCGCCTGCGGGGGAATGCGGCTCGCCAAACGTTTGTTGTATTCAACAAACGTTCGCATACGCAACCTACATATGTACCGCCAGACAGTTTCGCAGCGGCTGACCAATCACAGCTCTCTTACCTCGTCCCCGCCGCCCGTAAATTGCTGAGTTGTGTTTCAAAGGAAAATGTGTCTATGCGCTCTCCACTGGATAAGTGCTCCCTGATGCATACATAGCGTCACGCCTTTTCCCATACGGGGTGGCAGAGGCACCACTGTGCCCACTTTCAGCCAGTGATTCAATACTCCGATTTGCGTGACAGGGGGCCAGCCCATCACCGCAGCTATAGAGTAATAAAGGTTTCCTCACGATGTTTTCCATCACCGTTATGATAAATGACTTATCTCACGGTACTTGGTCAGCACCGGGTTTCGAACCTTCATCTCCTGCGTGAGAGGTAAGCATGAAACCAACTAGTCTTCACATAATTGAAACAAAAAGTAAACTTTACACAAAACCGACTTCCACAAACCCTATTTGATTAGATTGAGTTTAATACAAACTGTTACCCCTTATCCCCCCCCCCTCCCCCCTTGGGGACTTAATTTTGTCAAATCCCATCTCAGTGCTACCCCACGCTACTAAGGAACCTCTGTACGTACAAAGTTTCATGACTCTAGGTCCACCGGTTTAGGCTATGCGTTGCCTGCCCATCATCCACTTACGACACGGTTTTTTTACTGGTAAATAGGGGTTTTTCAAACCTTAGATAAACAGACCATCGTCTAAGAAAATACGCTAAACAACACAATTATCTTGTACAACCTCCTTGTTATGAAGTCGTTTAAGTTCAGTAGACTCATCATTACTTATGAGTACGTGAAACTAACCTTGGCATAGCTTGGGTACGTACAACTGTCCACAATGTTACACTTGACTGTCGCCCACTATACAAAGTCCATGGGCCATACTGCAACATTTTTAGCGATTCAGATCCATAATTCATAATTCATAATTTCTTTATTGCACACAAAAAGTTACATAGGACAGTAAAAAACATAGAAAACGTGTACAAAGGCGAGCTTATCTCTAATAAGAGATCTCTTCCAGCAAACCAAATAGGGATGAGACAGGTGGATTGCTGAGCAGGAGTAGACCCATGTGTACAATACATATAATTATTACTTACAAATCAATAGACTACATAAACTAGTGCATACATATATAAATAAATATGAAATATATTTATATAATATACATAAACTAATGGCAAACCATCATGGCAACCATTTTTAATCGAATACCTACTCCATATTGACAGCTTTATTTTACCGAGAGGTTAAAGGACGGGGGGGTTGTGACGGTATTTTTAACCGACATAAAAAAAATATAACAATAAATTAGTACAATGGGTACAATAAATTAGTGTACGTACATACATTTATTATTATTATATGTTTATGAATTTTTCATTTCACTCTTTTTAAAGAGGTTCTGACACACGGGCTTACGCCAAGTGCTACGAGACTTATTATTATTATTATGAGCCTATTATGTCCCACTGCCCCACTGCTGGGCAAAATCCTCTCTCCCCCTCTTCCACTCCAGCGGTCCGATCCTGAGCGGTCTTCCTCCAGTCCAGACATACATTTAGAGTCCAATAAAATGTTAGTTTGTTATACAAGGTGACATAGCAGTAATGTAGGTAGCAATAGTTAGTGCTTTCATTGCTTGGCTAGTTAATAGCCTGTATTTATGATAAGCACGCTCTTGTGCACAAAAAGGAGGGGGTTATAAATTCGGTGCTGTTTTTTTTGGTTTTTTTTTGTGTATTATTGGTATTTTTTTAGTTTCTAACTTGGTGAATTATTTCGGATCAGACTAGGTTGTATTGTACCTAATCAGCAGCGTCGCTAAAATGTTGGAGTACGGCCCCAGCTCAAGTTACACTTATGCAAGCAAAACCGGTTAAAATTAAGGTTAACCTTTACCCAAAGTTCAGTGTAATATTTCTTTTTTATTTGCGCATATATTTTTAAAGTTAAATACGCTGATAAAACTTTAATGAACTTTCCAATACTTTCGATAGCGAGTAATGAATGACGTATTATCGACCAAGTAGGCGTGTCAGTCATGTCAACCGTATGTGCAATGAAATAAAGATCAATTCTACTCGACTGGCGCATGTTACATTTTTTTTTTTTTATGAGCCTGTAATATCCCACTGCTGGGCAAAGGCCTCTCTCCCCCTCTTCCACTCCATTCGATCCTGAGCGGTCTCCTTCCACTCTTCATCCCATAGAGCCAACTCATCACTCCATCTCTTCCTGGGTCGGCCACGCTTTCTCTTTGCATTTACTGGGAGCCAGTCTGTGGCTCACCTAGCTCAGCTCATCCCATACAAATTAGTATTAGTAACCCTTCGTAATAAAGAGATGGCGTGAGGAGTAAGATACAGCCTGGTGACAGACAGACGGACGGACGGACGGACAGACAGCGAAGTCTCAGTAATAGGGTCCCGTTTGGCACCCTTCGGGTACGGAACCCTAAAAATCAACTGCACCACAAGGAGGGTAACGTTTTAACTGAAGCATTCGGGACCCAAAGGTCTGCACCACAAGGAGGGTAACGTTTTAACTGAAGCATTCGGGACCCAAAGGTCTCATATTGAGATGCGTCGTTTATTGGCGAGTGACGTAGGTATGGCCTTTTTTATCGACACTTTTTACGATAGTCGATACGAGCCAGTGAATCTACTAATATGTCAGTATACGCACAGATTTCGGGAGTAAAAATTTAATATGAGTGCCATAACTGCCTATGTAGTGCAGTGAGGAAACCTTATGGTCCGTTATGACCACTTCCAAATAAGACGAGTTTTGGCCACTTGCTATTCGACGTCTTCAGTACCTACCTACAATAATAAGACATAATTATTATACAGCATGTTCCGTAACTCACCATCAAGCGTGTGTTAACAGGGTCTGGGAAAAGACTAAAGAAATCTACAAAGCCATGTGGAACATCGATATTAATTTGCTGACAACCATTACAAAACAGTATGACAGAGCTTTTTTTGTAGATTTAACAAAATTGCCTGTCGTCAAAGATTTATAGGCCACCTACACTAGTACAATAGGTACGTACAAACAACAATGTTAGTAAAACATGCATAAGTAGTAGTTTCGACACACTGCAACAAAAATAGCTGGAAGTCGTAAATCTTGCGAATGTTGCAAGAACTAGCAGCAATAGCAGTTTCTCATACATTCCCTACGAACTGCGAAGAGTCCTGCAAAGTTGTATGTAATGTGGGAACAGGATGAACAGAAGTGAAGTCAATGCCTTCGGGATTTTTTTCAGTTTAAAACGACAACGCAGACCAGAGACAAGAGAGCGGTAACGTTTTACTTTTTTAAACTGGACGTTCTGTAGATGGGGATGGGTAAGTCTGAGGGGTAAGTATTCTTTATCCTAAGTGTGGACGTCAGTGCCAGAGGGGCTATTCTTTTGCAGCTACTAGTTACATATTTAAAATAGTTAATCAGTCGGGATATTATGGGCAGTTTTTTTTTTAATAAGACTTCCGGCTTCTTTCACAAAGTGCACAAACCATCCATGCAGAAATCCTAGTATGATTGCTTTTCACGCAGGAGATGCAGGTTGGAATCCCAGTGTTGACCATCATGTACCTACCCAATGAGATAAGTTATTTGTTGTATTGTACATTATCCCTTTCAGTCGAGAGATTGACATTCTCCTGGCCGAAAAGAAAAAAAATACATTAAAATTAGGGGAAATTAAGTTCTCATCCCCTTGCAATAGACATTAATTGACGTCTCGGTGCCCACTGTCAAAGTCAAAGGACTTGTCCAGAAGCCACTGGGCCGGTTGTATTGACTTTCTAATAGCAATGGAAACATGGCATCGTGAGGAAATCTCCATATCTGCGGCGACGTGCTAGATCCCCTGTCATACAGTACTGGCTAAAAGAGGGCAAAGCAGTGCCGCAGCCACCCCGCATGGAAAAAGGCGCGACGCTAAGCAACGATATATTTTCTTAAATTAATAACCTATTTATCAAATTGGTGCAAACAGGAAGGAACGCCATTATTCAGCCGTGCGAAGTATTTCCCGCCAACTAATAAAACGTCAATGAATGTGTGCGTGTGCCGAATGACCAATAAACAGTTATGGAGCATATTCTTTACGGGTGTATTTACGACGGTCGTAACGCGAGGAAATCTCCGCCGTATCTCTCTTTGAATCGTGTTGATACAGTGAAGCTGCAGTGTATTTGCCCCTCCCTGGCTAAAGAAAGACAGACACGTATGAAAATACAATATTTATTTTTGACCTTATTATACTTACTTACTTAATTAATTCTATAATGGACAATGTAGTCAAATCTACGAAATATCTGAAGCTGAAGCAGTACAATATAAAACTAGCTTGAAAATATAAGAGATTCGTAAAAAACCGGCCAAGTGCGAGTCGGACTCGCGCACGAAGGGTTCCGTACCATTATCTATAAAAAAACTTTTGTTGCATGGGAGCCCCCCTTAAATATTAATTTAGTTTTAATTTAATTATTTATTTTTTAAGTAATACTCAATATATTGTGAATATTTTCAGCGTCTACCTGCTATCATTATCAATATCGAGCAAAAATGAGCAAAATATCACGTTTGTTGTATGGGAGCCCCCCTTAATATTGAATTTCTTTTGTTTTTTAACCGACTTCCCAAAGGAGGAGGTTTACAATTCGCCTAGACGGATGGACCGATTTGAAAAAATATTTTTTTGTTTCAAAGGGGCCTTCCCATTGGTACCATGGACCACCAGGTCACGATATGATGAGGGGATCCTGGAGAAATCGAGGGAACTCTTCAAATATTATAGGCAGACCTATAGGGATTTTTGTGTCTGTAGTAATAACTCGTGCATTTACTCACGGTAAGCATAATATTGTGATGCGGTACTGCTGATGAAGACCATATTTATGGCCACCAGAACTGCTCAATACTAGGTACAAATACAATGCGTGGCTGACGGGCAGGCACCGCATAGCCTAAACCGGTGGACCTAGAGCCATGAAACTTTGTACAGAGGTTCCTGAGTAGCGTAGGGTAGCACTGAGATGGGACTTGACAAAATTAAGTCCCCAAGGTGGGGAAATAGGGGGTTACAGTATGTATTAAACTCAATCTAATCAAATAGGGTTTGTGGAAGTCGGTTTTTTGTAGTTTACTTTTTGTTTCAATTATTAGTATTTGTTGTTATAGCGGCAACAGAAATACATCATTTGTGAAAATTTCAACTGTCTAGCTACCTACCACGCCACGGTTCATGAGATACAGCCTGGTGACAGACGGACGGATGGACGGACGGACGGACAGCAAAGTCTCAGTAATAGGGTCCCGTTTGGCACCCTTGGGTACGGAACCCTAAAAACGTGCTAACATTGCAAGTGCAACTGATAGCAAACCATGAACAAAATTACCGTTTTGACAGTTTTTAAAAAGTATCTATTTTGACTAGCAGTCCAATACCTTTGATAGATACCTACTTTCGCAGGTAAAGGTCATCTTCATAGTTAATTGGATTAATGAATTTTAAGTACCCTTAGTCCTGTGTCTACTCAGACCACAATCACAAAAGCTAGTTTTTGACATCAAAAACCAAACCGCCAGTAGGCATTCCTACCAACTTTACAATTTCAACTCGCAAATGGCGGGATTTCGCGTTGAATCTAACCTGTCTTTGTGGAAGGACAAATGAGCCTTCAGCGAGACATTTTATCGTGATATGGGTCAGTTTACTTTGTAGGGATAAGGCCGAAATAACCGGTATTTCAGAAACCGTTACCTCTTGCTGCCCGGTTAAAATCAGAAGATGAAGGAGTAGGGTTGGGTGGGTTGTTTCTGCATGGCTTCGGGGCGATGGGCTCGTCCCCCTGTCACGCAAAATGGAGTATTGAAAAACTGGCTAAGCGTGGTACAGCTGTGCCACTGCCATCCTGCATGGGAAAAGGCGTGATTCTGTTTATATTTTTATCTGAAGGATTTCCTTGAGAGTTACTGAAACTTCAGATAAAATATCCGTAGACCTTATAAATTGTGTAGGTAATTGTAGACTTAATTATTAGCAGCATTTTATAACTAACCAAAATGGCTACCATGAAAACGCGGTGCGGTCAAGCCTTTTCCCATGCGGGGTGGCATAGGCACAACTGTACCTACTTTCAGCCAGTGATTCAATACTACAACAATTTTGCGTGACAGGGGGCTAGCCCATCGCCGCATCTATGGAGTAATGAAGGTTTCCTCACGAAGTTTTCCATCACCGTTAGAAAGTCCGTATAACGTACTTAAGATAAATGACTTATCTCATTGGTACATGGTCAGCACCCGGATTCGAACCTCCTGCATCTCCTGCTTGAGAGGCAAGCATGAAACCCACTAGACCACGGAGCTCTCCTACTATGGAAACGCACACTGAGCACACACAGCAAATAAGGGGGCAGATCACCTCATTTTGAACTGTCATTGTCATACAAGTTATCCCCGGGATAGTTATTCTCGTATAACTTTTTAACACGCTTTTATTAGCTTCACCTGTATGTTTGTTTGTATGTCTGTAACTCGCTTTCTGCCTTCCTTGGATATGGTAGCCGTTTCTTAGGAAAGAACATTGAACTAAAAAGTAAAAAATAAATATGGTTAAAAAAAACTAAAAAACACGCTTTTAAAGAACATCGAACTAAAAAGTTAAAAATAATTTTTAAAATAAACTTAAAACAATAATGAACGAAAAATACTAGTATTATTGTGAAAAAAGCGTGGGCGCTCGATATACGAAAAATATGTTACAAAGCGCTATGTTATATTTAACTTTTTAGTTCGATGTTCTTTAAAAGCGTGTTTTTTAGTTTTTATTAACTATATTTATTGTTGGTGAAATCCACCCTAAGTCTTGTAACCTCCAACCAACCGATAGAGGCCTAAGTTACAGCTAGTGGGATAACTATTCTAATTAATAATGTAAGTACCTTAGTCGATATTCAAAGATCTCCGAGGTCTGGGTGCGGAATTGTAGTTCCTTCACAAAAATAAATATTTGGTCGGACGGAACCTTCGGTGCGCGAGTCCAACTCGCACTTGGCCGGTTTTATATCTCATCGCATGCATGCAACGAGTAATTTCGGCACACGCAGTTTCACATACGTGTCTTATCTATGATGCGTAAATCTGCTTATGCTCAGCTGTAGTCATGTACAGTACAGTGTTACTGCGTGATTTTACACCCCTACGTTGCAAACACCCCATATACTCTATACATGCTTAGAAGAAACTTGACATCTAACCTAAAACTCCGTAAAATCCACTTTTTAAACACTAGAGATGTTACCAAAACAATCGGAAAGAATCGAAATTGTTTATTCAGTTGAACTAACAGAAGAGGTTGTTATCGCTATCACTGCTATTAGCACTTAAAGATATTATTATTTAATTTTCAACCATATTTAAGGTAACTGAAGAATCAAGAATAAAATGTTAGACATCTTTCCGATTCACAAATGTTTAAAGGGTGTCTCGATGTGTATGTGTCTCGGTGTGTGCAATCGATTTTTATGAGAAATATCCCCTCACTAACAGGCTAAGATTGAGATTTGTCAAGTTGCCTGTTATATTAGGATACACTATAGCAATATAGATATTTCCAACGATTTTATGGTGCGCGGACAGGTGGCTCCGTGTTCCGAGGTTGATTTTACGTTCCGACGCATTCGGCTGATGTGACACACCATTAGGATGAAGCCAGACGAGCGTAATTTTGTGAGTCGTAAGTAGCAGAATTTCGGTCGCGTAATTCGGTTTCATACTAAACTACAACTCGTTTTGCGACGCCCGTATGAACGAAACAGGAGTTTTGTATGAATCCGAATGCAGCAGAAATTACGCGACCGAAATTCTGCGACTCACAAAATTACGCTCGTCTCAAGTCGTCTGGCTTCACCCTAAGTGCCGAACTTACCTAGTTGTTACCTTACTTAGTTGCCGCTGAACTTACGCCCGACCGAAGTTACGCTGTACGCTATAACGCAACGTAATTTCAGCATTATGTGTAGTTACTAGTCAGTAATTCAAATAGCATTGCAGGCGTAATCATGCCGAACTTCGGTCACGTAACTTCGGCATAGTGTGTTTAGACACTAAACGTCAGCCATCAGCCAAAATATAGTTTTGCTGTAAAAGGACGTGATGGTACATCATGTACCATGCCGTTCATGGTACCGCAGTGGAACTCTTCTATCTCCAATATCTCCACACCTGCGCTGCAGCTGGGGTTGCCAGATGTAAAATTTAGAAAACCGGATTTTTCGCCCAGTCTAGCCGGACTTCTCAATAAAAAAGTCGGACATTCAAAAAGTTAAGCCAACTTCAATTAAATTACATCTCATGACGACAAATTAAAGCACTTTACAATAATCCAACGTTTGAAAGAAGAAATAAGCAGGTATAGACAAGGACAGTCATGATGAATAAATTTTTCATATTGCACGAAATTTCACGCGCAAGTTTCAGCGCGAGCGACTCGCGCGAACCGCTCAGTGATTCATTTCGTCTTGAGAAGAAATTAAAACCCTAACAAACTCCGGACTGGCCGGACAGCCTGAAATTTGGCCGGACAGTCGTCTAAAAAGCCTGCAAAGCGGCAATGGGTTGGCCGTTAGTCACGCAAAATTGAGTATTTAATATCTGACTAAACGCGGGTACTAATAGGCCTCTACCATCACGTATGGCAAAAGTACTGACGATACGTTTGTATGTATATGTGTTGTTTCCGAAAGTGCGCTCATCATCACTACATAGTATAGAACTTAGTCGCTTCCCGCTGTCTGTCCCTATGTATGCTTAGATCTTTAAAATTACGCAACGGATTTGATGCTATTTTTTAGGGTTCCATAGAGAAACAAGGAACCCTTATAGTTTCGTCAAGTCTGTCTGTCCGTCCGTCCGTCCGTATGTCACAGCAACTTTATTCCAAAACTATTAGGACTACACAGTTGAAACTTGGTACGTAGATGTATTCTATGACCTACAAAAACTGAAAAAAATAAAAATTATAAGGGGGGCTCCCCATACATGAAACTGAAACCAAAAATATTTTTTTTCATTAAACCTACATGTGTCGATACTATAGATAGGTCTTCAAAAATGAAGTGGAGTTTCCTAAAACCATTTTTCCTCAAAGTCAATCTTTAAAGAGACAGAACCATCCAAAGTGGAAAAAATTGTGTCCCCCCTCTAACTTTGAATTATGATATTTATGATGCTACTACGGAACCCTTCCTGGGCTAGTCCGATTCGCACTTGGCCACTTTTTTTATAGATAGAGTTTATATATAATAAATAATACATGCATAATATAGTGCCCCGTGCGAAGCCGGGGCGGGTCGCTAGTACCCATCAAATTGTAAATGAAGTAAGTCACCAGAGGAATAACAAATCTTGGTCCTTGACTCGAGATAATCTAGGCCGAAAATTTTAAAGTTTAATTATATTTCGGGAGCTCTTAGCTGTAGAAATCCTTTGAGAAATGAGTAGAAACAATCAAATAATTTCATTAGACAGGTACTCAAGAAAGTAAAGCGATATTTGATGCCGATATTTTTTTACTCAGTATCCTATGGCATGGCCTGGATCATCGGAGATCTATTCCACGAAGTGACACCGAAATGACGATCATAAAATGATCCAGTCGCAATCTACCCATATTTAATTTTGAGAATTAGTCTAAATAATTGCGTATGTAATGAAGAGGATAGGAGGCCTTTACGAAACAGTGGGTGTTGGAGAGGCTTGTGGCCTGTCAAGTCAGAATAGATACTTTTTATGAACTGTCAAAACGGAACTTTTGTTCCTGAATTCTATGAAATAACAACAGAATGACGTCAAGTAAAAGTGCCATCAAATGCTGTCTTTTTAGCACAAAATTGACTTTTTTAAAATATATCTGCTGGAAATAAATAATTCTAAGAATGTCAAGCCATTTTGTACATAATGTTTCTATTAAAGACTTGTTCCTAGATTTATTGGATTACCTTGGCCACAAGCCTATAAATTCTTTATTTTGACATACATTTTCGGTCTCGCAAGGCTTGGTTTTTAGGGTACCGTACCCGAAGGGTGCCAAACGGGACCGTATTACATAAGGCTCCGCGGTCCGTCTGTCCGTCCGTCCGTCCGTCCGTCAGCAGGTCCTAGAGCACGAACCGTAATAGCTAGAAAGTTGAAATTTTCACAGAATGTGTATCTGTTGCCGCAACAATAAAAAATACTGAAATACGAGAGATATTACAAATTAAAGGGGATCCCCATACAAGAGTCTTGTTTTGATACACCCACGCATTTCAATATGGTGGTATATTTCGCGTCAACCTACATCGTTGAGGTAGCTCAGCGGGTATGTTGTAGGCCTTCAATCCGTAGGTCGTGAGTTCAAATCCTCGTGAGGGCATAATCTTTTTTATTATAATTTTTGTTTTTGTTTTATTGTTTTGAGTGCTTAAATTTTGTATACGATAGTACGGTACCCTTCGTGTGCGATTCTGACCCGCACTTGCCCGTTTTTTTATACAGGTCCTTTTTGCAACAATTTTACTATGGTTTTGAGTTGAGCATCCGTTTCCTGCCTGCGTTGCGTGTCGGTTAACGTACCTCCAGCTTAAGGAGCAATCTGTCAAAAGCCCATCACTTGTGGCTTTTAAAAAACGGAGAGCTCCGTGGTCTAGTGGGTTTCACGCCTGCTTCTCACGCAGGAGATGCAGGTTCGAATCCCCGGTGCTGACCATTTACCAATGAGATAATTATTGGACGGATGGCACGCTACTTGGTAGTATGTAGTAGTCGTAAAACCCATCCACCAACCAGCACTGAGGCAGCGTGGTGGAGTATGGCTCAATCTTAATCATATCCGGGTATAGGCCTGTGCCCCTCAGTGGGGACATTAATAGGCTACATTTACTTTACGTAGTCCTTCTGATGATGTTTTGATTTTCATTTACTTTGCAAAGAACTGAATAGAAACCTGACTCTGGCTCTAATGCATTCCTAGAAGCTAATCCAGATTTAGAATGGAAACCAAATCCTATCTTAATGTATAAGGAAATACGTAGGTAGGATGTACTTACGTTAAAAATGTAGAAAAGATGCATGCTGGTGCATTTTGAAAATGTTGGTTGCAACCTATATGTTTTTAGGGTTCCGTACCCGAAGGGTGCCAAACGGGACCCTATTATTGAGACTTCGCTGTCCGTCCGTCTGTCTGTCACCAGGCTGTATCTCATGAACCGTGGTAGCTAGACAGTTAAAATTTTCACAGATGATGTATTTCTGTTGCCGCTATAACAAATACAAAAAATCAAAAGAAATTTAATATTAAGGGGGCCTCCCATACAACAAACGCGATTTTTTTGCTCATTTTTGCTCGATATAGATAATGGTAGCAGGTAGACGCTTAAAATGTTCATAATATATTGAGTATATTATTTACTTAAAAATAAATAATTAAATTAAAATTAAATTAATATTTAGGGGGCTCCCATACCTACATATTTTTTTTTTGCGGTTTTTTATAGATAATGGTACGGAACCCTACGTGCGCGAGTCCGACTCGCACTTGGCCGGTTATTTAAATGTTCCTTGCGCAGTTGGTAATCCTACAGTCTCTCTGTCAGCATATTTTGATGGACCGCACAGCAACAGAAACATCCCAGGTGTTCTGGAAGAGATCTCTTATTAGAGATAAGCTCGCCTTTGTACATGGTTTTTTTCATATTAAGTGTCTGTATTCTGTTTTTGTGTGCAATAAAGTATAAACAATGTGTCTATGAGGCTTTGCAATTAAAACTCACATAAACAAATATATCTTGTAATGACAAATAATTAATAAATTACAGAGTTGAGCCTGAGTTAGCTAGTTTGAAACAATATGCAAAAAAGAGGCTGGGCCTAGTTGGACCCAGCGCCTTATGTTGGACCCCCCTCTACTCCCCTGTCTGCCCCTCTACGTTTTGTTACACGCGCGGACACAATGTTAAGTACACCTTTCCAACCGTCTTTTGGCGCGCGGTGACAGGTGGATCCGTGGAACTAACGCTTGATGGCCAATGAAGCATTAGAGGTCTGTGTTGATGACAGATTTGTTGCATTAAGTTGCGTAGAGCTGGCGCCCCCCTGTAAACGTCACTCATCAGCCAAAAGGTCTTTGGAAGACTGAACAACAAATCCATCAGATTCACAAGCATTTCAGCGTGAAATCAAATGTAATTTAAGGTCTTGATCAAAGTATCGTCGACGAACCAATTCGACTCCAACGTACCATAATGGCACCCATTCGGCCGGAACACTGAAGTACAACAAACTCCCAAAAAAGGTTATCAAAAATCGGACGACACCCACTCGCTATCACGATAAATCTTCAGTTTTTGAACGGCTGGTGACATCAAAGAGGTTGGTTAACTAGCCGGGCTTCTTTGATGTGGCTGTGACGTCGTCGTCGTCGGCGGGATAATACGGAGTAACTGGCTGGTTTGTAGAGAAAATATAAACTAACGAGGTGTGTTCTAATGTTTTTAAATTATAGGTGTGTGCTCCTAAACGGGCCATATTTTCGTGGCCCGCAACTATTGCTATTGGTGCCTTTTACATGCGAGTAAAAGAGGGACACCAATAGTTGTCGGCTACATATTGCAGCAAAACCTGGCCCTGGTCTATGAGCACCTTTAGTTACAACTGAAGAAAGCTGTGTGAACTTGGCACCCAACTTTAGAAAAAACTAATTTTTGGGGGTTTTCAGTCCAGCCTAAGCAGTCTGTGTCAGTGGGATCACCATTTTAGTTTGAACATTAATGATACTTACCTAATTAGATTATTAGAATCCATTGATCTATCTATCTATGCTCTCAGATATTGTTAACTAGATTAAATTCACTAAAGAGGTAATTTAATTTGGAAGACTGAACTTGATAGGGGTATTGCGGATACCCCGTAGTCAAATCACATCTAGGTATTGAGTAAAACTAGTATCTTGTGGGCATATAAGCAGTATATTTGAACATTGGAAATGGATTGATTGGTGGCAAATAAGAGGTGATTTTTCAATTCCCAGAAAGACAGTCAGATAAATGTCATATGATATTTCATGTAGCTGTAAATTTTACAGTGTAAAATGACGAATTCCTCATTTAAGGCGCCTCATGAATAAATTAGGGGTGCTTTTTTCATGTGTATTTCAGGAAATACTCGGCAAATCGTAATCAATTTCTGGTACCTATATGTAATTTGACTATATTATAATCTAGGGATTTCATGATGGAAAACGTGTTTGGATAAAAAAAAAAAAATAAGAAAATAAATCCATAGTCAACCCTTATTTTCCAATATTTTTTCCTATTATACCGCAGTAATAGTAAATTTATATGATATTTATATTATTTGTAATATGTGGGGAATTGTTGTTACTACCGATTTGAAGATTTAAATGTAATTCCCTGAAATAGCTTATTTTTCATGATTTTATTTTCCGTTTTGGCGCTTACGTTGATTCAGATTAGGTGCGAGCGCACAATTGCCATCCCACTTGTTCCTATTCCCGAGTTATATTCGCTTCTCACTTCCGCAATCTTCGTTGACCTCGGTTTGTAATTATTCATACCTCGCCTTAAACAAACAGATAAACTTTATCTGAGAATTGAAAAATCGGCTAACAGTGAATAAAATTCACCTTGTTCCACAGTAATAACGCCGGCGTTATTATTATAATACTTGGTCTAACTGAGCTCTGAGTGAATGGGAAAGATAATGCAAAACATTTTGGTAGCTGGCACTCTGTTTTTCTAGGTTTCTGCTTGTAATGATGATGCTTTTCCTTCCTCTGATTCAAACTCTTTGCTTTTTTTTTTAGCCTGCATAGTGTCCCCCTGCTGGGCAAAGGCCTCCCCTATCTCAGACCATTCCTCCTTGTGCTGTGCTGCTTAGACTTAAAATAAATACATACTTACCTTATTCTTTAGTAATTATAGTTGGAGAACATTTTAATGAATTCCATGTAACATTCAACACTTGTTGTAACTTGTAATACTCTCAATAGAACGTCTACGCTACCTAACAACTTGATATTACACCAAGTTGATTAGTCCTCATCTGCTGAAATTTTGGTGGAATTTGCCAAAGAGCATATACATAGTCTGGTCATAAGTTTTGTCACATATGGAAAGTTAAATAAATGACACAATGAGTTACGCACTACAACCATTTATATATCAAATGAAAGGGTAAAAAATACAGATTTAAACCACACTAAAATTATTCAAAATGTCCTCCTCTGGCTTCGATACAAGCCTTCAATCTGCTAGGCCAGTCATCAATCCAAGTACGCACGACATTCATGTCAATATCGGCGACTGCTTTAATCAGAGATGCTTTAAGTGACTCCAAATTGCGATGGGGTTTAGCGCAGACCTTCTTCTCTAAGTGCTGCCATATTTTATAATCCAAAGGATTCAAGTCTGGACTGGAGGAGGGCCAATCCTCGTGCCTGATAAAGACGATTCCATGGGTCTTGAGCCAGTTTTGAGTACTTTTCGCATTATGGGCCGGTGCAGAATCCTGCTGGAAAACCCAGTGCCTATTTTTGAACATTGTTTGTGAAAGAGGTTCCACAATGTTTGTTAGGACTGTGTTTTGATATACGAGGGCACTGGTTTTCACTCCTTTTTCACAAAAAAACACCTCTGTTGGACCAAAATAGGAGACCCCAAGCCAAACCATGAATGCCGAAGGGTGATGGCCACGCTGAACACGTGGCACACGTTTGCTCGCTTCTTCACTAGACTGTGCATACACTTTATCATTTTGTTTGTTGTAACTCTCCTCAACATTAAAAATTTTTTCGTCCGAAAAAAGTATTTCGCGGTATTTTTTACCTGCGTACCGTCTTAACAAAACCCGGCATCTTTCGAGTCTGATTTTCGTCAGCCGTGCGTTAAGAAGATGTGCTGTTCTTTTTCTGTAAGCACGCAGTCCTAGGTCTTCATTCAATACTCTTTTAACAGTGGTTCTGCTTAGTCCCATCTGCAGAGCCAACATTTTTTGCTTGCGGACAGGATTTCGTTGGATTCGCGCCTTCACTGCTTTGATGACCGCTGGAGTCCGAACAGTACGAGGTCGACCGCTTCTTTGTTTATCATTTAAACTTGAATCTTCCCTGAATCGTTTGATAGTACGATAAATGAATCTCAGTGGAATTTTCAAATTTTTCAGCAGTTTAAAAATCACTGTTGGTGCGTGGCCGCAACGATGCAATGCAATTATTGCGACTCTGTCTTCTTTGCGCGTCCACTCCATATTGGAAAATGAAGAATATTCCAGAAAACCTATATTTTTATTTTCTTGAAATATTCAAATTTCGAATTCCCATAACTTTTTTTGTGGCCTCTATTCTAAATTCGAAATTTTACCCATGTGACAGAACTTATGGCCCGACTATGTAATATGTGATGAGGATGAGGAGGCCTATACTCAGCAGTGGGTAACCCACATCATCATTGTGGGTTCTCTGACAGGCTGATGATGATGATGATGATATGTGATGTGATGTGATGACAAAGTAAACGCAGCACCTTAATTAATACAAGTACACCCTGACAGGTTTGTGCCTTTTACTGGGCAGCTCTACTGACCGGAAAAAAAAAACTCTGACATAAAGAATAAGACAAAATAATACCATCTATATTGTTCAGGGAGGTAGTAGCTGACGTCCCAAGGAAATACATGGAACCTACAGCCCTTCACTTCCGTCCCGGGTGGTGCAGCGGGTACTAAGGAGCAACAAATCAACCCATCCAAATACCGACAATAATACATTTACCTATATTTGGGTCCCATGTAATAAAGATTTATTATTATCGAAATTTAACTTAGTTGTTAGACTACGAGTGTGTGAGTAATTAAGAAATTTACTTATATGTACCTATGTGTAATAATAATATCTATGTATTTTATAGGTACTAGAATAGTTTTATTGTACGCGCAATTCTTCCCCTTACCTATCATCTCCGTCTCCTACCCAACATGTTTTGCTGGAAGAAATCTCCTATTAGAGATAAGCTCGCCTTACATATTTTTTCTATGTTAAGCTATTTTTACTGTCATGTGAGTACAATAAAGAAATTACGAAATTGACTTGTTCCACACAATAGAAACTTCCGTACTTTAGATGATTTACTCCATCATTATGACTGCTTATGGTCCAAGGACTGGTGGGTGAAAGCAGTTAAAGGGTCTCTTATAGCAGGACCAAAACCGAGTAGTTCTTTCTGCTTTTTTCATCCAAATCCATACACATTTTAGCATTGAAAAAGCAGAACTGCCCGGTTTAGTTCCTGCTATAAGAGTTGGTAGTAACCCACCCGCATGTTTGCAAGATAAGAAAAAAAAACTTTAGATGACATCTGTCAGTTACAGAACTTGATGATAATCCTTACCGGAGTGTACAAATAGGTAACATCCTCTGCGCTAACATCAATCTAGACATCTTTTACTATCTTTGTAGACATTTTTTGCTTGTTTAGGAATTGTAGATCTTTTGCAGTAGCTAGTGTTTTTGTAAATCTATTGCAGTAGCATTCTCACATCTGATGCTTACTGTCGAGGCTGTCAGTACAGTTTTCCATATGATCAGATTGATAAGAATTTACTTGATGTCACTCACCTCGCTGAATTGACAGAGCACGCTAATGATTACTATAATATATTACAGACTTAGATTTGTAAAAGTATCTATAGTAGTATCTTCCAATAGGCTGTTTTGTTAGCAAGCTGGAAGTTCTAACGCAGAAAGGAGGATGCAAACTCTTAGGTTCTAACAGTAGCATGGCTCTTGACAAGTGGTTTTGCAAACTACCACTGCAATAATAACCCAGTAAATAGAGACTACAAGGGGGGGGGGGGGGGTGTTGATGACAAACAGTCTGGTTGTTCTGAATTTTCGACATGTTGTCTAGGATGGTTAGTGAGTATTTAAAAAGCAAAATGCACAACTCCCTCCACCCCCGTCGCCATATCCCTTTCGGAAGAGATTGTCATTCTCCTGGCCGGAAAGGAAAAAAAATTACATTAAAATTAGGGGAAATTAAGTTCTCATCCCTCTGCAATAGACATTAATTGACGTTTTGGTAGTCACTGTCAAAGTCAAGCACTATTTAGTGCTTCTGTGAGCCATAGGGTATATCATTGATTTCTTCAGTTTTTGCTTGAATATCTCAGTGACGGAAAGGTCTGACCATGGCGAGCTTTGTACAGCTATTTGTTCCCACAGTACAATTTGTCGAAAGTAGCCATCAGCTCATCAACTGATTGACCGTTTTCCGGTTCACCTTCGCTGGCACAGCACTTTAGAATGCTGAAGCAATTTTTAACAGACTTCCCAAAGGAGGAGCTTTATAATTTGTCCGGATGTTTTATTTTAACAATTAACATAACCAAAAATCTTTGCAGGGAAGTCAACTACAATTTGCTGAAAATAGCATCATGATTTGACTATGTGTTTGACCACTAGAGTGCCTTGGACACAATAGAATTGATCGAAAGAATGACCAACCGGCAGACGAAATAGACAGACGGATACTTATGCGGTTTTCTGTAAATGTTTCTAAACTTCACTCTGAGAGTTCTTGGATAAGTTTTGTGAAAATCGGTTCAGCCGTTTAAAAGTTACTGGCTTAAACCTAGGCTCAAGAAATAGCTAATTAATAGGGTGACCAAAGCCTACTTTTGATGAACTTTACTGTAGGAACTAATACTTGTATATCGCCCGCCATGGTTCCAAATTGTAGCTAATTTAGTTTACTTTAAAGCATGCAAAGTAACTATAGCAGTCGACCCTTCTTTCACTAACATGTTGAGCAAAAACTGAAGAAATTACCAATATTTCCAATATGGCGGCGGGGTGAAGGGAGATGAAATGTGCATTTTGCTTTTCGCTAACCATCCTAGACAACATATCAAAAATTCAGAACTACCGGTCTGTTTGTAAGCAAACCCCCCACTATTCACTGGATTATTATAAGTTATTTATGGACACAAAAGAAACAGTAGGAGATTGGCCCTATCTCCTAATACTGCTTTTTGTTTTTGTCTTTTTTTGTGTGTTTATATGTCCCTGAAAAGATGAAGAGGAAAAACAAGTTTTTGTTCTTGAAACAGGACTTGAATCTTGAAAGAGGTTGGCTTAGCTCTTGAAAGAAGGTAGGATTGGATCTTGGAAGGAGTTTGGGTACTGGGTTGGGTCCTAAAACAATAAAACACGGATCTAATTAGGACTTACTCAACAATCTAACAATTAAGCAAGGTTTGTTTACTAACCTCAAGGAATCGATGAAAGCTCCAATTCTCCGTGGCACTATGCTCACTATATCTTCTTTTCACCATCACACACACATTGTAGAAACTACTAGAGACGCACTGCAGTGTTTCGGCTATCAAAATTCACAAATCACACCTGATCAAACAGATAGCATTCTGTGATACGAAAGGATGGCAGAAATATGCATTTTTTATCATGCCCAATCGATTGTAAGGACCACAAAGTCGCGTGCTGGGTAGATATCGCTCGTTTTATGTACGGACACTTGCAAAACTAGTTTCGTCTGCTATGCGACTAAGGAACACCTTGAAATTGTCAATAATAACACCTAAATATCGATTGCACATTCCCAGAAACACGGCAGTATTGGAAAATGATGTTACGGCTTGCTAAACGCATTATTTTTTCGCCTATAGCGACTGTTAAAATTCACATAGGGATGTCAATTGCGTGTCTTGCTATTGTAGGAACCCACTAAGCTTGGAATAAAGTGATATATCGCTGCATATGGTAATTTAACTTGTCATTTCTTCCAACACAATAGGCAAACAATAAAACGCAGACGAAAAACACGCGATAATCTACAACCAACGCCACAGAAAGCCGAGATGACACTGAATTTTGTACAGATGTCGCGTATATCGCGTCCGCAAATGGAAAATGGCGGCCATCACGATATGTCAAAACGCTCCAAACGAAATTACACCTTATTTCATTCCATTAGGGGTGAGATAGATTTACTTAAACTACCCTATCAATGGTGTGTATAAACCAACTAATTGAAGAAGACGCAAGAATTTATAGTAATGGTTGGAGCAAGTACCTACACTTCACATTCGTTAACCTAAATCGGAGGTCTTTTTTATTGCATCTCGTTCTCTCGAGCGCTAATTTCTACAGTACAAAAGAGAAAAGTATATTTTACTCGACGCTTGCGCGACGATGCTAATAGTGATGCTACCCCATTTGATTTCGAGGTGATGTTGTTGTGTGCTATCATAGGGTTGTCCTCGCGAGTGGTTCGGAGATGAAACGGATATCCGGATACTATCCGGTACCCGGCCTATCCGGCCTTAATTTAGTATCCGGCCGGATACCGGATAATAGACAAGTATCCGGCCGGATACCGGATTTCATAAAAATGCTAAACACTTTACAGGAACTTAATTTGTGCCACACACATCACTTAGCAAATCATAATTCTTAGGGTTCCTATAAATGTGAAACCCTACAGTGGAGTTTCTAGTTTCCAAACCCTATAGGACCTCAGTCGTTCTCTCTCACACCTTCCACATTCACACTCCACACACATCTTCCACATGCATCTTCTACCAACATCTCACTAGTTGACTAAACAATTCCAGGCGTAGTTGGTGACACCTCAGTTCATGACTAGCCCGGAATCATCACATCATCAAGCATCGGATGTGTTACTTTGCGTCCGTCTATCTAATATTCATTTATGAATCGTATGATAGTGTTAGTATAAGTTATTATTGACCTGCTATACATATACTGTAAGTATTTTGCGTATCAAGTTGAAATACAACATCTAATGCCTGATTTCTGTTGAAAGTAATAAAATAACACAACCGGTAGGATTTATATAGTATGTTCATTTTGTAACTTTTAAAAGGTGATTTAGCCTATGAAACAAATGCAGAATTATTTATATATCCCTAATGACTGGGTCGTAATAGTGTATATGTATTAACTTGTGTCAACACACACATCTTCCACATGCATCCTCTACAAACATTTCACTGGTTAACTAACCAATTCCAGGCGTAGTTACCCGGTGTCATGTCACCTCAGTTCATGACGAGCCCGGAATCACTGTAGAGCCTTGCTTTGATGTGTTACTTTGCGTCCGTCTATGTTAATTTTTATCGTAGAATACGTGATCGACTTTGATCACGTAAATGTAAGAAAGAAAGACAGAAGAAGTGTTTATTTGCCACATAAAATTATAAAATGAACATAGCATGAGATCTAACTTATTGACCGAGCGAGCAAAGCGTCTCTGTTTCAGGTTTGGGCAAAAATGCTTTCGTATGTCCGGTTGTTCTCCTCTACAGGTCGCATTTATGAACCGATTCTCGTGAAATTTTGTGAGCAGGTTGGAAAAATAAATAGAATTTTTTACTCGAGCCAGTTTTTAGATTTTTTTCAAAATGGCGGAGATATGGGGTTTTAAAATGTAAAAAAATCGCTACAACCCAAACGGCTCGATGGATATAAACAAATGAGGTGTCGTTGGATTCGTAAAGACCATGAGAGTGAAACAGACCATATAATTTTAGTAAAAAGTCAATAGGTTGTATTAAAGATCGCGAAATGTAGTATACAAAGTATTTGGTGCGGCTACTTTCATACTGCATGTACGTAACCAGGTACATTCATAAGTTTGTATGTGTTATTGAAAGAAAATATTTGGGTTATTTTTTTATGTGTGTTGGCAGTTCAGCTTTCCCACCGACATACTCACAGAGCCACTAGTTTTATTTGGGGCAAAAAGGACTGGAGTCAGTTTATGCTTATTCCACAAATGACTTTTTTATGTATTTCATCATGGTTTAGATAAAAGGCTCAGATCAATAACTAAAGCACTTCTTGTTTCGCCTCTTGCTTGATGTCCCGGCCTATGCCAGGTCCGGGATCGGCCAACTTCGCTTGTTCAAAGCTAAAGATACATTGTAATCTGTGGTGAAGACTGACCTCCCTTCTATAGGAAACCTCGCATCATTCGATTGTGATTCCTATTTCAAGTTACCGTTGGTTGACATTAGATTCTCGTTGGCCAGGAAAATTACATCTAATTACTTACAAGTTATGGCCTGCATGGTATGTATAAAAGTAAACTTTAGAAAAAAACCGACTTCCATAGATGTGACGGGTCATCAATGGACTACGACTTGGGTCTCTCTCGAAACTCTATGACGTCCTTGGATAGCAGGAGGATGCTGGCGGATCAGAATCACGATGTCATCAACAGCAGAGTGGACAGTGAGTGCTCGGGCACGAGCGCGCGCGCACCATTTATGCCTCCAACTCACCAATCATTAGATGCATTGATATGTACGAGGAGCACTTTGCGGAGGCCGATGTCTTTCACCTAAACCGTACTCAGTTTATATCGCAAATTGATACGAGGATACGTCAATTTGATAAATAAATCAAATAAATCGATAAATCTAATAATTGATCTTATATTTTTTTTATCTATTGTCAAGCAGCAAAGTCTGCTCAATTTAAAGGAACTCACACACGCATACACACCCTCGTACACACCCTCACACACACATACACCCTCATGTACACACCGACACTGCCTTTGTATTTTAATTTTTCTTTGTATTTTTTTTTCTGTTCTGCATTGTATGTAATTAATTAGGTATAATCAATATTCAATGTTTTTTATTGTTTTTAAATCCCATTCAAAATTTCTGATGGATATGTTTCGTAACTGGCACTACCTGTTTATATTATAGTTATTTTTATTGTTTTAATTACATGCTGTGAAACATCAACAAATCAAAAAAAAAAAATAAATAAATAAACCACAAACCCTATTTGATTAGATTGAGTTTAATACAAACTGAAACCCCTTACCCCTAGGTCCACCGGTTTAGGCTATGCGTTGCCTGCCCGTCGTGCGAGTCGAAGGGTTCCGTAACATTATCTATAAAAAACCTTAAAAAACCACGTTAGTTGTATGGGAGCCCCCCTTAATATTTTTTTTTTGTATTTGTTGTTATAGCGGCAACAGAAATACATCATCTGTGAAAATTTCAACTGTCTAGCTACCACGGTTCATGAGATACAGCCAGGTGACCACAGCTGGTGACAGACAGACAGACGGACAGCGAAGTCTCAGTAATAGGGTCCCGTTTAGCACCCTTCGGGTAAGGAACCCTAATGAGCATACGGACGAATTGTAAACCTCCTCCTTTTGGAAGTTGGTTAAAAAGGATAATTCGAACAGATTTTGACAAAGTACAGGACCGATTCCTGATTTTCAAAAAATGGGACCTACCTGAAGTCTCCCTTTCATAAAAAATAAATAAACTTGTAATCGGTTTATGAATAATATACCAGTTTCGAGGTAACATACATAAAAAATAAATAAATAACACAACCGAATGGGCATTGATCAGGGAGGCATCGATTGTCGTAAAGAGAAAACCATTTAGAGGAATAGGGATACTGATTACTATAAGGGGTTTAAATAAATAAAATTAAAACGGATTATTAATATTTATCGCAAAAACTGTTAATTTCATTTTCTTTCAAATACGTCATCGTTGGCTCTAATGCGGTAGTTCCATTGCCTACAAATATTTAAAAAAAAATACATTTGTCAACAACAACAACTGTCAAAAGTGTCAAACAGAGAAATAACAACTGAAAATAACCTTCGCATCGCAAATAAACATCCGAATAATACTAAAATAATCATGGGATCTAGAGAGTGCTTCGTTCCAAACTGCAAAAACAATTCGAAAAATAGCCCAACTAAACTGTTTGTACGCATTCGAGAAGATTTGCGTCAAAAATGGTGTCGTCAAGCTAAGGCGGAATATTTCAAGGTGTACACACAGTATTGCTGTGAAGATCACTTGGAAGTAAGGATTCTTTAGTCTCTTTGTTAAATACTTACATTAACGGATCAATAAACTCAATTCAATTCTTGGTTATTGGCAATTTTAGAAATTAAAATGTTATAACTCGTTACCGACATCGGATAACAACGACTTATTATTTAAATATTAACTCTTGTTGACATTTGTCAAACGTCAACGTATTTTTACTTTTTAAAAGCATGATTGAATGCAAAGGAACTTACCTAATTATGCCAGTGGTGACGTCATACTTACAAAATTCAGAAATTTTAAATAATTAATAAAAAAATAATGACATCAAAAAATTAAAAAATATTCAAATTAGTTTCTTATATTTGTCTATATTTTCGATTTATAGAATAAAAAAAATGGGTGTTACGATGCCCATTGATAGATAACCCCCTCCTTTCTTGAAGTCGGTTAAAAATATCAAACATTTCTAGCCTTTTATCTAAACCATGGTGAAATACATCAAAAAGTCATTTGTGAAATACATTTACGTGATAAAAGTCGATCACGCATTCCCCGATAAAAATTACCATAGATGCATAGACGGACGCAAAGTAACACATCCGATGCTTCATGATGTGATGATTCCGGGCTCGTCATGAACTGAGGTGTCACCAACTACGCCTGGAATTGTTTAGTCAACTAGTGAGATGTTGGTAGAAGATGCATGTGGAAGATGTGTGTGGAGTGTGAATGTGGAAGGTGTGAGAGAGAATGACTAAGGTCCTTCCTTATTTTCGAGGAATAGGATTACTAGGTATACTTATCTACTTTTGTATAAATACACCTTCCTACCTGCTGTCTGGATGGAAACTACACTTGCAAGGTATAGTATAGTACCTGTCTTGCCAACACAATTCAATTTAGAAAATTATATTTGTTTCAACAAGTGAATTTATACACTCTCCACTGGTTTAGAAAGGGCTTTTGTAATTTCTGTATATCGTGTAAATAGAAATCTGCCACAAAGGAAATGGTGAAAGAGAATAATTTGCCGCGGGCATGATGCCTGATCCTGATATTAAAATAAAGTTAGGGGAAAAAATACCAACTGAACCTGTGAACTGAACTAAAATATTAAAAACTCTGTTATTTTGTAATTTTCAACTGTAGGTAAACTTTCCGTTTTATTTTCCGTCTGAGTTCTTTTTACTTTTCGGTCCTTTTTTCAGGGTGTACGTTGATGATATGTTTCCGGTTTACTTGGCTAGGCACTGATTATGTTAATAAATTGGTTACCTACTTAATTAAATACATTTCATTCAGCCATAACAAAATAGCGGAAAATACCTATTTATAGATTTTATAGGAATACCGGAATATTATGGCAAATGGGGAAAAAAAAGTTTGATGCGGGCAATACTGGGGAAATTTTAAAAGTCCATTAATTTCGTTTGTCACCCTTTTATCTCAATCAATTTCTTAAGTAACTGGTTCGCCGACAAATCTTTTAACGAAAAATCTACGTGGACGAACTGGTTTGGGTGGTCCAAAATTTCATAAGAAATAAAAGTTTTCCGACTATTCTCAACACATTATGCAGCGACTGCTGCACTTTCTTTTGACTTGGATGCTACATGATTATTAAGTTATATTTACTCTTTAGTCATAAAAACTTTAAGTGAAGAGAGCTTCCATCAAAACATTCGCATACTGGTAAAGTGATTTCAAGGTCATTTGAATTTTAATTATGATCGCTGATTATTACTGCTGAAGCATTCAGAGTCTTACAGAAGACACAGCCTTTTGAAGTAAATCTTATAAAACATTGTTTATCAATTTAGGTTTGCATTAAAAAATATAATATAAAGTACCTATCAAAATCCATGCATTTTTGCTAAAATCTCTTGGCATCGATATCTGAAAAAAAGTAGAGCTGCTATTGGAAAATACGGAAAATGCTCAGAACAATAACAAAATATCTCCAAAATATGCAAAACACAGAGTACATTATATATACTAACTAATAATGCAAAATATATACAAGTCATAGACAATACGGATAAGTTTTTTTTTATTCGTTCAATAGCCGGTTTCCACACGCCGGCTCGGCGACGGCACCGGCACTTCTTTTACGGTTTCTATTATAGCGACTCGTGCTAAAAAAAATATATCGGTTTTGATACTATCTTCGATATTGTTTTTTTTGTATCGATATATCGAATAAAATTATATCGGTTAAAAATATTGATATATCGAAGAGCAAATATCGATATATCGATATTTTTTCAACAAGCCTACCTCTAAGATTTTTACAAAATAATTATAAACGTATTATATGCGCGTGTCCACGCTCGCGCCCACCGCCGCCCCACGCCCCGAACCGCCCGCTGTTGAAGCTGAAAAGTTGTTGGAAAGATGCTATACCATACTGAGATGAAGGAAAACGCACACAGTTCGAACCACAGTTATATTGCGAATGACGCGTACAAAAGGCAGACATAATATAAAACATAAAAGTACCCACATTACACCTCCACCCTTATCTAAAAACTTAATCTTAACACAAACTTAACTTAACAAGATCACATATTAAACTTAGCTTACTAATCTAGTCTATGTTCAAACCGAACCGCACTGGCAGTCTACCGAACCCGCGTGGGTCGCTGCACCGGCTGGGGCGACAGCTCCTGGCGAGTCGGGCTCGGCCGGCGCAGGCTCCTCCGCGGGCGGCCGCGTGGGGCTGGTGTGCGGAGGTGAAGCCCCCGCACCTGTGACGACACCGCTCGCGCTCTGAGACGCATGCTGCTCACTAGCGCCACCTACTGGACTGGACCCCGAGTTCGAACTGGGACCACTCGGCCATGCGCAATAGGATCGCAGAGGAACACGATCTACCACCGTCTGCTCCGTCTGTGACCTAACCAATCGTAATCTTATCTGGTTGACATGTCTTTGTATAACCTTATTATCGGCAGTCAATACGTTATAAACAGTTTCCGCTAACTTACTAGAAATTTTACCCTCCAGCCATTTACTACTTCCCCCACGATAATCTCGGTACCATACATATACCATACAATACACAGGTTCTGGTTAAATTAACCGGCTTGGTCTCACAACTTTTTACGGTAGAATAAACTGCGCAGGCGGCGACACTGTGGCTTTTTTGTATATGCGTGCGTATGCATGTATGCATGTTTTTGTTGGGATGTATTATATAGTAACACTTTTGGTACAGAAAAAACTTTAAAGTAAGATATCTCAGCCCCGAAATGATTTTACATGTACTCCATAGTAAGATTAGCTTATTTATAATTGCTCTTTCAAAATTTATGACTTTCATGAGTGGCCGCCAATACTCAAAATCGACCAAACTATATGGAAACGTCTCTAAACGAACGACGCCAACCTCAAAAGAATAACTAAAGCCATTCAGCCAATTGTTCTGAGTGAGACCCCGACGCACCAACATTAATCAATGCCATTTAGCTTGTGTATGGTCTCTTCGAAGTATAAAGAGGCCGATTTTTGCGTTTTGGTGACAAATATTTTGGCAACTTTATTTCCGGAAAAGCCACGCATTTCCTCACAAAAAGAAAAGCACTTTGGTGAGGAAAGTGACTACCAGCTATCCATTAAACACCTTTTTTAGGGTACCGTACCCGAAGGGTGCCAAACGGGACCCTATTACTGAGACTTCGCTGTCCGTCTGTCCGTCCGTCCGTCCGTCCGTCCTGTCTGTCACCGGGTCCGTCTGCACGAACCGTAATAGCTAGAAAGCTGAAATTTTCACAGAATGTGTAACTGTTGCCGCACCAACCACAAATACTGAAATACGAGAGATATTGCAAATTAAAGGGGGCTCCGATACAAGAGACGTGTTTAGATACACTTACGCATTTCAAAATGGAGATCTTGACTGAAACTGTTTATTTATTGTCGTAGCAAAGCAACCATGTCATAGACACAAATACTACACATTTAAATATGATAGCATATTTCGCGTCAACCTACATGGTTGTGGTTAGCCGGTGCGGTATGATGTAGACTCTCAATCCGGAGGTCGTCGGTTCAAATCTCGTGAAGGCGTAAACTTTTTAAATTTTCTTCTTGTTTATTTTTTTATTGTTTTGAGTGCTTTTGATTTGTTGTACGATGGTACGGTACCCTTCGTGTGCGATACCGACCCGCACTTAACCGATTATTAATCAAATTAAGGATTAACGTTATAAAAACCAACCCCATCTCGATACAAAGCCATCTGTTGGCAGCTTTCAGAACTATTTTTAGCTGTCACAAAATCGCCTATTCTATACCCTATCCAACATAGGATGATCTCTGACAGCTTGCCGCTGTGACTTTACTAGGCATGGGGATAATGTCGATACAAATTATCGATATTCTAACTAAAGTTTCTGAATGTTTCAAGCAAATCAAACAAAAGGATGTTGATGCATGTTTTTATTCTCGTTAAATCGATTCACAGCCCAAATCACCATCATCAAAGTCTGATTCGGACTCGCTGGAGCAGTCTTGTAGATTTATAATCAGTTCCTGGGTAGATTAGATTGGTCGAATCGTACGATTATATCCTATCCAACATAGGATGATCTCTGACAGCTGTCAGTGTCAAAACACGCCTGTGAAGTATCGTATTTTTTGACGGTAAAATGTATAGAGACAATTAACGTAATTTATTGGCATTACAGTTACAGTTTTGGTAGCGATACTTTCAAGCGCCCCATGCATGCCTTGTCCCCTACTATTGAAGTCTGTTGATAGGGTATAATATATTTGACTATCCGCCACTGGCAACACTGCTCTCTTCTCTCTCCACGAAACGAAGCGCAGCGAGCAAGTGACAGATACCTGCCTAGGGATGGGCGAACCAACAGCTACGATCCGATTTGCAGAACGACGCGACGACCGACGTATCGGACGATCTGATAGGTACGTGGATCATAGCGCATGTCTTCAATCCGATTTTCTAAAAATAGGATGAAAGAAATTACGAAATTGCGACCACTTGTATTGTAACTGCATTAAAGATTTTGTGACTGAAAAATGCTATAAGAGTGTAACAAACAACCACGGATTTATATACTTCGTAAAGGTTCATGCATTTTAGTAATCATAATCATAATCATAATCATAGTAGAGGTTCATGCAAGCAACACAATGGCAGTTCACTCACTCTGTTTCATGGAGGTGTCTTATCCATATTTAATACTTAAAATCTACTTACCCTCATACTCAACTCACACGATTTTTATTTAGAAGGTTAAGGACCATAAGGCGCGTAGGTATTTGGTAAAGCAAAGGCCGGCCATACAGCCGAAATTTTTCCGATTCGGAATTACGAAACGGGATTGAATCCCATATGAATATGAATCCGCAAAAATTCCGAATCGGAAAAATTCCGTATGTATTTGGTAGATCCATAGATTTGTATGAGTTTACTGCGTTCGGAATGATTCCGTTACGGAATTCCGAATTGGAAAACCGACTGTATGTGGCGGCCTTAAGAGTGTGAAAACAACTTCATAGTGATGTGATCGGAATTGATCGGATATAATTTTATGAAATTCTAGTAATAAACAGAATTATTTAGGAAATTAATATAAGTAAAAATGTGATACGATCACGATCCGATTTCTCGTAATTTCGGATCGATCCGCCAGTGGATCGTATCAAAGATAGGCGATTGTTAATAGTTCAAACAATCGAGTGGTTTGATAGTGAATAGTATGAAATCAAATCAAATCAAATCATTTATTTGTGGAACATAGGTATGTTGGTATACATTTAGGTGGTATTATTAATATTATGTCTCTCTATATTTAGCCATGAGGCATACAAATATTTTACACATTTATGTAAAAGTTTTCAAAGTCAGATAATGAATGTTTAACGTCATTGATTAAATGGCGTGCCCAGAACAATCGACTTTGAAAACAATGGATAACTAGTTCACACAATCGAGTGAAACCATTCATTAATTTACTTTGCCATACCAAATTGAGCGTTTTTTATTGCGCAATAAAGTATAAAGTCTACGTTGATACATTTTACAAACAATCGAATAAAAACTAGTAGCATTTGTGAAATTCGATGGTTACAGATTGAATTTGCCACACAAGATATAACCTAGCGATTTCGGGATTGTCGATTGTCATTCACAATCGACGCCATGTTGTTTATATTTCATTCTCGCTTACACTTGTATGTTTATTTTATCTTTCTATTCACTCGTACACACCTAGGTTACAATCAAACTCGTTCCTTATTGGGGCGCAATAAAGTTTACGAACAATCAAATACAACTAGGTACTAGTATTCATGAATTTCGATGGTTTTCTGATAGAATGTTTCACACAAAATTAGATACTTTTTCTCAGAGCATAAGAGTTTACTTTTACATGAGCTTAAAACTATCGGAAATCCAAACGAATGAAACCACTCACGCAGCTCACGCTTCATGACTTTCTCGATTATCGATTGTTTTAAGATTATTCGAATAGTTTGAATGATTTCTACAATCGAGTGGTTTAGCTATTGTTCACAATCGCGCAACTTTAGATCGTATGCCATGCCATCGATCCGATCCGAAAATCGGATGGATTGTATGGTCTTGATTAGATTTTCCAAAAAATCGGCTCGGATTGGCACATCCCTATCCCTGCCTCTCTCTCTCTCTCTCTCTCTCTCTCTCTCTCTCTCTCTCTGTGCTAGACTCGCTACGCTAGCCGTGCTATGCTAGACTCGCTAGACTGCTAGCGAACGAACGGCTAGCGATGTAGAGTCTGGCCAGCGAATCCTGTCCTTTGGCAGTTTTCAAACTTTGATGATGGCAACATTATTTACTTGTCAAACGAATTGTTACTTTGTTTATACTTGGCTTACAACATTTTGATACTTTACTTGACTATTTATTATTTTTCTTTAATTTCAGTTACTATTCTGTTCTTTTGGATATTATACATTTATTTAAATGTGGTTGATTGCAACTACTCATAACTGTTTCCAGGTGGCTTAAATACGGGTTTTGAATTATTTCAGTCTGATTGTGAATATGAAACGGATAATAAAGTTTATTAATTAAGTATGTTTACTTTATACTCGAAATGAAGGCTTTTGCCCAGCAGTGGGAAACTATACATATAGGCATGGTAAAAAATATATTCAGTAGGTACCTACTTAACCCATCCTATGCTCTATGAATTTACGAACGCGCGTTTTTACTTATATAATATATTCTCTTTTTCAACCAAGTCATAAGAGTAAATAGGTATCGAACAATAAAATAAAAACATCAAAGTATCAACTCCGTTAATTCGGTGTACAGTAAATGTGGCCACATTAAGATTTTTCAAATTTGCCGCGGTTTTCTTTGGACTTCTTTTACTAGCCAGACTCTATGTGCTCTCGTCAGAGTAATTGTGTTCTGTGGTGCTTAGTATCCCTATATAGTCTGTGGTGGCGGTGCTCTCCTCTCCCTCTCTCTCCTCGGCTCAACTCGGCTGCTAATCGTAGTTCGTAGTGATTACTGCACAGAGTACATTATATTTATATATGATTACTGTCTCTCTCTGTGTCGCCTGCGTGCGCTTCGGTCATGCTGCGCTTTGATAAAATTGAATAGGTATGTACCAATAAACAATTTCTAGTTCTAATAGTGAACCTTTCCATACAAAGAAAACCGATGAAAGGAGAAAATCTCAGTGTTCATGGAAACCAGTTTGCCATTCAAATTCAATTTAAGTTAAAAATATGTAAGACCTAAAATTTTTACATTTTTTACGGCCGACCGTACCGACCGGTCCCAGCCCAGGTCAAGTAATTCCTCTGGTTTCATTAGGTTCAGTGAAAAGTTACTAAACCCAGCATCACGTCACTCCTTTCCCCATATGGGCATGGGGCAGCAGTGGCACAGATGCTACCACGTTTACGTTTAGCTAGTTAAGTTATGGCTAACTTGTAGCTTCACAATGCATGTTTACAGTTTCAGGTGCACAAGATGGAGTCACTATATTCTCTTGCATTTAAAAAAGTTCACCGACACATATGGCAAGTCTCTGCGCTCCCAAAGCTGCTGGTAGATATAATAAATAAGAAATGTAGCCGAAAAACAATAAACACAGAACTGTATCAAACAAAAGTTACACAAAACCTAGAGAAAATTCGGGAAACACTGTGGTCTTGTGACTATCCGTTTCGATTGAAAGTGAAGATCCTGTCTGCAGTTGCTGGTTTGAACCATGACATCACGGCATACATAGAAGAAATTGCAGGAGGCTTGGATAAACCTGTCAAAAGAAACATAAGATACTGCATGACAAATATTATATGGACATCTAACAATACAATTGATATGACAAAAACTATCTTGTACATCATGCAAAAATCTTCATTAGAAGTAACATTTGATACCAAATTCTTGGGTCACCACTGTATTACAGTAGAGGATGTGCAAAATGCAATGGAAAATGCCACAATCCTGCATGTTGAATCAAAAAGACTGAAAAGAACAGCCATATCAAAGTATAGACAAGTGACAGTCAATAATACAGCCAAGATACAAAAATACCTGCAGAGTTTGATGGACATTGAATACTATTGGTCGCAAACAATGAGAATGTGTGATAGATATTTTCAAGGGAGTATGCTGCAATATGTGTGCAAGAGTACCCATCAAGCCCATGCACTTGAGTACTTCTTTGATCTTGTCATAGAAGAATATGCCGAACAAACATCTAGCGATGAATCTGACAATGATGATATTGATGATCATACAGATTCATCTAACCACTTCCAAAATGTGCTAATTGAGCTGGCTGAGTGGGCTTTAGAGGAACAATGTTGCTGCCAAGAGAAGATCATACTTTTCAAAGACAATATGTCAGCTGAAAATTGGTCTATACTGCTCAGGAAATTTTTCAGACAAATAATTCTCATTCTGCTGAATTCTTGGACTCACAGAGACTACTGTATCGAGATATACAACAATTGCCTCAATCAAATTAATGTTGATATGTTGCGGACACTATTTACAGAATTTGCTCAGATGTGTAAAGAGAATGAATTTGAATATTTTGATATTGTGTCAGTTGTGCAGTTGATGTGGGAAATCACACCTATTGCATTGAAATATGACCATGATCTAACATTTGTGTTGATACCGAAAATAGTAATGATGCAAATGGATTTTGAGTCCCTAGTTCATTTTATAAAACAATACAATGTTGATCATCAAAAAGAAGTAGTGGGATTGATAATCATCGAACTATATGCAACATCAAGAGAGCACCTTGTTGCTACTTGCTTGAAGACTGTCAGACAACTGGGACTTGAAATAACCAATCCAAGACATCTGCTCACCAAAGAATTACTCAAAAAGTTTCTATCAATAGATGCCAGATCAGAAACCAATAGCTATGACCAAATCAAGACCTTAGCTCAACTACTCTGTGACACTGAAGAAGAAGTATCAGCTCTCAAGTCAGATCTATTCAATGACGATAGTTTCTGTGTAGAGTTACTCACCGGAATATCTCACAAGAAAGACTTCAACAAACTCCTCAACTGGGGTCTAGACGATAAACAACTGCAGTTGTTCAAAAAGCGGTTTTTAAAGAAAGATTTAATCGACGACATATACGACCGGAGACTGATCGAAAACACTACCATTGAAGATGCAGACTGTATATTCAACTGGCTGAAATTCTCACCAGATGAAGTGAAATTGGTAAAAAGCAGAGTTTGGGAAAACATGACTGTTGTTCGTATGGTCTTGTTAAATATGATTGAGACTGATCACACCTTGTTAGAAACCAACAAAGAATGGCTGTTAGGACCTAATGAGGCTGAAATTATGAAAAAAATCTTATACTCAAAAGAAACTGTGATTGCTATTTACAAAATGTGCGAAGAAAAGGAAGATCTTGGTGGTATGTGGAGCATTATACCTTTAGACGATTTAAATGATGACCCCGATTGTCTTGACCTTATCAGATTTGTAACCAATTGGTTGATGCCTTACGTCTCGATGGAGACATTTATAGCATATATGATAAGTTTAAGGGATTTAACGAAAGCTAACGTTTTTGACTCTATAGATGCGTTAAAAGCTGTTTGCGAAAAAATTCTCAAACAAAATGCAGTAACTTGATAAAATTATTGATGATTGAAATTGTATAGCTCAGTGCCATGCCATCTGATCAGATTATGGCATCTTTAACCATGTCTTGTTGCAAGAACTGTAGTTCATTGAAGAATCTCAAAAGTGTACAATTCTTGCAACTCAGGAAGGCATCTAAAACGTAGTAGGTACACTCAAGAGTCATTTAATGAACCGTTAAACCTATTCCCACTTATTTTATATTCTAGCTGCTCAGAGTATGCGATCCTGCCTCTGCCTGACACATGTATGTCACTGTGTCCCGCCCTACTTTTCACTCTGCCTTCCTCCCTCCCACAAGCGAGATGGAGTGAAAAGTAGCGCAGGACACACAGGGATACATGTGTCAGTATCGCATTCTCTCAGCGGCCAGAGTATAACGACTGGGTAGGTACGGCCGTAAAACTAATAAATAACTCAGCCTACTAGAGGCCGTTTTCGTGCCGCGGTGGTAATATTGTGACAAATTAACGGAACAGCTGTACAATAGATAGCTCTGTCTGTCCCGTAATCTCATTCCTTAGCGACATTACTGTTCCATTTCGGAGAATAGTGCCCGATTTCACCGACGACGGTTAGGGGACACTTTGCTCTTTTTCTTAGCTGTCTAGCGACTGTTTCGGAGGCCAGCCTTTTAAATTTAGGGGTCCCCTTGTAGCCTAGAATCCTAGATGACCCTTAAACTTAGGTCAAAGCGAAACAACCTGAAGGTGGCCCCTGAAAGGAAATAAAGTGTCCCCTAAAGATAGGGATTGTTGGTGAAAGCGGCCATAAATCACCCAGGCTCTCGTTAGTTGTGATTGTAAGTCAGCATTCGGATTGCCCATCTGCCCTGATACACACTACTGTCACATACGGCCGATCCCAATAACCTATATCCGTGATCTGCAGTCTGCAGATTACGCGTTACATTTGACAGTTGCGCTATGGGATTGATGTCAAAATTGACACTAGCAATCTCAAATCTGCAGATTATGGATTGAAGATAGGTTATTAATTTCGGCCGATAGTCACCGTTGTTTTGTTTAATTTTGTATTTCTTGTAATGTCAGTAAATAAGTTATACAGCTCGCGCCAGGATTCGTTTGTGCGAGCTGTGTTGGTCGTCTCTCTCTCACCCCGCCTTATACCCTATGCGAGAATGAGAGGTCACATCTCACTCAGACAAATCCAAACCCCAGCTTGGCGCGGAGCCTTCATTATCATTAGCTAACGATTTCTTGAACGTGTCATCATGAACAGAGATTTAACGAATCTTTACATAATTATGTGATTGTTAATGATAATTATAACTACATATGTAGGATCTAAGTATAGGCACAGATTAATAATGGTATAGGTGTAGATTTGCTAATATAATAAACAATTTCGTTTATTTTTTTAAACAATTTGTTTTATTTGCTTGTAGGTACATACAGTCATACAAAGACACGTACCTACCTACACTACAGGGTTACTCCTCGTTCTCCTACTAGGCTTGTAATATTCACAAAATATTGAGTTATATATTATGTACCTATTCACTTTAAAAATAAATAGTAAATGTAGCCCGTTAATGCCCCCACCGAGGAGCACAGGCCTTTACCCGGATCCGAGTAAGAATGAGCCATACTCCACCACGTTAAATAAATAATTAAATTAAAATAAAATGAATATTTAGGGGGGCTCCCATACAACAAACGTGATTTTTTAGTTTTTTATTGGTAATTGTACGGAACCCTTCGTGCGCGAGTCCGACTCGCACTTGGCCGGTTTCTCCGAGAAAGTCAAAAGAGGTCTCTTTCGTCTAATATTTTTTTGGATCATAAGTACACAAAAAAGTTAACAAAGCACGGTAGGTGATATAAAGTGTACAATTGCGAGCTTATCTCTAAAAAGAGATCTCTTCCAGCAAACCAAGTTTCGATGAGAGAGGTTGATAGGATCATGTGTGTCAACTCTTTGGAGAATGATCACCAGCCTCATTGTATTGAAAAGGGAGTTGATATTCACAACAATCATTAGGGTTATTTTACTGGGGATGGATTATCATCTGGTCGAGAGAGACGGTATCTGGATTCTATGTGATGGATTCGAACGCTTCCCGCGTTATAAATGGTGTAATGTATCGTTCATTAAGGTTGTAACATATGAAAACATCCTCTGGTAATTTCAGAAATTTGTTAAAGAAATGTTACTGTTATCTCCTATAAAAAAATACAAAGAATAACAAAGAACTGTTCTATTAGTAAGCACATTCAAATCAAGTTTTAAATCAATGATCACTTCGAAAATAATTGCTAAAGTTGTACTAAAACCGTAAATATCCCAAAAAACAGCATTTAGCGTCTTCACATATTTCATACCTTTCCCATACACTGGCCCGGATTTGTTTAGGTGTCTACAAAGATAAAAGACCTGTTAATAATATTTCATAAGTTATTTTACTTAGAAGTTTGAAGATAATTAAATATAAATTAATCAAATTTCTCCGATTGAAATTCCTATACAAATTCGCGGCACCGATGCGGTGAGTCCTGTCAGCTTCAGTCGGCCGCGGGCCTTCGGAGTGAGAGCACGTCGCTTTGTGTCAAAAACAATAGATCGCAGAATTTGTGTATCGACACAAAACACTGCCGCACAGCGGTCCGTAAGTTAAATTGGAACATACTACGTAATTGAAATTTTATATTATGTGACTTATCATGAAGTCGTTGTTATGATTTTTTTGTCTGTTTTAGGAAAAATGGGGAAAAGAAAATCCGACGAGGTCTACTATAGACAAAGACCTCGTAAGAGATCTGGTAACCAAGCATTTTGACATGTCAAAATGATTTTTGTGCAAGTAGCATGATATACTTACTTTGGTCTGAGCTTATTTGTTTAAGTATTGAAAATATTATAATTTACCATAAAATATATTTATACAAATACATATTGCATGCGATTTGGGAGGCAACATGAACTATACTAACTAAACTAATTAAAATGGTGTGTTTGAAAATGGAATCTGTGGCCACCGCGCAAGAACTGTCGGATTTGAAGGTTGTCAGTTTAGTGCCTTTAGTTCCTCTAGTTTAGTGGTTTTGACACCTCCCAAATAGCCCCCATTATCTACAACTACCCCTATCTGGCAATTGGTATTGTAGGTACTTTCTTAATATTAAACACTTATTTCGCTTTTTCTGAGAAGCAAGTCACTTATTTTATACTGCTCAGCCTATAGTGATTATATCGATAGCGTGGTTATACGAATTGCAGTGCGTACCTACTTATGTGTTTTTGTAAAAACCAGTTTTTTAGGGTACCGTACCCGAAGGGTGCCAAACGGGACCCTATTACTGAGACTTCGCTGTCCGTCTGTCCGTCTGTCCGTCCGTCCGTCCGTCCGTCCGTCCTGTCTGTCACCGGGTCCGTCTGCACGAACCGTAATAGCTAGAAAGCTGAAATTTTCACAGAATGTGTATATCTGTTGCCGCACCAACCACAAATACTGAAATACGAGAGATATTGCAAATTAAAGGGGGCCCCGATACAAGAGACGTGTTTAGATACACTTACGCATTTCAAAATGGAGATCTTGACTGAAACTGTTTATTTATTGTCATAGCAACCATGTCATAGACACAATATACTACACATTTAAATATGATAGCATATTTCGGGTCAACCCACATGGTTGTGGTTAGCCGGTGCGGTATGATGTAGACTCTCAATCTGGAGGTCGTCGGTTCAAATCTCGTGAAGGCATAAACTTTTTAAATTTTCTTTTTGTTTATTTTTTTATTGTTTTGAGTGCTTTTGATTTGTTGTACGATGGTACGGTACCCTTCGTGTGCGATACCGACCCGCACTTAACCGATTATTGTAAATTTCGTTTTAACCGGTTGAGCAGTATAAAAACATTCTTCTCTTCTAGTCTTAGGTTGACAGTTTTTGTATGAGAGAGGGGGAGTGATCACTAATTTGAGTTCTTACACATTATACACGTATAATATATATATGTGTACGGGAAAAGGCGTTACACTATTTTATGTTATGTTATATTATATTGTGTACTCCTGTTTAGCCATGTAGTTATTGAGTTAGTATGTTTTGTTGTGTTCCTGTGTGTTATTGACGTGACAACGTCTTATAAATTGGTTTGCCGGGTGACACTTCAAGAAACTGCGTTACGCTCCGCTCACGTTATGCGCTCACAATGAGAGCGAGTGAGAGGCACGCGTCCCTTCCACTCGGGCATGGTTAGCCCGCCTAAGAGCGAGAGAGACAGACATAAAAAGTGAAAGGAAAGCGTCCCTTCCACTCGAGCACAGTTAGCCCGCCTAAGAGCGAGAGAGACAGAGCGAGAGAGTTTTAAATATAATTCTTTGTATAAATAAATGTTTTAAATTGTTACTATTATTTCATCCTTATTCCTACTATACGAATGAATATTCACATTAAAATTATTTTACCACTCAAAGTCGTTGTCACGTAAAACTTTCGCCCGTATACCGACTTTACAGGCAATTTGTTTTTTTATTAGTGATTGTGTATTCTTTTGTGTTTTTATAAGCGTAGTGAATAAATTTTACTTATGTATAAAATATGCTTTTAATTAGTTTCAGAAATCAAAATAGAAAACTTATTTCTAAGGTAAGATTGGTACACTAAACTAAATTGGTGTAGTTAGTTTACCATAAACGCATCTAACATTACTTTATACTTTATTGCACAAAATAACACATTTTACAATTGAAAGTGGACAACACATGACAAAGGCGATCTTATCTCTATTAAGAGATTTCTTCCAGCAAACCTAACATTACTGCGTTGTACCTATAAAACATATGTCTATCGATTGAGGATGTAATCGGTATACTCTCTTATGGACATAGGCCGAACAAACTTACAATGAAGAACAAAAGACGTCGGAGCAAGAGGACAGTTTAAAAACAACAAATATTCTTTGACAAAATGTCGTAGCCATCTAATTACATATTAAAACTGAATTATCTCAGAAACGCTATTATTTACAATACAAACATTTTGTCAAAGAATATTTCTTGTATGTTATTAAAATATCAATCGATTGCCAGCTCTACATCTCCATACAAACCGTTTTGGTCCAGCTAGGGTCACTAGTTTACTAGATATGACTGTTTTTAGTTTGACAGCTGTCATCAGAAATTGAGATCTCGCCGAGAGCTGTCACATCTCGATACCAACCGGTGGTCTAGGGTGCTTTAGTTATTGTTCTGAGGTCTAGGATCAGCAGTTTCCGAGATATGACAGTTTTTAGTTTGACAGCCAAAATCATCATACCTTTCATTGTGACATCTGTCTAAATATTGACACCTGTCTAAATGGTAATCTACATTAAATATTTAAACTTTTTTTAAAACATAGTTTAAATGTTTTAATGTTGTTTAAATTTTAAACATAACGTAGGTAAGATATCAACTCTGTCAAAAGTATGAATAATGATATGTAGATAATTAGATATACTTTGGCAAGAAATGCCAGACAAAAAGTAATCGCAACATGTGACATACAATAGGTACAATGACAATAATCAATAAACAACACTGCGTGTTTAAATAATAATAATAATAATTGTTCTCCTCTGCACATCTTTCTGCAAAAGTCGCGGGCTGCGGTTGTTTTTGTCCCACTGTGCGGCTTTGCATGTGTGCATGAGCGCACCGGTTGTTGTGTGGGTACGCTCAAATGCCTAGAAACGACGCCGGGCGGCGGCGTCGAAGGCCCTAAAGGGGCAGCTCGAAAACTTCTGATAGTTGGTTTGGCTACTAAACCGAAACCCTGCCATCTGCACAGAGACAGCGTTCAGCGTTGTATAGTCTGGTGATACTGTGGTGTAATAAATACCAATTATCTACCCTTTTTCTCGAGGACGACGCATCGATTCAAATACTCATCAAAGTTCCGCAAGTCAACCTAAACCTTGACACTATACCTTTTATGTTTTCTAAGGGTGTACGTACTGTACACTTGCGTGATAATGGGGCACTTTTTTCTCTTATTTATTAGGGTGAAAAGAAGAGCTCGTGATTTTGAGTGAAAATGAATTAAAAAATTCAGAAAATAAGACAAAAAAATGGCAAAAAAAAGAAACACTCAATTAATTAATCAATTTAATTTAATTTTAGTTGTAAGTTAATAATTTCTTAGGGTCTCGTACAAACAGGGTGGTAAGTTAGGGAATACATTTAGGGGTGCGGGCTGAACAGTTACAGAGTATTAGTGGGAGAGGACGAACGCCAAGTAAGACCCTTGCCATATAAGGCGTTTTACGCGCGAGTCCACTCGCGCGTAGGCACTCGCGCGTTTCCGAGATGTGAGAAAACGCGCGGCTGCCATCTGGACGGGATATACCTCCTCCAGTATCTCGGAAACGGAGTGGAACTCGCGCGTAAAACGCCTTATCTGGCAAGGCTCTAAGTATAATGTGCAGCTTAACCCTTAAATGCATGATTTTTCCTTTTTTGATGAAAAAAATATTACGAAAAATGTGAAAAATATTGGAAAAATAAATAAAAAAATCTTACGATATTATTTTCGTTAAAAAAAGCTGAAAACCCTGAAAAAATAGAATGTGGCGATTTAAAAAATAATAATTTTGCTTTGTTCTCTCTGGGATCAAGTTTTCGACCTTCCGTAACATTTTATTGATTTTTGAAGTTATGAAAAATATTTCTTTCAATTGTTTTTGTTTTCTCCATTTAATATACAAGAGTATTATAAAACAATGTTTTAAGACACAAATAAATTTATTTATCTATTTTTTTTTAAACGGTACCTATGTACCCAAAAGGATACTATGCATTTAAGGGTTAAACTTGAAAACCAGAATAGGTACGGTAGTTACTTCGTTGTTTAAAATCCAAGATTTTTCTGAACTTTAATATCAACTAAGCGTGAGTCGAGCGAGAGTTTAAGAGAGACTTCTGGGTAAGTAACTTGTTTTACTCTTAGAAGTCATCAGGGTCGCCATAGAAGTCATCGGTTCTCTCAATCCACTGTGCAGCTAGGAAGTAAAGTCGATGCGTATCAGGATCGGGAGATCTCTCCACTCGTATCAGTTCGTGGTATCGATGAACCATGGTTTGGATCAGACCATTTCGCCTCAGCCATCGATTCACGAAGTCATAGACAAACTTACATTCAGGGTAGTCTGAAGCATCTTCTGTTTCATCGATCTTCTCCATGTATTCTTCACTGTGGTCGAATTTTACCAGCATTTCGCTTACCACAGTCAAGCCTTCAGAGGATAACAAAACTTGGGACATTATTTGATGTTCATCCTGTCCTAGTAGCCATTTTGCATGCTTTTTCAATAGTCTGTGATCTGTCTCAAGCATATTCAACAGGACTATGTGAACAACAGTCATGTTTTCTCTCACTCTGCTTTTTACTAATTTGACTTCTTTCTGGGTGAGTTTCAACCATCTGAATATGCAGTCTGCGTCTTCGATGATTATGTTTTCGATCAGTCTCTGGTCGTATATGTCGTGGATCAGATCTTTTTTTATAAGCCGCTCTTTGAACAACTGGAGTTGTATATCTTCTAGACCCCAGTTGAGAAGTTTGTTTAAGTCTTTCTTGAAAGTTACTCTGGACAGTAACTCTACACAGAAACTATCGTCATTGAATAGATCTGATTTGAGAGCTGAGACTTCTTCTTCAGTATCACAAAGTAGTTCAGCTAAGGCCTTGATTTGGTCGTAGCTATTGGTTTCTGATCTTGCATCTATTGAAAGAAACTTTTTGAATAATTCCTTGTTGAGCAAATCTCTTGGATCGGTTATTTCGAGTCCCAGTTGTGTGACAGTCTTCAAGCAAGTAGCAACAAGGTGCTCTCTTGATGTTGCATATAGTTCGAAGATCATCAATCCCAATACTTGCTTTTGAAGATCATCATTGTATGGTTTTATAAAATGAACTAAGGTCTCAAAATCTGCTTGTTTGGAAATTATTTGATGTATTAGAGCAAATGTTATATCATGGTCGTCTTTCAACGCATCTGGCGTAATTTCCCACATCGATTGCACTATATTGATTACATCGTAATACTGAAATTCGTAATCTTCACACACTTTAGCAACTATTTGTAGAAGTGTCCGCAGCATATGAACATTCAATTTGTCGAGATAGTCCGTGAAGAAACTCATACAGTAACTCCTGTGAGTCCAAGACCTCATCAGGTGAGTAAAGATCCACTTGAAATGTTTCTCTAGAAATATTCTCCAATAATGAGGTGACAGCATTTTGTGAAAGAATATAACTTTTTCTTTGCAGCAAAAGTTTTCTTTGATAGAAGCCATTGCCACTTCTAACAATGCCAATTGTAAGTCCTCTTCTGGATCAGTTAGTATATCAGTATCTTTTTCGTATTGTTCTTTAGTGAGTTCGTAAAAGCACTCCAGAGCGTCTGCCCTAGAAGTCCACTGTGTAACATATTGCAGAATGTTCCCATTATAAAATTTGTCACAGAGTCTCATTTGTTCTGCCCAAAAGTCTGCTATGTCCATAATTCCTTTGATATATCTGTCAACCTTGGTCAGTCTCGAGGCTACAACTCTTCTCGGTCTGGACATGTTTGTAATTTTAGAGTCCAACATTGCAATTGCTACATCGTCTTTTGATATACAATGACGTCCTAGGAATTCGTAGGTAAATTGTACATCCAAACAGGACTTCTTCAAGATATTCAAGATAGTATCTTTCATATTGATAGTACCATTCTGATTCCAAATGATATTTTTGATGGAGAATTTTAACTTCTTTTTGGAAGCTTTTGTTAGTCCTGCACCAATTTGCACAAGAAAGTGTACAATATCATTGTTCAAACCAGAGATGGCACTGAGGATTTTTACTTTCAGCCAAAACGGGTACTTGCAGTGTCTCAGACTGTCCTGTATTTTATGTAGTTCTTTGACAATTTCTACATCACATTTGTCTACTTGGTAATCGTTACATCTCTTGGCGGCATATACTTTGTTCATTATATCAACCACAAGATGGGGCAGGTTGGAGAGATGCCATATGTGTTGATAAACCTTTTTGAAAGCCAGTGAATACAGTGATGGTGGAGCCATCATGGTGTTGTCTGAAACTGAAGAACAAAATGTCATTATCAACATCACATCCATGTCACCCTTCAGCAGGGCTCTGATATAGGGCTCTCAGTACAGATAAGAACAAGAGTTCATTTTTATTTATTAAATTATTATCTATTGAACAACAAACTCCAAAACCAGTCAGCAAGGCAATTTAGAGAGATAGTAGGTATAAGAGAAGTGTTGGAGGCAGGAAAGAGAACCTTTTCATCATTGACCAGCCCCCTTCCTTATTCGCTAACTCAGTGATGATCACTCAATGATGATCTGGAAAAATTAAGAAGCTATTGGTGTCTTTCAATTATTGTGTAACCAAAGGATATCAAAATAATTCGGCTCATATTATCTAATTTATTTTGATATCCTTTGGTTACATGACAATTGATAACACGAGGGAACAGCATTTTTGTTGCATGAAATATTATGACTAATATTATTCCTTCTCGGGGTGCTGATTCCAGGTCTGAAGTCAGATTGTTGGGTATCAGCTTTAGTTTTTGAGATATAGTTAAAACATGTTTTTAAACAAAAAACTATTTTTTATAACTGAACGACGCCAATTACTTCTTAATTTTTACGGATCATCATCGAGTGATCCTGATCATCACTGAGTTAGCAAATAAGGGGGCAGGTCCATTCTCAGTTTGAATGTCTCTTTCCTGCCTCTAACTCATCTGTCCGGTTTCCTAAGCGCTGATTAAATTAACAGGTTGGTTAAACCAGCCTTAGCCAACCACGAACCTCTATTCAAAATAGTGGAACGTGATTGGACGAAACTGATTTAACCAACCTGTTAACTTTAATCAGCGTCCAGTAAACTAGGTGCTAGTAAGCTATCTCTCTCGTAATAAATTACCATGCTAATCTTGAAACTGATTGTTTGTAGGTGTACATTCAAACTATGCCAATTTTACCTATTTAATATTTATTTATTTATTTATTCATTACAATAACAATTCATGATATCATTACAGGTGTTTGACCCAATTCAATATCATATAATATCTTAATAAAACTATTAAAACATAACCTTTATGTACAGGCACACACAAATATATTTGTCCAGCAATGGGAATATGCAGGCTACTTAGATAAAAAGAAAAATATCAATGTTGTGTGAACGCTTAGTAACAGAGATTCTAGGACAGTTATAAGTTTTATTTTGTTTGATGGCGGAACATACCTACTACGTTTATTGCAGTAACCTACTGCTATATTCACTGAAGGTCTAGATTCTAGACTGGAAGTCTTGCATTGCAGGCTTACAAAATCACCATCATCACATTTTTTGGACTTCCGCCCCCCTATCGACACTCTGACCGAAACGTTGAGCTATTATCAATTTACCACAAGCAAACTTGCGTAGAAGTAGAAATGCACGTAAACGAAATATTATTTTCTACAACAGGTACAACCTCCAAAGTTTGGAGTCCAAACATACACATCAGCACACAGAACAGAACACAATTATCTGAAAGCTCTGACCAGCTGTAGCTGTATTCAGAATCTGAATACAATACAGCTACAGCTGGTCAGAGCTTTTAATTTTTCGTTTTTTTTTTTTTTTTAATCGATATGGTCGGTCGATGCCTTCCTTCGAGCAACACGGTAGGGAGCTAGGGAGGCGCCTTGCCCTTGTTGCCACATTGTCTGTCGGGCCGACCGACTGTGATGTGTGTGTGACTGTGACCTTAGTTATTGTTCTGAGCTGTGACCAGTGTGACCGGTTTTGGTATTTTCAGTACCTACTAAACTAGTATTAATTTGAGGCACTGCAGAATGATATTATACCCTATATACAACGTATCCAACATAGGATGAACTCTGACAGCTTGTCACTGTGACTTTACTAGGCATGGGGATAGTGTCGATACAAATTATCGATATTCTTACTAAAGTTTCTGAATGTTTCAAGCAAATCAAACAAAAGGATGTTGTAACTTGTTTTTATTCTTGTTAAATCGATTCACAGCCCAAATCACTATCATCAAAGTCTGATTCGGACTCGCTGGAGCAGTCTTGTAGATTTATAATCAGTTCCTGGGTAGATTGGTCGAATCGTATGTCACGCTCCCAATATGATTTATGATAAAATGTAATTAGAATATTTTATTCAAAATAGACTGAAAATGTTAGAATTTTAGTACTGGGGCAGCACATTTTGTTGGTATGTTTCTAAATTTCAAAACGGTCACACTGACTGTGACTGTCATATGTGTTGTTTTTTTTTTTTTTCTCCGTCTTTATCCAAATGAATGGAAAGGCAATGGCCATCAAAGCCGTACAGCCATGTCTTCAGTGTTTACGTCTTCTTATTCTGTTTCCAAGGTTTCAAAAGGCCGAAGCCAGGTCTTCCGTATTTCTTGTTTTTAAGGCCGAAGCCAAGTCTTGCGTAGTTTTGATTTTTAAGGCCGAAGCCAAGTCTTGCGTGTTTTTGTTTCGGCCAAAGCCAAGTCTTTTGTGTTTGATTTATAAGGCCGAAGCCACGTCACATTTGAGGAGTCATGCATGTCCGTGTAATATATCTCTCAGTCCGTTGTGCGCTTGTGCCTCAGGCTTGTACTGTGCTAGGGATGTGACTGAGGGAAAAAAAAAGATTAATAAATAATCGATTTTTTTACTCTACAAAAATCAATTTAAAATAATCGATTATTTGGTCAAAAATTATCGATTTTTTTGTAATAATCGATTTTTTTTTAGGCTAGATATAAAGTCTTCAGTGAAATGAAACGTTTCATTCTTTTTTTTTAAATTAAAATATATTAGTAGTTATTTAGTTACCTTGCATTTTTAGGTAATGCCTGCAAAAATAAAATTTTCGGCAGCCTTTTACAGAGAATTAAGTAGTAAGTAGCAACACCGCGAATAATTCTGCTTCCGTTCCTTATGTTTAGGGTATCCCCCAAATAAAATAAGTTGTTTCTGGTCGTTGGTTTACAATGTGTCTTTATATAGTAAGAACAAAGTAGAATTTAGAATGTCAAATAGTTTTGTTTTCTGCGACTCTATTCATGTATTTCAGTTTATTCTTAATCAGCCACAGAGTACATTATTATAATTGATACTGGTGGCCACGCGCCACGCCACTTTTCAAATGCCTAGGCACAAATTCTTGACGTTGTTCACACATTGGTTGATGAGCCCAGCTTTGCTAATACCAACTCTTATAGCGGGACCTAAACCGGGCAGTTCTGCTTTTTTCATACAAATTCATACACATTTAGTATTGGAAATGCGGAACTGCCCGGTTTAGGTCCCGCTATATGAGTTGGTATTAGCCAACCAGCCCATCAGTCAGCATTGGCCTGGCCATTCAAGGAAGATGGAGGTTGACATTTGGAAAAAAAATCGGAAAAAAAGACCAAAAAAAATTATCGATTTTGAAAAAAATCGATTTTTTCTATAATCGATTATTTTTTCACAACCCTATGCTGTGCCCGCTGTGCCGTAGTACGTATCACTTCACTTCACTCACTTACTACTTTGCTCTTTGGCTTGTGCGTGGAAGCTGGAGGATGCGAGACGAGACGACGCATTTCGAAAGAAAGAAACAAACAAACCAAACTCAATGAAAAACAAGTCACAGGCATTTAATAGTTATAGCAACCGTGGTAATCCCCTAAAACGTGGACTTACAAAAGGTAAGTAACAGACTGAAATGTGCTTAGAGAGGTGGATAGCTGCCTATTTTGGGATGCAGAGTGATATGATAACTCGTTGGATATCGTGCCACAGCTTCCACAGAAGTCTCCACTGCAGGAAGGAACCACCAACCCCAGTCAAAGATGCAGAAAAATGCATTTCACGGTTTTTCCACTCTGTAAATACTGCAGTAAAAATATTGTGACATCTCTGCTACATACGCTATTGATTTTGGTTGGGGGATGGTTTACGTCCACAGGATATATATGTACCTACTTATTCCCTCCTACAAACATTGCACCATGGCAAGCAACAGTTACAAGAGTCATAAAATATGTAATATCCATTTAGGAAAGAAATCCCTTAAATTTTTCATTAATAACCTCAAAAGTAAGATTCATCAAATCAAGAATGGCATTTTTATAAGATTCTAATAGAAAACCTTTTCCTTGTTTCTTGTAGTATAATCTAAATTGATGATGTACAAAACTAAACAAAATTTTTGTTACATTTCAGGAGCATGAAGGATGGATCCACCTACATTAAATGCCCTCGCATTCAGAAAGGTACATCTTCACATATGGCAGATTTCTCCTCTCCCAAAGCTGCTGTTAAACAAAGGCTATGTCTGCAACTCCTGTTTTGATCACTACATGAACCAGTACAATAGTAAAGTGAAAAATGTTGTCCGGAAAATACAACATAAACTTTGGCAGCATGATTACCCATTCCGGTTGAAAGTTAAAATCCTGGCTGCTATCTTAGGTTTAAATAATGACTTGGTGGTATATGTTGAAGATATCTCCGCCGGACTAACAAAGGCCTTGAAGAAACACATACGGTACTGCCTTGCAAATATCATATGGGCAGAGAACAATACAATAAATATGAAATCTACAATCCTGCATATTATGAGGTCGTCATGTTTGGAAGTGCGCTTCAGACACACCTTTTTAGGACGTCACTGTATCTCAAAAGAGGATGTATTTAATATAATGGAGAACTCAATAAGACATGTTGTCACAAATAGACCGAAAAGAGCAGTTGTTTCAAAGTATTATATGCAAGTCTCACTGAACAAGATGGCCAATGTTGATGCATATATCGGAGAAGTGATTGAAGTGAATAACTATTGGTTAGAGCGGATGAGGCTACACGAAAGAGACTATACCGGGAGTATGCTGAAGTATGTAACACAGTGGACGTTACGATCTGATGCTTTGGAGAGCTTCTATGCACTTACTAAAGAAGAATATAATAAAGAGGAGAACTTACAAAACAATTCAAAAATGGACTTTCAAACAGAGACATTGCAACTTGCATTAGATGCTGTGAGTGAAAACTTTTGTTGTGCAGAAAAACTGATGTTTTTCTACAATAAACTAACACCCGAAAATTGGTGCATTGTCTTAGATCGCCATTTTGTTCAGATATTTCTGGTTCTGCTCCGTAGCTGGACTCACCGTGAGCATTGTATCAAGTTCTACAACAACTACCTTACGAAACTAAACATTGAAATAGTGCGGTCACTGTTTACAGAAATTGCTGACATATGCAAAGAGCTAGAATTTGAGTATTACGACATAATATCTGTTGTCCAGTCTATATGGCTGACCACTCCAGATGCACTAAAAGAAGACCATGATTTGATTTTTGCTTTGATACCGAAAATAGTTATGTTACAAGCAGACTTTGAGACCCTAGTTCATTTTATAAAACAATACAATGTTGAACTTCAAAAGCAAGTACTGGCATTGATAATCTTCGAACTATATGCAACATCAAGAGAGCACCTTGTTGCTACTTGCTTGAAGACTGTCAGACAACTGGGACTCGAAATTGCTGATCCAAGAGATCTGCTGAACAAAGAATTATTCAAAAAGTTTCTATCAATAGATGCAAGATCAGAAACCAATAGCTACAACCAAATGAAAACCTTTGCTCAACTACTCTGTGACACTGAAGAACAAGTCTCAGCTCTCAAGTCAGATCTATTCAATGACGATTGTTTCTGTGTAGAGCTACTGTCTGGAGTGTCTCACAAGAAAGACTTCAGCAAACTACTCGACTGGGGTCTACAAGAAGAAGAACTGCAGTCGTTCAAAGAGAGGCTTTTGAAGAAAGAGTTGATCCACGACATATACGACCGGAGACTGGTTGAAAACGCTACCATTGAAGATGCAGACTGTATATTGAAATGGTTGAAATGCACTCCTGATGACGTCGATATCGTAGGGGAGAAAGTGAGAGAAAACCTCTCAGTGGTACATATTGTTTTGGGCATTATGCTTGAGACCAACCACAGGGCATTGGGCAAGCATGCTGGCTGGTTACTCGGGCCAGATGAGAGGAAAATTATGCGGCGGTATCTTTTATCCACTGAAGGATTGAACGCTGTCAGTGACATGCTTGGAAAGATCGATGATCCAGCGAAGTTTTTCCGTCTTCTACCTTCCAATGATGTGACTGATGTATCTGAGTGCAAATACGTGTTCGATTTTGTGCGCCGTTGGCTAAGTCCGTATGGGTTGGTGCAAACAATAGTTGATAGGTACAAGTCAATGTCGTTGAATTCGTTGAACGATGAGTCTCGGGCGTTGGTTGCCATGGAGTGGATAAAAGAGATCACAGAATACTACAGCAAGATACGAATTATCCGATTACGGTCAATATTAAGGACAGCAACGAGCTCTCTGAATTAAATTTAGACTTGACTGTTGGTGAAGGCATTTAAATCGAAACTTTGATTGATTTGAGTATTACCGAATGGTATTCGATATTTTGATCTTATGCTTAAACATGCCAAGATGTTAAGAATTAAATTATTTTTAAAATTACAATTTCTTAACTCCTACCTAGTTTTAGTTTTGCCAAGTTTGGTTTTAAAGTATGTATTTATATTTGTATTGTATTGGGTATTGGTACACGAATGTTTAGCGTATCTAACGTAAATGCAGGGAAAGCCAGAATCATTATAAGTACCAAGAAGGGCTACCAAACACTGGAATGGAATGCCCAAAGCACCATAAATATTCATAAAAACTGCTCATGGTTGCAAAACCGATCGCAAGTTGGCCAAATACATATGAAAAAAAAATAAAAAAATATGTCCCTGTTTCTGTTTGTAATACCTTTAAACATATGTCTGTCTGCATTAATCATAATAATATGAGTGCAATGAACTATATACCTAGGTTATTATTTAGTTTAGAAAACTAATTAAGATATGCACAATTTAATGTATGGATCTGCATTTTTTAATGAACTATGGTTGTTTGTTGCCGAGCAATCCACTAAAATAGTAGGTAGTGCCACCATAATACTAGTTAAGGATCGATTTTAAAAGAAATCTTTATTTTTTATTGGTTGCATATATTTTCTTCATATACACAGAGAATTTAATTTTACCCCACTTTATATAAACGGAACTTATCTAATTTTTATTTGTACATCGGCCTAAGATTATTTTTTGATCTCAATCCACTGTTGTGTGTATGTGAATGAGTGAATGTATTAATTATATAATATAATAGCCTTTTATTACAGAAAAAAGGGTAGTAACAATGTGTTTGTAAAGTAATGAACAATTAAAAACAGTTTTAAATAATATCCCTAGTTTCTGTGTGCCTTTTGGCATAGGCCTCCTCCAACCGTTTCCAGTGTGGTCCCAAGGTATGGCGTAGTTCGTCTTCCCATCTTCTCGCCGGGCGGGCGGCCCGGTCCTCTACTGCCATCTCGCGGGTACCAGTGTGTCACCTGTTGGCTCTATTTATTTTCTTTGCATCGTAGCATGTGTCCCCTCCCGTCCAGCCCCATTTTAGATGGTCAATGCGAGAAAGTATGTAAGCTCGCCTTTGTACATGTCATTTCCATTTTTAATTGTCATGATTTGTGTGCAATAAAGTCAAAGTAAAGTAAGTAAAGTATGTCGGTAACTTTAGTTTTCGCTCGCATTTCCTCGTTCCTTATTTTGTCACTTAGTTTTATGCCCAGCATGCTTCTTTCCATTGATCTTTGGCACCTTGCGAGTTTCTCTCTATGTTTTTCAGTTAGGGTGGTCGCTAAAAGAAATTATGAAGAGCAAACATTTGAACATCCACATCAAAACAAAGACATTCAACATGTGTATCCTTCCCTGCCTAACATACGGCAGTGAGACCTGGGGCCCGATGCTGCTCTGAGAAACGCACTTATATTGGATCGCTATCGCATCTAAAACACCCAAAATGGCGTCATTTGGTATGCTCCTAAAGAATCGCAAATAGATCGTAAATAGATTGCAATCAAATACGCTTTGCTTGCAATCTATACGATCTATTTGCGATTCTTTAGGAGCATACCAAATGACGCCATTTTGGGTGTTTTAGATGCGATAGCGATCCAATATAAGTGCGTTTCTCAGAGCAGCATCGGGCCCCTGGTCCCTAACTGAATGTATTAATTAGATGTACAAAATAAAGTCATACACAACTTATTATTTATTCATTAGTCTCATTTCCCACTCTCTCGATGAGGTCTCAAGATAATTATCCGAGGCACAGTGCTGTGCCCACTTTTAGCATTGCTCTATTATATTAATATTGGTTTAGCCTAGGTTAAGCCAATACTTCAAGATAACATAGCGTCACGCCTTTTCCCATACGGGGTGGCAAAGGCAGGCACACACAATGCAGCCCTACGGTCACGTGATCAGGTGGTCCTACTGACTTTGTCCTACCGTGTCGTCGCGTCGGACGACATAGCAGGACCGCAGGTACATAAAGATGGGTGCAGAAATATGAACTTCAATAAAATATAATATTCTTGTTTTATTTTATTACATCGTAACCTTACTATCTGGGGGCGCGGCAGCGCCCCCGCCAAGTCGAGCAAACATAGGTACATTTATTTATTACTATATGTACGTTATTTATTAGTTAGATCCTACATAAATAATTACGCAGAATCCTAACTACTAAAAAATAGTAAAACCATAGAAGCTACGCAGAGTGATTTCGTCTTAAGTTATATACAGGGTGTTGGGTAGAACGTATTACATAGAAAAATGGGAGGTAGGTCCCCACCAAGAGGAGAACTAGAGAGAATATATCATTTGCCAAAAGCCAAAAGATTTTTATTTTTGGAATTTCGTCAATACCTTTAAACCTCCTAATAACTTTTTTGTATGGGTAGATATGTTTATTTTAATTTTAATTAGAATCTCAATTAATGGTAGGGTTAGTAGTTAGTAGGGTGCTCTAAAAAATAATATTATTTAATATTTGTTGCAGGTTATTGCTAATGAGATGATTCAGACATGAAAAAAGGGTAAAAAATATATTATTATAATCCCTACGCAATGTCTGAAACTGGAGCTTTTAGTGTACTATTATGTGCTTCTATGAGTAGGGAGGTTAAAATCAGGGGCGTCTCTAGCCCATGTGGCGCCCGGGTGCAATCATCACCCAAGCGCCCCCTAGTAAGCGCGCGGTCAAAATGGATTGGGTATTATGTACATACAAATCAAATAATCTAGTTACCACAAACTGTCAAATTTCCTTAATGGATAATAAACTCTATTGTTGATCGAAGAAATTTGACAGTTTTGGATACCATGATGTGCTATTGAGTGTCGACAGTATTTAGAATTATACAAGGTGTTTACCCTTAACAAGCCAAAACGTATAACTGCCGGAAAATTACTTGGCCAGAATAATTGAATGAATTAGGATTGAAATAATGTATTTTAAAAAGATGTGACATGTCTGGAAGGATGGAAATATTTTTAAAACATTGTCTAATATCTAAACAATGTCTTAAATATATTGTCATCCTTCCAGATATGTCACATCTTTTTAAAATTAATTATTTCAATCCCAATTCATTCACTCATTCTGGCCAAGTTATTTTCCGGCAGTTGTACCCATGTTAACATGTCTTTATGGTAAACGTCAGAGTGCTTGAGCGCTATACTAGTATATGACAAGGGCACTCTCTCAAAGTGACATGGCTTTAATTTGAATGAAGAAAAATCCTCCTATTTCTAATTTAACCCATATTGCTTTGCTTTGACATACCTAGAGTGCACGGGTAAAAAGTATTTTTGACATGGCAGCTATTTATTTTAATTTTAAAAACAAATCTTACATTAGCCACATTATGAATTTTTCAAAAGAAAAGCCGACTTACTTCAAATTTAGATGTTTAGCAAATATAATACATAATACATTGGGTCAAGGCTTACTTCGCAAAATTACGTAGCGGTAGAAAACAAAGCGCGGCACGAGCCACTCGCCTTGAGAAAAGCCGCGCGCGCAACGTTCGTCCATGGCAATTTGAACTTTATTTTTTATTCGAAACAGCCGAATTCGCAATATGATCGCTCGATGATCGGTGTGCTTTCAAACGAATCTAAACAGGTGAGGGCGGGTGCCGCGCCGGCGCACAACAAGCGCCTTTGCTAGCGATGAGACACTCACTCCCTGCTACACCAATATAATCTTTTACGGTTTGTTTTAAGGTTTATTTCATATTGAAGAAAAAGTTACTACTGTAAAAGCCGCTCGCGCCTTGCTTTGCTGTTATTCGAGTTCGACATATATAAGAAGAGCTATAGACTAGACGCCATACCACACCTCGGACACTCCATAGAACGCTCGTAAAATAATCACCTATTACTACTACATAACCAAATGATGTTTGTATACGTGCAAAAGTGTGCGTAAACTTTGCTAGGGCTGGTGGCGCGGCAAATGCAGCGATATTAAAGTATACGCGTCGTCACTCGTACGGCGTTCAGCCCTGTCTATTGATCCCTTAACCAATCCTTTGACGCCAGGGGTGGGGTGCGGTATCTGAATCAGCGCGGGGAAGGGAGTGGCCGTTCTGTACGGAGTACTATTATCTCTTCTGTGGCCATACAAAACGTATGCAAACCGGAGCTCTTTTTACTTGAGACATGGAAATGAAAGTGCCGCGCGCGACTGCCGCGGCCGGCGGCCGGCCGCCCGGCCGGCGCGCGCGGTGAGGTGAGGTGAGTGGCATTCCGTGTGCTCGGCGCGGCGCCCCCAGGACCGCGGCGCCCGGGTGCACCGCACCCCCTGCACTATAGGTAAAGCCGCCCCTGGTTAAAATTCGCAAAACCTTTAACTTACTTAACACATTAGCAAAATTGCGTCAAAAATGTACGGTTAAGTACTTACGTAAAATAAAAACAAATAACCCTGATTACGAACAATGTCTAAGCAAACTACATATCGCCAGAAAGCACACACTGTAGATGTTTAAAAATAACCGGTCAAGTGCGAGTCGGACTCGCGCACGAGGGGTTCCATAAAAAACAGCAAAAATAAAAAAACATTTTGTATGGGAGCCCCCCTAAATATTAATTTAATTATTTATTTTAAGTAAATGATATACTCAATATATTTTGAACATTTTAAGCGTCTACCTGCTACCATTATCAATATCGAGCAAAAATGAGCAAAAAAATCACGTTTGTTGTATGGGAGCCCCCCTTAATATTAAAATTCTTTTGATTTTTAGTATTTGTTGTTAGTAGTTAGTTTAGTATTTGTAGCGGCAACAGAAATACATCATCTGTGAAAATTTCAACTGTCTAGCTTAGCTACCACGGTTCATGAGATACAGCCTGGTGACAGACAGACAGACAGCGAAGTCTCAGTAATAGGGTCCCGTTTGGCACCCTTCGGGTACGGAACCCTACAAAACAGGAGTCTTCCGTCACTTTTAGTTTTTTGTAAAAGCAACTCAAAGTTAAGGTTATTTTTTTTCCTCTTTTTTCATATTTGAATTTTTTTAACTTTGCGTTTAGCAATAATCTGCAACAAATATTAATTTTAAAACGACCTACCATTCACTGAGATTCTAATAAAAATAAACAGATGTAAGTACCTATAAAAAAAAGTTATTAGGAGGAAAAAAGGTATGAAACTGACATAAAAAAAAACCTGTGTAGGTAGGTAGCAAAACTAGCAAATGGCCCCACTTACCTCTCATTTTTCTATGTAAAACGTTCTGATGTTACAAAACGATATAAGTGGCGGCGGGGGGGAGGGGGGGTGAATGTATTTAATGCTTGCCCCTGCCCCCAACCCCATGGGCAACATGCTAATCGCTACTTCATCTCATCACTCGCCAAGACGACGATATATGGCTAACTAACTATAACCACAGATTAAAAAAGAGTTAGTATATCTTTATTTAGGTATGTATATTTCTTTCTAACTTTTGCCGCGCGGCGCGCGCAAAGTAGAGTCGTGTTCCGTGACATCGCCGTCAGCGCCATAATCGATTACACAGCGTCTGCCAATGCCATCGTTTTGTATCGCCAAAACTGACTCGCGGAACGGCTTCGTAGACGCTGTAATCGATTTTGGCGTGACTCGGAACGGGGGGTAAGCATCACCGCATCGGCGCGCGCGTCACTTTTCGCGAGCTAGTGGAGATAACGATTACATGTTGTCGAAGAGCCCTGCCTGCCTGATGCTATTGCATATACTTAGGTACAGTGAATTTTGAACTTTAATGCTTATAGTCATCATCATCATCATCCTCAGCACACATTCCCGGTCCTGTGCCAATCGCACCCGTGGGATCCCGACGACTTGACAATATCGTCGGACCATCGGGCCGGTGGTCTGCCCACTGGCCTTGTCGCTCCCCGTGGCCACCACTCCGCGACTGCTTTGGTCCACCGTCCGTCGTCCCGTCTAGCCAAGTGTCCCGCCCATCTCCACCTCAATCTCGTTATCCGTTTGCCTACATCTGTGACCTTTGTTTTCCGTCGAATTTCGACGTTTGGCACACGGTCAACGAGAGAGATACCTAACATGGAACGCTCCATCGCTCTTTGTGCTACTTTTTTATTATGCATATTATGCTTACAGTGCTGAACTTTAATGAATGAAGCCCAACTTAGAACTTTAATACTAGTGATAGTATTGACCATATCGTATACAGCGCTAGAGCCAGAAATGACGTTTTCACTATTTGGTGCAGGTAATACAATCTGAAAAATAAGAAAAGGGTGGTCAGTTTGAAGAAAAATCATAAATCACTTTGATCCATTATGTATGTTAATGTTCTGAGATGTATTGCGAATAATAGATAATAGTACTTTTTAGGTACATATAGAAATGAATGACGGTTTGAATGAGTGAATGAATGAATGAATGAATGAATGAATGAATGAATGAATTAATAATGACTATTGTAATACCTGCGCCACTTGAGTTTGGCTCTCGGCAGTGTGTGCTCTGGCTCCTTGAAGATGTACTGTCGGATGCCGGCGAGGTAGCCTTGGAAGTATGTCGTCCAACACACGTCCGACATACTGAAGGGGAACAGCTGGAATCACAACACAACCATAAGCGAAGGTCGATGGAATAGTCAACTATAAAACACAAGGGCCGCGTCCAGGGGGGGGAGCCCTATTTTCAATCGCTCTTTTGCAAACTCATCTCTACCGTTTTTCGTTCGTTATATTCAATTCTTTCTGAAAATTGGTCAGAACCCAGAGACTAATATCCAATTGATTGCGCCTGCGGGGGAATGCGGCTCGCCAAACGTTTTAGTTGTATTCAACGTACGCAACCTATGTACGATGACGGGCCGCCAGACTGTTTCGCAGCGGCTGACCAATCACAGCCCTCTTACCTCGTCCCCCGCCGCCCGTAAATTGGTGAGTTGTGTTTCAAAGGAAAATGTCTCTATGCGCTCTCCACTGGATAAGCTTGTGCTCCCTGCTGGTCAGACAGAACCACTTGCTCGAGTCAATCGAGCGATTATCACACGGGCGAATGAAAATAGGACCTCAGATGATGCGTGGTGACTAGGGCCTAGCAGTAGGGCCACGCTAGCCACACCCGCCTTAGTCACTACCAGGGAGCACTTATCCAGTGGAGAGCGCATGGATACATTTTCATTTAAAACACAACTCACCAATTTACGGGCGGTGGGGGACGAGGTAAGAGAGCTGTGATTGGTCAGCCGCTGCGAAACGGTCTGGCGGCCCGTCATCGCACATGGTTGCGTATGCGAACGTTTGTTGAATACAACAAACGTTTGGCGGGCCGCATTCCCCCGCAGGCAGGCGCAGTCAATGGATATACAGGGTGAAATTGAATTAGCTGACCATATTTTGAGGAATGATAGTACCCATCATTGTGAACAACTTTCCCTATGAAACATATTATGGTCGCAAATGAAAAACATTTTTCGTCCCCCAGTACATTGCCCCGATCAGCTGATTTCAAGTTACTATGGGAGATCCAAATTTTTTTTTCGTTTGCGACCATATTATGTTTCATAGGGAAAGTTGTTCACAATGATGGGTACTATCATTCCCCGAAATATGGTCAGCTAATTAAATGTCACCCTGTATAGGTAGTCTCTGGTCACTACAGTACAGTCATACAGTATTGTGCGCAAGCGGCGGTTTCGTAGTGCTATATTTTGCCCGCTATGTGTGCCCGCGCCCGCGCCGCCGCCGTGTCGTCGCCGCCACCGCACGAGCTCCTCTTTCTCGTCGAGCACAAGGACATTCCACTTACACTGACAGGACATTCTGACACGATGCATGTGTCATTTAGACAGGTGGAAAAAAATGGTACTACGGACTTGTCATTCTACATAGGTAAAGACTGTCTAGTGTAAGTTGGCGTGTGGCAAAAAAAAACGTACTAATTTTGCCAGTAGTGATGACAGTTCTCAAAGCTTGGTAGCTTTTAGGAGGCGCCGCCACAGGAACGCGAACTTATACTAGACAGTCTGTACTATACTATGTCCGCTATTATGAGGACTTCTATGAAACTAGCGACCGCTATCAACTGAACAGCTAAGTCGGTGGCACTGTACGTCCAGCTATTAACAGCCATAGAGCTACGGATCACGTGGACAACCTACCTCTCTGTCAGCCTCGGAGGTCTGCGCCCACAGCTCCTTGACCCGTCGGTTGCAGAACTGTATTTCCCTCGTGCAGAAATACGAGAGAACCGACGAGAACTTGTGGATCTTGCGGTATACCTTCAGCATTCTGCGAAACGGAAATGAATAACTCACTAGAGGTGTGACGTAACACTGAACAACTTCTGACTGTGTGTCGATTGCTGCGAGCCGACAGTGACTGCGCGGCGCTTGTCAGTACGGTATGCGCGTTATTTGTGCCTGACAATTACCTACGCGCGCGCAGGCACCAGCTGCTAGCGGGCGGCTCGCACCGCACGGTGGCGCGCCGGCAGTCCCCGCTGGTCCGGGCGCGGGACAGCCTCAATACTCTTTTGGCTGCAGCACCGGCGAATGATCTGTTTGGTGATGCATGGAGGGACTATGCGAGAACTTGGCAGGTTCTGCGAGATGACTGTATGACAGTGCTGTCCTCAGATTATTGATTTTGTATCTATATTTTGAAATGAATGAATTCGTAATTGTATTGAATATCAAATGTAATGCAATTCATCATGGAATACTATTAATTAATGTTTATTGTATTTGTCTAGCGCATTGGATTAGTCTGTAATGCTAAACAATTTAATTTGAATAATAAATAAATTAATAAATAAATGGGACAATTTAGAATATGAACACACACGCCTTTTCGCATTTAATAAGCACTTTTACTTTGTACATGGGCACGGTCAACCAGTGCCCGTGCCGTGTTGAACGAACGAACGAACGAACGTATAGACCTTAATAAATAAATATATAAATAAATAAATAAATAAATAAAACGGCAATTCTCTATCTAAAGATACAAGCCTGTCAGAAGCATATCGCAAGCTTACGCCAGAAAATTTAGTATAAATAACGGTCGGTAACAAAATCTCGATTTTGTCCAAAGCAGTCGGGTGGGGGCAATTCTGGCGTTAGCGAGATCATGTCCATGGTCGAAATATCGATCTTGAGATACCGAAATCACTATCAAAAACAAGAAAAAGCTATTCTTACGACTACTCTTTCGACCAACCGAGATATCTTGTTCCTTTTCGACCGAAATAAATATCGAGATCGTTTTCGATGGATTTAGGCGGTATGAAAACCGATATCTCGACTGGGGAGATGATCTCGATAGCGCGAGAATTGGGGGCCAGGTCTTATGCTGGCGTATCAGAAACATCGATAGATTGAGGATAATCTTTTATCTAAGTAAGTAGTAACATTAAGCCCCAGAAATGCAAGAGCTATGGCCCCCGATTCTCGCGCTATCGAGTTCATCTCCCCAGTCGAGATATCGGTTTTGATACCGCCTAAATCCTTCGAAAACAATCTTTATATTTATTACGATCGAAAACGTGTCGAGATATCTCGGTTGGTCGAAAGGCTAGCCGTAAGAATAGCTTTTTCTTGTTTTTGATGGAGATTTCGGTATCTCAAAATCAATATTTCGACCATGGATATGATCTCGCTAGCGCCAGAACTGCCCCCATGGCAGCTCTCACATCACAAGGCAGGCCGACCGTACTGTGCCAGTGTTCATATACATATGTTGGTACCTGACATACCTACATAGCTGAACTTTGTTACTGGGTCAGATGCAATCTAGAGCAACCTCGATATCTGTCAACATAGGCAGATTCATATGTCATTATAGTTGGATATTTCAATATAATAAAGAGTTTTAATGGTCCGCATCTCGCTTCACTGCTCTCTCCTAGATACCTAGCCTTGGGCACAGGAGAGTCTCCTCCCCTTCATATACAAATGTATACCCCTAAAATATATGGTTTCGACGCGCAACCGTCTTTGCAGTTAAGTATCGCCGTAACTAGTCATCTGTGGGTAGTTGTAAAAATGGCCCGCGATTTGTAACCTTATTACTTTTTAATAAAAATCAAAACCTATGAAATGGAAACCATCAATTAAGGATGGCTACACAGTTGAGAAGTTAAGTACTTACTTAGGTTTCTGCCCCACACACACAGCCAAGAGGTCTACCACAACCGCAGGTATTAGATGCAGCAACACCATGTATATCCGGTTCAGAAGGGCCGACTTGGTCAGTATTAGGGAGAAGTACCTGCAATTATAATGACAATTAATATGGCGGGAACTGCGTAGACTTTCAAAGCTGCGTTCTCTTCTTTGGCTGTCAAAGTCAAAGTCAAAGTAAAAAAATTATTATTGACCATAAAATCATACAGATTGCTTAGCCAAAGTCAATTAAATAATAATATCTTTATATACCACCGCCCGTTCGGAAGCTGTGGGCTTAGGGATGGAGCAAAGAAGGGCAAGAAACTCCCCCATACCTCTTTTAAAATATGTGAGGGCCTTAATAAATAAAATTTTATGTATTTCTACTTAAGTCTAAGGAAATACACCGAAGAGAGACGTACCGACTCAGTCCATCGCCCCTCTTTGGATTTCTGTGCACCAAGATGGTAAAGCTGTTTTTAGATAAATAAGTTACTCTGGGTCCCACAAAACGCAAGGCGAGGTCGAGGCCGCCCTAGAAAACGTTGGAGTGACGAGCTGAGGGACCACAACAAGAACTGGTGGGAATCGGCCCAGGAGCGCGATGCATGGAAACGGGGAAGAGAGGCCTTTGCCCAGCAGTGGGATGATATAGGCTAAATATAATAATAATATAATAAATGGTTTTTAGCTCGTCCGTAAAAAGTCCACGACGATGCCATCGTTTTGTATCGCCAAAGCTGACTCGTAACGTCTTCGTAGCCGCTGTAATCGATTGTGGCGTGACTCGGAACAGGGGGCTGGTAGGCTATAAACTCACCAAACGGCACTAGAAAGCGGTGTGGCGTCGATACACGCCATGTTGTGCTTCAAGAACCCACCCCACGTTATCCGGTTCTCGACTGAGCTCACGTAGTTGTAAATAAGAGGTTCCGGCGGCGGGGTACTGAAAATAGATAACAGCAGCATCACGGCTTTGTTCCTTGCAGGGCAGGGCCGAGGCACAATTTTTGCCACGTTTTGCCAGTCGGAACTGGGCCCGAATTCTACTGTTCACAAGCATACGAGAACCCTGCCGCAAACTTCAATACGATGTATTTGGTATGCTACTAAAACCGGAATCCAATTCACAAGCGCCAGCGTGAAGCCAGCGTACTTCGTATTCTACTGTCCAAAACGTAGTTACGTGGCGTCAAACTGGCGCCAGCGTAAGTTCGTTTTGGACAGTAGAACGAAGTACGCTGGCGTCAAACTGGCGCCAGCGTAAGTACGTTTTGGACAGTAGAATACGAAGTACATACGCTGGCTTCACGCTGGCGCTTGTGAATTGGATTCCGGTTTTAGCATAGATTAATAAAGAGTGTTTTAGTAGAATACCTACCAAATACCTCGTATTGAAGTTTATGCCAGGCTTGTCGTATGCTTGTGAACTTAGTAGAATTCGAGCCCTGATTTGATCAGAGCCACTTTGCTTTTCACTTCTCCTTAAAAATCAGGTGCCGGCATGGAGGAAGAAAATGGAGAAGTGAAAAATTAAGTTGCTCTGATGAAGTTGGTTTCACAGTGAAATTTGCACAGAATGATGCACCATTATAAAATAGAACAACAACAACTAACAACCCTCCTAAAATCATCTATACCTACACTTTCTGTTACATCTTCTATTCACATGCACTTAATTAATTAATGAATACAAAGAATAATTGAATTAATTAAAATAATACCTAATTGAATGAATAAAATGAATAATTGAGTGAATGAAATGAATAATTGAATCAATAAAATGAATATAATTGAATGAATAAATTGAATTATTGAATGAATGAGAAGAATAATTGAACGAATGAATGAATTAGAAATGAATGATTGTATGAACAAAATAAAATATGATTGTAAGAAAAAAATACGAATTACAGAATGAAAACATTAATTGGGTAGGTAATTGTTATTAAATTATTGAATCAATGAAAAAAATATATGAACGTATGAGCAAATGAATGAATGAATGAATGAAGAATTAAAGATTAAAGAAAGGAACACTAAATAAACAGTTTATTCCCAGCTTGGTTATAAAGCACCCTATACACAAACCCACCTCTGTGCATGCGCAAGATGGACGCTCCTAGCGCACGCCAGTAGACAGTTGACGACCATGTCGGCCGGGACTATCTCTGCTGTCACTGCCGGGTCACAATGAAGGGTTCGCAGCATGCCCGTCGCTGGAATTAGAAAAGATACCATAAAAATATACTTATGCTTCCATAAAAAAGTGTTCAGGACTGCTCAGAATGACGTTCAACAACCCCTTAAAATATGACTACACCTTTTTGTTACACCCTGTATGATTATTTCTTTAGTAAAATAGAATGACTTGGCAATCGCACACGCGACGCGCAGGATAGACAGACATACTAAATACAAGATAATTTTCCCAATCAAGCGATTACAATATGGTTTTCGAATAAAAAAGTGAATAACCGGCCAAGTGCGAGTCGGACTCGCGCACGAAGGGTTCCGTACCATTATCTATAAAAATGGCTGCAGACATCAAGATTACTTATATGAGCGACTCGACGGCTATGCCATACGAATAAATAAATAAATCTATAAAAAACCGCAAAGAAAATGGTACGGGAGACCCCCCTAAATATTAATTTAATTTAAATTTAATTATTTATTTTTTAAGTAAATAATATACTTACTCAATATATTGTGAACAGTTTAAGCGTCTACCTTCTACGATTATCAATATCGAGCAAAAATGAGCAAAAAAAATCACGTTTGAATCAACTCACCACTCCCAACGGCAACTCCAGTCGGGCCGTACATGTTGTCAATCCAACACCGCAGGGGCTCCTTCGCAGTTGACGTCACTGTACAATGGACAAGGATTTATTGGCAAAAAGTTTTACAAGGAACTATTGGCACTTGGTTTGAGATATCCGTGGGTTTATAATCTGTTAGCGGTCGAGACTCTAAGTAAGTTATTCTGTGCTGATAGGTATTATGATTGTGACGTCAATGGTTATTTATTACGATTAAAGTCTTCACAAAATAAAAGGCCCCTTTTGACAGTTCACGCCCATGAAGTTGTAACCCCTAACGCGTAGGTTAGAGGTTAAAACGTCACGCTTTGCTTGTACGCAGTTGACTTTTATTACCTACGCATTAGGGGTTAAAACTTCATGGGCGTGAACTGTCAAAACGGGCCTTTTATTTTGTCAAGACTTTAGACATAAGAGCATGTTCCAAAATCTCTCGATAAAAGCTCTGTGTCATTTAGAGATACCAAAATGATGTTTGATGTATGACACGCTGACCATAATAATACACACTGTCGACCAGACTATTGTTAGACAACCTATTGATGACCTAATTATTATTATTATTATGAGCCTGTAATATCCCACTGCTGGGCAAAGGCCTCTCTCCCCCTCTTCCACTCCATTCGATCCTGAGCGGTCTCCTTCCACTCTTTATCCCATAGACCCAACTCATCACTCCATCTCTTCCATGACAGCCTTTACAAAACTGTTGCAGTTTTGGTCCCTGAGCTCTGGGACTAATACAGGCTAACGACAAAGCCATCGCGGTGGCTGACGACTACTGGAAGGATCTACTTTGATTCTTGCTACGTTAACTTAAGTTTCCACACGAAGAAGAAGAAAAGTGTAGGATCTGTTCATAAGGCTTTTTTTCAAAACAAACCTAATTTACATGCTATTCTTATGGGGCAAGGAACATGTATAAAATTGTAGGAATCGTAAAATCACTCTCTTTCGGCCTACGCAAACCGGAACGGCATGGCAAGTTTTTAGCAATGGACATTCAAACGTATCAATATAGAAATAAGACATAAATTGCTATGGTTGACCGAGCGAGCGAAGCGAGCGAAGCGTCTCCGTTTCAGGTTTGGGCAAAAATGCTTTCGTATGTCCGGTTGTTCTCCTCTACAGGTCGCATTTATGAACCGATTCTCGTGAAATTTTGTAAGCAGGTTGGAAAAATAAATAGAATTTTTTACTCGAGCCAGTTTTTTTATTTTTTTCAAAATGGCGGAGAAAAAAAATCGCTACAACCCAAACGGCTCGATGGATATTAACAAATGAGGTGTCGTTGGATTCGTAAAGACCATGAGAGTGAAACAGATGAGCGAGCGAAGCGAGCGAAGCGTCTCCGTTTCAGGTTTGGGCAAAAATGCTTTTGTATGTCCGGTTGTTCTCCTCTACAGGTCGCATTTATGAACCGATTCTCGTGAAATTTTGTGAGCAGGTTGAAAAAATAAATAGAATTTTTTACTCGAGCCAGTTTTTTGATTTTTTTCAAAATGGCGGAGATATGGGGTTTTAAAATGTAAAAAAATCGCTACAACCCAAACGGCTCGATGGATATTAACAAATGAGGTGTCGTTGGATTTATAAAGACTATGAGAGTGAAACAGATTATATAATTTTAGTAAAAAGTCAATAGGTTGTATAAAAGATCGCGAAATGTAGTTTACAAAGTTATTGGTGCGGCTACTTTCATACTGCATGTACGTAACCAGGTACATTCATAAGTTTGTATGTGTTATTGAAAGAAAATTATTTGGGTTATTTTTTTTATGTGTGTTAGCAGTTCAGCTTTCCCACCGACATACTCGCGAGGTCTACAGCTCACAGAGCCACTAGTTTAAAATAATCCGAAGCATCCCGAAGCATTCCGCGGGATGCTTCGGCATTATTTGAAAGCATATCAATTTATGTCTTATTGACCGAGCGAGCGAAGCGAGCGAAGCGTCTCCGTTTCAGGTTTGGGCAAAAATGCTTTCGTATGTCCGGTTGTTCTCCTCTACAGGTCGCATTTATGAACCGATTCTCGTGAAATTTTGTGAGCAGGTTGGAAAAATAAATAGAATTTTTTACTCGAGCCAGTTTTTTGATTTTTTTCAAAATGGCGGAGATATGGGGTTTTAAAATGTAAAAAAATCGCTACAACCCAAACGGCTCGATGGATATTAACAAATGAGGTGTCGTTGGATTCGTAAAGACCATGAGAGTGAAACAGATGAGCGAGCGAAGCGAGCGAAGCGTCTCCGTTTCAGGTTTGGGCAAAAATGCTTTTGTATGTCCGGTTGTTCTCCTCTACAGGTCGCATTTATGAACCGATTCTCGTGAAATTTTGTGAGCAGGTTGGAAAAATAAATAGAATTTTTTACTCGAGCCAGTTTTTTGATTTTTTTCAAAATGGCGGAGATATGGGGTTTTAAAATGTAAAAAAATCGCTACAACCCAAACGGCTCGATGGATATTACCAAATGAGGTGTCGTTGGATTTTTAAAGACTATGAGAGTGAAACAGATTATATAATTTTAGTAAAAAGTCAATAGGTTGTATAAAAGATCGCGAAATGTAGTTTACAAAGTTATTGGTGCGGCTACTTTCATACTGCATGTACGTAACCAGGTACATTCATAAGTTTGTATGTGTTATTGAAAGAAAATTATTTGGGTTATTTTTTTTATGTGTGTTAGCAGTTCAGCTTTCCCACCGACATACTCGCGAGGTCTACAGCTCACAGAGCCACTAGTTTCTATAGGGATACGTTTGAATGTCTATTGGTAAAAACTTAAAATCCCTTGCCATGCCGTCCCATGTGCGTAGGCCATTTTGCGTGATTTGCGTCACCTATTGCCATCCATCTGAAGAGGGCCTATTGGGCCCAAGGGGTCACAAAAGGCCATGCTTACCTATGGCAGGTCGGAAGATCCCGATCGGTAGGTTTCCCGCGCTTTTCTGAAGTTCCTTCTCGGCAAGCGCCTTCGTAAACGTGTATGTGTTCGGCCATGGGCCTAAAATTCTGCAAGAAGCAATGAAATTATGCACGTTTTATATGCACGTTGCGTCACGCCCTTTCCCATGCGGGGTAGCGAAGGCACAGAAGTGCACACTTTTAGCAAGATGCAAAATTGCGTGAGAGGATTAGGTTAATCTATCTATAAAGAAATCGGCAAATATGTACTGATTGATTGATTAATTAATCAAATAATTAATTAATAATCAATCAATTAATCAACTAGTCTATTTATAATTAATTTATTGATTGATCATAATGAATGAAATATGGGCGGATTGATTAATTAATCAATGAATCAATCAGTCCATCCATTATTAATTAATTAATTGATCGATTGATCGAATGAATGATTGATCGATCGATCTATTAAATAATTGATGGATATAGATAGATATATACTTACGTGGGCAGCATTCCCTCAATCTCTTTGTCAGTCAGCTTGTCTATCATCAACTGCAGTGGCTCCAGCTGCACTTCACAAGGATAGAACCGCTCCTCCACTCGACTGAGGTGACTGTTCGAGTAGGCGGTGGATACGTGGATTAGGACCTAAGGACAGACGGAAAGATACTCATAATAATGGTGATATTAACACTGGTGGTAATGATACTGATGTGAATGATTATATGATACTGATGTGAATGATACTTATGTGAATGATACTGATGTGAATAATACTGATGTAAACGATACTTATGTTAATGATACTGATGCTAATGTTAGTGATGTTAACGATATTGATTCATAATTCATAATTTCTTTATTGCACACAAAAAAAATAGTTAACAAATCATGGTAGGTAATAAAAGTGTACAATGGCGAGCTTATCTCTAAAAAGAGATCTCTTCCAGCAAACCAAGTTTCGATGAGAGAGGTTGATAGCTGAGCGGGGGTAGACCCATGTGTACAACAATAAATTTAAAAGGTTGCATACATAAATATATAATATGCATTCTAAAATTGATGTTAATGATACTGATGATAATGATACTGATGATGTTAACACTGATGCTAACGATACCGAAGATGTTAACAATGATGTTAATGACAGATACTGATGATGTTAACAATGATGCTATCGATACTGATGATGCTAACAATGATGCTAATGATAATGATGATGTTAACACTGATGATAATAATACTGACGATGTCAACACTCATTCTAATGAAACTGATGATATTAACACTGATGCTGATAATACTGATGATGTTAAAACTGCGATACTGACGATGTTAACACTGATGCTAAAATAGTGATTATGTTAACACTAATGCTAATGATGTTAACACAGATGCTACTAACGTCCAGCCTCTTTATCTCCCGCGCCAGTCGGACGATGTGCAGCGGCGCGCACACGTTCGTCGTGAGTGCCGTGCGTAGACGCTCGTCGAACTTGACCGTTGCTGCCGAGTGGAACATTATGTTTACCTGTAATGCAAAATCACTTTTTTTTACACAGAAATTACATAAACATAAACATTACATACAGGCACATACATTGCATGTCTGGCCACTACACGCCGTTTGGTAAATGTTAGAATAGTACATAGAAAGTAGGTCAGTTAGGGGATTGTCCATGTCCAAGGTTAGGAATATGGTTAGAATGTATAGTTCAGTTCAGTAACTAACAAACCCCCTAAAATATGACTACACCTTTCTGTTACAACCTGTAGAGAAGAGGCCTCTACCCAATTGGTTGATGTGGGCTCAGTATGATGAGCAGCAAATAGGATTGCTTTAGTGCCAGCAATGTGTCTTTGCCACCAGAACGTTACCTTCTCCGTCAACGTCTGCCGGTCGCTGATGCTGAGTGCGAGGCCCGCCGCGCCGCAGTCTCCGGATATCGCGACGATCTTGTGACGAAACTTCGGGTATTGCTCTTTGAGGCGCGAGAATATCTGGGGAAATGAGATGATGTAAATGTTGAAGGCTCTACTCATGATGCAATCTGACTTGCAATTTGTCGCTGCAACTTGTTGCACGCAATCTGCAACCTGCCTACTCACGATGCAATCTACCTGCAATCGGTTGCAAGGCAACAAGTTGCTGCAACTTGTATTTATCTCTCTGTCTATCTTCCTGTTCTGTCCTTCTCTAGCGTTTGCATGCAACCTGCCTTCTATGAGTTGCAGCGACAGATTGCAAGCCAGGTTGCATCGTGAGTAGTGAGAGACTCATGCGTATGACAGCTTGCCACGCTAGGCCTCGGATTACCGGGGCGGGCCAGTAGCAGGCCAGTTGGATGGCATAGCGTCACGCCTTTTCCCATACGGGGCGGAAGAGGCACAACTGTGCCCACTTTGTTAGCCAATGTTTTCCTCAAAGATAATATAAATGTTATGGTAATGACTACATCACTGACACAACGAGCTTCAAGAGAGTTTCATGTTTGATATCCGCCCCGCCCCCTACCGGCCGCTACTGGCCGCGCCGGTGACGTTTCCACCTAGATCTGGGACGGTTTCTGAAATCTTCTCAGTACATCAGAATTAATGGTGTCAAGTTATAGCATGAAGTGGCTATGTTTCCTTTTATGATTATGACTGATGATGATGATGCATGTGTGCGTCTGTATTGTATGATCGTGAAGTTGTGTGTGTCTCGAATAGATACATCCTACCCTAATTTAATGAAGATTCTACTACTTAATAATTGAAACAAAAAGTAAACTTTAGAAAAAACCGACTTCCACAAACCCTATTTGATTAGATTGAGTTTAATACTAACTGTAACCCCTTATCCCCCCCTTGGGGAATTAATTTTGTCAAATCCTATATCAGTGCTACCCCACGCGACTAAGGAACCCCTGTACAAAGTTTCATGGCTCTAGGTGCACCGGTTTAGGCTATGCGTTGCCTGCCCGTCAGCCACGCATTGTATTTGTACCTAGTATTGAGCAGATCTGGTGGCCATATGTGGTCTTCATCAGCAGTTCCGCATCACAATATTATGCTATGTGCATTTGCACGAGTTATTATGAAAAACACAAAAATCACTATAGGTCTGCCTATAATATTTGAAGAGTTCTCTCGATTTCTCCAGGATCCCATCATCAGATCCTGACCTGGTGTCAATGGGACCACCCTTGAGGTATTACCTATACGCCGAAAAAAGATTTGTTCAAATCGGTTCATAATTGGCGGAGTGATCGCGTAACAAACATAGAAAAAAAAACAAAAAAAAAAACATACGGGTCGAATTGAGAACCTCCTCCTTTTTTTGAAGTCGGTTGAAAAATACAAAAAATAATTGACTCAATCGACCTTATTTGATATCCATGAAACTTCATGGCTGAGTACTACTACTCACTCGGACCTTTGCAAGCGAATTCCAATATTTGCGCACTTCAGCAAATGTATGAGACAACATCATAAATGCACAAGGTCTACCTTTACTGAGAAATGCATAATTTAAACAAATAACCACTTAGCATTGTGTTGTCTGAAGTGCATTTGCTTACGTAAACAAGCATTGATGGGAAATCATTTTTGCATTTTGTGGATTTTATTTTGCCAACAAAACACTTCGGGATGATAAATATCGGACCATGTTTTGAGGCCAAGGTCATATAAGTACCATTTTATTACCGACTGCAAAAAAAAACTATATTTAACAACACCTACCTACTACGTCATTACCAGGGAAGTAATTTTCTAAAGAGACAAGCTTAACATAAGCCTGTCAGAAGAATACCGCAAGCTTCCCAACGACGCGACGCCAGAAAATGGCGTTTAAGAGACCGGTGACCGCGTGAATTTCCCATACAAACGTAATAAATAATACATAATTGAAACAAAAAGTAAACTTTAGAAAAAACCGACTTCCACAAACCCTATTTGATTAGATTGAGTTTAATACTAACTGTAACCCCTTATCCCCCCCTCCCTTGGGGAATTAATTTTGTCAAATGCTATATCAGTGCTACCCCACGCGACTAAGGAACCCCTGTACAAAGTTTCATGGCTCTAGGTCCACCGGTTTAGGCTATGCGTTGCCTGCCCGTCAGCCACGCATTGTATTTGTACCTAGTATTGAGCAGATCTGGTGGCCATATGTGGTCTTCATCAGCAGTTCCGCATCACAATATTATGCTTACCATGTGCATTTGCACGAGTTATCATGAAAAACACAAAAATCACTATAGGTCTGCCTATAATATTTGAAGAGTTCTCTCGATTTCTCCAGGATCCCATCATCAGATCCTGACCTGGTGTCAATGGGACCACCCTTGAGGTATTACCTATACGCCGAAAAAAGATTTGTTCAAATCGGTTCATAATTGGCGGAGCAATCGCGTAACAAACATAGAAAAAAAAAATAAAAAAAAAAACATACGGGTCGAATTGAGAACCTCCTCCTTTTTTTGAAGTCGGTTGAAAAATGATTTGAATTTGAGAAATAGTTTAACGTATTTAGACTGTTAATCGGATTTATACACTGTTTACGCAGGTTCCTGGTCTGTATACCAGGGTTTTTCTTCAACCAATTTAAAAATATTTTTAAGTAATTTGAATAAGAACCTTGGTATACGACCAGGAACCTGCGTAAACACTGTATTAATCCGATTAACAGTCTATGATTTGAACTAGTTCTCAAATTCAAATCATTTTTGTATTACGTTTGTATGGGAAATTCACGCGGTCGCCGGTCTCTTAAGAGCGAATTTTACCAACGAAGAGTAACTTTTTACTCGAGAGTATCTTCTACTTTTTCATTGAATGACCTCATTTTGAACTGTCATTGACATACAAATTATCCCCGCCCCGAGATAGTTATTCTCGCATGACTTTGTGTTGGTAAAATCCAACCTAATTGCTATTTCCGATAACAAAAATCTAATGTAGCCTTTCGGTTACGCTATGGTAGAGAGCGCACCATTTGCTTTGTAGAATCACTGTATTCTAGAACGCTGACATTTCAGAAGCTTCGCTTGATTTACGAAATTAAGTATTTTGTAAGTATTTAGTAGCATGAGGCCCAAGTTCCATTCTTCATAGTTTCAGGCTTCAAAGATCTTACCGGGTCTTCAAAGATCTCGTCGAGCCTCGTGTAGATGTCCTTCCCGCGCTTTGGCCGCACCAAGAGGTACAGGTTGTCCACTCCAGGACAACAACGGAGAAGCTTCTCAACCAGAATCTTGCCGAGGAAGCCTGAGGAATTAAGGAGTTGGATGATTAAGTCAGCTCCGTGGTCTAGTGGGTTTCACCTCTGCTTTTAACGCGGGAGATGCAGGTTCGCATGCCGGTGCTAATGATGGAAAACACCGTCAGCTGCGGCTATGGGATAGCCCCCATGTCACGCGAAATGGAGTGTTGAATCACAGGCTTAAATTGGACACAGTCTGTGCCTCTGCAAACCCGTATGGGAAAAGGCGTGACGCCGTGTTATGCTAAATGATTGAATAAGATGTCGTACTAAGATTGTCGTGACAGTCGAGTTGGCCACGAGTCCCACGCTACACCAGCAACCCGCACTGAGCCAGTACCTATGGTGGAATGTGGCTCAATCTTGGTATCAAGGAAAAGGGCCTGTGCCCTCACCCGGCCTCACCGTCATTATGGGCTTCATGTCATTCAAGCTGTGGTCCGAATATGCACCCTGTAATATGAGCTTTCCAATGATCTTTTGGCGCGCGATGACAGGTGGATTTAACGCTTGATGACCAATGAGGTCTGTGTTGATGACAGGTTCGTTGCGTAGAAGTGGCGCCCCCTGTTACGTCGTCGACGTCACTGATCAGCCAAAATATCGTTAGGTATATGCTTCATATTATTCAAGATCCGCATATGCACCGGTAATAGGAAATGTATGTAGTACTCACCTGTAGCTCCTGTGATAAAGATATTCTTCCCGTGATAAAACTGTTGTATGTCCGTTCTTCTTACATCTTCCTCATTTGCCCTAATCTCATTGCAATTTTGGTCAATGCCAGCCATCTTTTCTGTATCCGTTTTGTAAATCTGCGCTGTCTTTTGCATATTTTCCTCAAAAAATGCCTTTTTGAAAATGGGTAGTTCAATATTTGTTGATATCAGACTGGCCGTGACATCATATGGTGTGTACTGGGCGGCCATTTTGTTTTTGATCTCATTGGGAGTTTTTAATTTGGTCATTTTCGTTGTGGTTAGTCCGGCGACATTGTCTTATCTGTGGATGAAGAAAATGAGTCGGTAAATATTAGGCAAGTTAGAGCGCGTTTCCACAGACAACACGATACATCGAACATCGTTGGACGACCGACGTAATAGCCGTAAAAAATGTTGCGTATTGTATCGTCATAGGAACACCATGCAAGCCACGATGAAATTTAAAACGGAACAACTATCGGTCATGTCGGCAATGTCGTCATAGAATAGAGGGAACGCGCTCTTAAATCTAGGAATATGTCTGAAGATGAAGTAAAGCTAAATCTAAACCTAAGCTAAGCTTGTGTAGAAATTCACTTGACAATAATTTGTGAAAAAAGACAGCATTTCATTATGATGATAAATTCGAGTATTTAATAGAAAAACCTGACGTGCCTGACTTCCAGCAATCTTTATGACGACAGTGTGATTAATCTGCGGACCTACATACATTTCTTCACGCATACCAATTAGTAGGTAGGTACCATACTACTTATATTTGATAGGCGATGTCACTACTGAATAGCCAGTGTTTTATGTGTTATGTAACAGTCATAACATCTTCAGTTCCAATCACGGCACGTTACGATGTGATGACAGCCTTGACTCCTTCTGATAGAAATCGCAACCAAGCTCCAAAAGGTCTGCCTGACCACACACAAGGATTACGTTTCAAGGATTATGTCAAGCGTGACATGTCCTCGTTTCAAATCGAAGCCAGCAGGTGGGAAGTATTCGCCGCTGCCTGAGAAACTTGGAGGAGAGTAGTCGCGGAAGGTAGCACAGCACACGCTAGCTCCTGGTTCGATGCTCTGGATATAAAAAGAGCGAATCGACATGATCCACCCCACCACCCAGTCCGCAACTCCGCACGCACCGCCAGCGTCAGCAGTGAGTAGTGACACAACATGTGTGCCGGCCGTGCGTGTGGACGTGTTTGCCGCTCCAGGATCGGACTGTACAGTCACGAGCGAGCAAGTACCTCTTACGCTGCTTAAATGATCTGCTATAGATAGATGTACTTATAGGCCATAATTGATTGACCACACACAATCTAGGGATTCAACCAATAGTGACTCCCGTCATTTCACAGTTAAGTAAGTTGACAGATCTGGTAAGTATGAGACAACAAACCATACCATTATCACCAGTATTTTAACCACAAACTGAAAAAGTAGGTTAGGTTTGGCCAATTTAGAGACCGCATAAGTATTTTTACGGCGATTTGTTTGGCCTCCATTACATGATTCAGAGGTCAACGACCTACTAGATAATAGTACTACAAAACTACTATCCAAAGTTTGTTTTTTTACATATTATTGTCCCCACAGAGATGCGTTGCGTTTACCCAGATACGAGAAGGATTGAGCCATACTCAGCAACGCTGGCTCAGTGCGGGACTTACGACTTAGGTACAACATACTACAAATTAGCGATAGTTAGCCGAGATCGACAGCTGATGACGTCATAAGTAGACCAAAGAACTGGTGAATGAAATGCGAGATGGTCGAACTCGGATTACGTAATTAGAGGTCAGTGGGGCAATTGGCCGAATGCCGGGGGCGTTGGCCTCATGTTTAGGCCTATTCCGAACTAGGCCTATCTCATATTTATGCTGACAACATGGGTTCCATCCAACACTTAGATACTAGCTTTATGCCCGTGACTTCGCCTGCGCTTATTGGTCTGTATAAAGGCTTGACCAAACCAACGCGTTCAGCTCGCGTCCGCGGTGGCGATCACTTGTTTTGATGCAACTTTACACTGCAGAAGGTTCAAATTCGTACATAAAAAAACTGATCGCCACCATAAGAGAGATCCATATAAACATAAATTCCCATACAAAAAATACAAACCATTATTGACCGAGCGAGCGAAGCGAGCGAAGCGTCTCCGTTTCAGGTTTGGGCAAAAATGCTTTCGTATGTCCGGTTGTTCTCCTCTACAGGTCGCATTTATGAACCGATTCTCGTGAAATTTTGTGAGTAGGTTGGAAAAATAAATAGAATTTTTTACTCGAGCCAGTTTTTTTATTTTTTTCAAAATGGCGGAGAAAAAATATCGCTACAACCCAAACGGCTCGATGGATATTAACAAATGAGGTGTCGTTGGATTCGTAAAGACCATGAGAGTGAAACAGATGAGCGAGCGAAGCGAGCGAAGCGTCTCCGTTTCAGGTTTGGGCAAAAATGCTTTTGTATGTCCGGTTGTTCTCCTCTACAGGTCGCATTTATGAACCGATTCTCGTGAAATTTTGTGAGCAGGTTGAAAAAATAAATAGAATTTTTTACTCGAGCCAGTTTTTTGATTTTTTTCAAAATGGCGGAGATATGGGGTTTTAAAATGTAAAAAAATCGCTACAACCCAAACGGCTCGATGGATATTAACAAATAAGGTGTCGTTGGATTTGTAAAGACTATGAGAGTGAAACAGATTATATAATTTTAGTATAAAGTCAATAGGTTGTATAAAAGATCGCGAAATGTAGTTTACAAAGTTATTGGTGCGGCTACTTTCATACTGCATGTACGTAACCAGGTACATTCATAAGTTTGTATGTGTTATTGAAAGAAAATTATTTGGGTTATTTTTTTTATGTGTGTTAGCAGTTCAGCTTTCCCACCGACATACTCGCGAGGTCTACAGCTCACAGAGCCACTAGTAACCTATATGTATACCCAGTTATTAATAAAAAGTTACTGAGCGGCGGAACGGAACAGAGCTAGACAGATTAACTTTTTATTAATAAGATGGTAAAGGTTTGACAAGTGTGACACGTACTCGTGCACTTAGGGTTCCGCACAAATTGCATTGTTTTTGTGAAAGAAATATACTTTAGTTTTCGAATTTTTACTTTGCTATGAGAGGCATTCTAGTTTATGGGCGAAATAATGATCGGTCAAGCAGTCTCCGTCACCACTGCGGTAATCCAAGAGTTGTTTTTTTGCGTCACATTATAGGACTGTGATTAATTATTGTGAGAACTGGGTCATCGAACACATAATTTACGGATTTAAGCGGCGATTCCGAGTTGATGGTAGAAATTATAGGCGAATGTGCGTGCAGGTGCAACCGACTAAAAAAAAAATTAATCTAAACTAAATTATTCTAAAAAAGTATTCAATTTGGTTTACATGGATGACTTCACACTTTAGTTTTTTATGTGGAAACCTAATTACACGTGTTACGCTCTCCAGGTGTGATCGGAACCCTTGGTGCGCGAGTCCTACTCGCACTTGGCCGGTTATTTACAGGGGAAACCCTGTCTTGGGAGTATCGACTCTGATGTTATTTTTGGCTTAATACCAACACTTTATCTCATAAACAGATGATGTATCTTTAGTTAAGTTATATTATATAACATGAAACTGTACCTTTTCTTATTGAATAAACATTTTTATTTTTATAGATAAAAATTTCAGCTCGATACGTCCACGCGGACAGACGGACAACAAAATGATCCTAGGGTTCCTTTTTTTCCTTTTAAGGATCGGACGGAACCCTAAAAATACGTTACGCTTTGCATTTATTAATTCTTGCACGGTGATACGGAACCTTTCATGCGTAAGTTCTAATGGCACTTGCCCGTTAATTTTTCTATTTTACCTTATCCACTGAACAAAGCTCGACCATCCATATTCAAGCACACTGAGCGAATGATGCCTGAAGCTGTCGTATCGTAGCCAGTGTAGTTAAAGTTATGTCTCAGACATCATCATCATAGTCGTGATGCCTGCCTTAGACAATGCAATTTCCATAAGCAATTCAACTGATTGGACAATGATTGAATAAACGGATTTGCCGCTAGTGTTGCCAATTTAGCGACTTTATTGCTAGATTTCACTGAGAAAAAAATCGAAATTCATAATTCATAATTTTTTAGGAGATTTCTTCCAGGAAACCTAGGCGAGATAGGTAGGACAGATTGTTCTGAGAGAATAGTCCTAGTGCCCAATAAATAAAATGAAGATAAATTAATGAATCTACATATATCTACTATAATAATATCTATACGAAAATATGCTATCCCCTGGTTGAGGCGGCGTCTTGATAGAACGCGACCATGCAATTATCGCACGCACCAGCGATGCGACCATCGCATGAACTCGTGATCAGATCAAACATAATGGATCTCGAAGTGTCCTAATAGGCATTCGTGCAATGATGTAGTGCGACCAGAATGTATGATCTATTCGAGCGATGTTCGCATCGCTTGCTCGTGCGATGATGTAGTGCGACCAATATGTTTGATCTATTCGAGCGATGTTCGCATCGCTTGCTCGTGCGATGATGTAGTGCGACCAATATGTTTGATCTATTCGAGCGATGTTCGCATCGCTTGCTCGTGCGATGATGTAGTGCGACCAATATGTTTGATCTATTCGAGCGATGTTCGCATCGCTTGCTCGTGCGATGATGTAGTGCGACCAATATGTTTGATCTATTCGAGCGATGTTCGCATCGCTTGCTCGTGCGATGATGTAGTGCGACCAATAATTTTGATCTATTCGAGCGATGTTCGCATCGCTTGCTCGTGCGTTGATGTAGTGCGACCAATATGTTTGATCTATTCGAGCGATGTTCGCATCGCTTGCTCGTGCGATGATGTAGTGCGACCAATATGTTTGATCTATTCGAGCGATGTTCGCATCGCTTGCTCGTGCGATGATGTAGTGCGACCAATAATTTTGATCTATTCGAGCGATGTTCGCATCGCTTGCTCGTGCGATGATGTAGTGCGACCAATATGTTTGATCTATTCGAGCGATGTTCGCATCGCTTGCTCGTGCGATGATGTAGTGCGACCAATATGTTTGATCTATTCGAGCGATGTTCGCATCGCTTGCTCGTGCGATGATGTAGTGCGACCAATATGTTTGATCTATTCGAGCGATGTTCGCATCGCTTGCTCGTGCGATGATGTAGTGCGACCAATATGTTTGATCTATTCGAGCGATGTTCGCATCGCTTGCTCGTGCGATGATGTAGTGCGACCAATAATTTTGATCTATTCGAGCGATGTTCGCATCGCTTGCTCGTGTAATGATGTAGTGCGACCAAAATGTTTGATCTATTCGCGCGATGATTGCGTGGTCGCGTTCTATTAGTTAGGACAACGAACGCCTGAATCGTCTAGCGACTTCCTATACTTTGTCATTGGCTGATTGATAAGATAATAAGTGACGTTATAAGAAATAAGAAATTTATTTGCGATGTAAAGGGTATTGTACGGTAATTATTTGGGTACATTAATTGAGCTCCTTAAACAGCTAGTCGATCGACAGCATGCTATCGATAGCATGCAAATATTTAGTTGTAGTATATATTATCCGTTTATTTGTATCATCCAGAAAAGTGAAAAATTCCTGAAGTGAATAAAAACTATTTTCCAATAGCCATTTTCGTAGTTTCGATGTGAAGAGATTAACAGGAAGGTTTTTGATATCCTGAGGTATCTTATTGTATACCGCTATACACATTGCGTCACAATTATTTTGGTACAGTGCTGTTCTGGGACGGTGTTTTAAAACAAGCTTATCGGCGTTTACAGGGGGCGCCACTTCTACGCAACCTAATGCAACGAACCTGTCATCAACACCGACCTTACATCATTCCTCATTGGTCAATTAGAGTTAGTTTCATCATCTCTTAGAAAACTTGAAAGCAATTTGTTTTTATTGTAGACGTCAAAAACTTTACTTGCTGAATAGACGATAGCGTAGCGACTTAGCGACATGGAATCGGAGTTGGCAACACTGAATGGCGTAAGTGGTCCAAAGAGGCTTCACTACATTTCCTTATTACATTATAAGAACGCGTGACCATTTCACTAACCTTGGGTTAAGATGCGCACAGCGTGCTAAGTGGACTACTTACTTTACTGTGGACCATGGGAACATCGTCTCACAGCGTAAATGTACAAACGAAAAAACCCTTCAAAATCTTGAAGTCAGCTTTCGAGATCTTATTATAAGTCAAGTAAGTTTTGTGTAAACTTCAATTCTAACTTCACCAAACGAAAACTTCCAAATTCAAAACCAAACTTCAATAAAAAACCTCCTTTGCTGAGAGAGAATGCCATCACGACTTTGAAGAGTGTCCGTCGATTAAGAGTAGTCGGTTGTGCTGCGCATTCGGGTGTTAATTGTGTATCTTTATGAGTTTAGATTGACCCACTGTAGTGTTTCGCAAGGGATTTAACTATTGCATAGATTAGTAGCTTATAGGGTCAATTCATAGCGTTATGCTTTTTCCTGGCACAGCTCTAGTCAGAACCGTAATTCTTATGCGGCAATAGCTATGCGAGCGAGCACAGAATTCCGGTGTTGGCTTGTCGACGGGGCGGCACCGAGACGTGCCGCAACAGCTACAAACAAAACTGTATTTTCCACCCTTCAAATCAAATCAAATCAAATAGTATTTATTCATGAAAAAATGGTACAAATCAGGCTTAAAAATAGTGGTCTCTGCTGCCATAACTAGGATAAATATATGTATGTATAACCTGTATTTATGGCTCGCAGGCCCGTACCTCGTCCGAGGTGTTTATGATAAGATTTGGATATTGAGACGGTACTTAAGAAAAAAAAAAAAATTACAACATAGCTATAGCAATAGCTATTGCCATGCGATTGGATAAGGCCCCAGCTATCCAATACTCCATTTTGCATTCTTTGGGCATAGCCTAGACATTTAATTTGAGAACGAAAAGTCACATGACTGTTTTGTTTTCAAATATGAAATCGCACATACATTTTCATAGCGAGTCTTTGCGAATTGCATCGGTCTTTCGTGACAGGCCAGAGTAAACATTTAAATACAGGCACATACATTACTTATGGACCCACACTAGGATACCCTGTATCATGGTAACCAGAAACAGCAACATAGCAAATAGTGCTGTTCTTGTGAACTCAGACAGAGCAACTCCGAAAATATCAACAGACTCAGATATAATATTGAGAACATGTTAAACATCCAAGACCTGGGGATTATTTTCTTTGTTTTCCTTCTCTGTATATAAGGTACAGATATGTAGGTATATTTTACTAGTATTTATTGGTAATTGATCAGCACTGGACTCGAACCTACTCTACTAGCGTGAAAAGCAATCGTGTAACCACTAGATCACGGGACTCTTTTGTATCTTTGTTTATCCATATTTTTATGACTGGCCCACTACTGCCACTACTACGTTTTGTAAGCAAATTAAAGTATAAAGTTCGAGTGATAAGTTATTAAGTGTTAGCACAGATATTATTATACGGTATTATCACGTATTGCTGAAATGGCGAATAAACCCAGCATTGCGATGGAATGCGCGTTGCGGTTTATCGATTTGATCGCAAAATAGATCAATCGAGATTATAAACCTTCTAATAAGTTTTGCTTAACTTTTGGTTTGTACTTAATAATAATGATAATAGTTTGTGTTTCTGCCACCCCTTATGGGAAAAGGCGTGTGGCTATGTTTGTAAATAAAACTTTAATTTAGATTAAAAAATTCCATAAATTGTTAGTGATTTCATTTTAACTTTTTTTTTACGTAGCCTGTAATTAGCCCCACTGCTGGGCAAAGGCCTCCCTTTTTCGAGCCCACACATATCTATCTAGGCAGACCTAGATTGACCCACTCTGGTTCGAACGTGTCCAGGTCGTCCCGCCATCTCCTTCTGGGCCGTCCTCTGCGCCGGTGTCCGTCTATAGGCACCCATTCAGTGGCTATCCTCGCCCACCTGTCTGGGTGCATTCGGCACACATGGCCTGCCCAGTTCCATTTCAGTTTTGCGATCTGCACACCCACATCTGCGATGCCAGTTATGGATGAATTTCAACTAAGTTATTTTTATTCAGTCGGTTTTATACCGTCGTTTATTTCGAGATGTCAGGTTAGCCCAGGTTTCAAATTACGTGCTTCACGTGATCCCTCTGCCACCGAAAGGAAAAACACGTGACGCTATGTAATAATCAGTGATCGGAGTAGGCAGAGCTATTTTATGTACTTGCCATATGTAAGAATAATATGGATACTCCCCGAATCTCGGGATTTAAATTGAATTCTAGTGGTGCAGAAAGAGACAAAAACAGGTGGGTCACTCTTGTTTTCGTTTCGTTTCGAGGAACACCCTGCTATTGTTTTTGTTTGGCGATATCACGACGAGTTTCAACAAAGCGGCAACGTCGCACGTTAGGAAAAAAGTTTGGCAACGTGTTGCTGATATAAAATTTACAATGTCGCTCATGCGCTTATTGCCTTACATAAACCATGTTTTATACTTATTGATAAAAACAATTATATTTATTAAAACCCCGGAGTATCAGTCCCAATACCATGGATTATCCATAATAATATCAATGTTTGCGGTCAATGAACCTAAATAGCTCTGCCTACTCCGATCACTGGTAATAATACCAATTTCGAGGTAACACACATAAAAAAAATGATAACACAACCGAATTGAAAACCCCCTCCTTTTTTTGAAGTCGGTTTAAAAGAGTTGGGCACCCCATAGTCTTTTCTTTGGCAGCGTAACCGGGAACAAAAGACATTAAGGCAGTCAGATGTTTTTTGGAAAATAGTCGTGCGTGGATCGTGTGTAAAATCAATCGTTTTTAACATCCGACGGTTCTCAAATGGGTTTTTAAAGCGGTTTCTTGTATTTCGCTTTGGTAGCTGATGTTTTTATAGATTATAGGTAACTTGGATGAATAAATATGGTTTTAATGCTAATTCTAGTGTTAGAGTAGGTAACCCAGTTTTGGACACTATCACTGGCATTGAAAATAAGGTCTCAAATTAAGTAAGTAATTAGCCCATTAATGTTCACACGGAGGGGCACAGGCCTTTACCCAGATACGAGTAAGATTGAGCCATACTCCACCACGCTGGCTCAGTGCGGGTTACTGGAGGGGTTATATACGACAAAAAAAAAATGTATTAGGATTAGTCTTCGCTGTTACTGTTGTTCTTCAAGTTATTTTTGTCGTGAGAACCCATAATTAAGTTACACAGTATGCTATAATTATGGTACCAAACCAAACTTCATCAAAATCGGTTCACCGGTAGCCTGTATTCGATAGACAGACAGGGTCTTTTGCATTTGTAATATTGTAGATGATACAATATGTTAATAAAAAGTGTTATTTGTGTCGTTATGATGTCTGCATAATACCTAGTACATTTCCAGAGGCCAGTGTGATGACAACGCAATACCTACCTACACTTTCACAAATCGTGACGATTGACCACGAGAGTATAAAGTAACCCAGATAAATATTGTATATAAAATATACATATATATATATAAAAATAAATTATTTCTAAAGGTTTTTAGTTTATTGGTTTAGCAAAAAAAAACTTAGAAAGAAAGTCAAAACATAGTTATGTATATGTACTAAAAATAAAACAAAAAACTCACCCACAAGTCTAAATATAAATAATCCTTTCAAAAAAAGAACACAAAAAAACTGTTTATCTTGCACAAAAGCGCACTGGCACAATAAAAAACTAAATTTCAAAATTGGAACGCACTCAGCATGGTGCGAACGCGTTGACGTCGCGGTGGTCAGAACACTATTGCATCGCGCCAAAAAAAATATGAGGTCAAAATAGCGTTATACAACCTCTTTATTGCCGATTACATAAAGCAATGCCTCCGGCGATCTCATATTATGCAAAGAGGTTGATCGCAAGCAAATTCTTTCC